>CM019063.1:433954314-434314928 GCA_009667805.1 Leptobrachium leishanense | reverse complement strand
CCATTCCGTCAAGGCTGCAATAACTGCTAACAATTCTCTATTTCCGATATCATAGTTCCTCTCTGCCGGGACAACTTTCGGGAATAGAAGCCGCATGGATGCAAGGGCTTGTCGGGTGCCTCCCTTTGGGACAAGACTGCACCAAGACCTAGCTCGGAGGCGTCAACTTCAAGCCTGGAAAGGCAGAGCCGGATCAGGATGTCGGAGAACAGGGGCAGTGGTGAATGCCTGTTTAAGTGCCTCAAAGGCTTGACTGGCCTGGGGTGTCCACTTCTGATTCACCACCCCCTTTTTAGTCATAGCCGTGAGGGGAGCTATCAAGGCCGAAAATTTTTTAATGAACCTCCGGTAGTAGTTAGTAAACCCAAAAACCTCTGGATGGCTTTAAGCCCTTGGGGTAAAGGCCAGTCAAGAATCGCTGAGAGTTTTTTAGGATCCATTTGGAAACCTTCAGGGGTTATTATTACCCAAGGAAGTGCACTGTCTCTATGTCGAATAAGCATTTCTCTAGCTTACAATATAACCCAGCCCTCAATAGTCTCTTCAACACTTGTCTCACGTGGGCGTGATGAGTCTCCTTATCAGGAGAGTATATCAGAATGTCGTCCAGATAAACTATAACGAACGTTTGCAGAAAGTCCCTTAGGGTGTCGTTTATGAGGTCCTGGAAAACGGCTGGCGCATTGCATAACCCAAAGGGCATCACCAGGTATTCATAATGCCCGCTACGTGTATTAAAAGCCGTTTTCCATTCGTGCCCCTTCTTAACCCTGACCAGGTTGTACGCTCCGCGTAAATCAAGTTTCGTATAAATACGGGCCCCTTTTAAACGGTCGAACAATTCTGTGATAAGAGGTATTGGATATGCATTTCTTATGGTAATCCTATTTAAACCTCTATAATCGATGCAAGGTCGCAGGTCACCCTCTTTTTTGGAAACGAAAAAGAAACCTGCTCCTGCTGGAGAGGAGGATCGTCTGATGAATCCTCGCTCTAGATTCTCCCTTATATATTCCTCCATAATGTCATTTTCCCTTTGAGACAAAGGGTATACGTGTCCTCTAGGAGGCATAGTACCAGGGAGTAACTCTATAGCACAGTCATAAGGACGATGCGGTGGTAGGACCTCAGTCCTGGTTTTAGAGAACACCTCCTTTAGCGCCATATAACATTCTGGGACTTCAGTGGACAAAGGAGGTGCTGTGGCAATGTTGAGACTACCAATCACATTAACCCTGCCCAGGCACTTTGACTGGCAACTAGGACCCCAACACATTATATCTCGCTGGGACCAGTCAATCACCGGGTTATGTTCTGTCAACCATGGGAACCCTAGAACGACAGGACATGAGGGAGAGTCGATAACCTGGAATCGTATGGTTTCACAGTGCAGAACTCCTGTAGTCATGCACACATCGATAGTGTCGTGTGTGATATGGGGACATGACAGGGGTTTCCCGTCTATGGCTTCTACCGTAAGAGGCCTCTCCTTTAGAACCAGAGGTAAGAGGTGGTTGGCAGCAAAACATCTATCCATAAAATTACCTGAGGCTCCAGAGTCTAGGAATGCCTCAGTCTCGAGGTGAACCCCCTCCCAGGTGAGGGAGATGGGTAACAGAATCCGAGTTTTTTTTTTTTCATCATCCACAAAGAGGCATACAGAGAACCAATAACCTGGGTATTACTTGTCTTTTGACCTGATTTGCCACTCTCACCCCTGCTACCCCTGGGTCTCTGAGGACATTGAAGGCGGAAATGATCTGCCCCGGCACAATAAAAACAGAGCCCTTTCTCTCCGGTGAGCTCTCTCTGCCTCTGAAATACCCGTTTTACCTATCTGCATAGGTTCAATGGCAGGTACATCGGTCTTAACGGTCTCCAGGTTACCTGATGCAGTGGTATGCCTGGGTACTAAGGGTAAAGGAGGTAGGACCCTTCTGGGTCTGTCTCTGGTGTGTCTCCTTTCCCTGATTTGATCGTCCATGGCGATGCAGAAATCAACCAAATGATCCAGATGTTCTGGTAATTTTAGGGAGCCAATTCAAACATAAACGCCTCGTTCAGACCTTCGGTAAAGGCCAGGGTTAAAACGTCGTTCGGCCAGTGTACCTCAGAAGACAAAGTCTTAAATTCTATGGCATAGTCGGAAACCCTCCTATTACCTTGTTTAATGTGAAACAGGGATCTACCCGCATTGGTAGCCCGTCTAGAGGGATCAAAAGTACGCTTTAACTCGGAGGTAAAACCCTCATAGTCATATATGATGGGTTTTTTGTTCTCCCACAAGGGCGTGGCCCATAATAAAGCTTTTTCGGTCAAGTGATTAATCAGATAGCCTACTTTGGCTTTATCAGACATACAGGACCCGGGATTGTTTTCGAATAAGATCTCGAGTTGGGTCAGAAAGCCCCGGCATAAGTTCGGTGTTCCGTCATAACGTACGGGTGCCTTCATACTGAGCCTACAACCCTCGAGAGCGGCCGAACTGACCCTAGGCACTACTGGGTCTGGCGGGCTTGCAGTACCAGAACTGGATCGGTTTAGCAGGGTTTGCAGGGCAAGGCAATCTGGTCCATTCTATGGTCCTGCTCTTCTTGTCTGGCTGCAATACGTGTCAACTGATTAGAGAGGTCTGCGGGATCCATGGCCCTGACGTAATGTCACGGATCCCCCTGATACTAGAGTGGTGGTCCCTATACGCAGGACACTCTCTACCCTTCCGATCCTTAGAGTGGTCGGCACGACTAGACAGACTACAAGAATGGCAGTACAGAGCACGTACAAGAGAGACGTCACGGATCCCTCTGCTTTATCTGACTAGTGGTCTCTCGACACAGAACAGTCTCTACCCTTCCGATCCTTAGAGTGGTCGGCACGACTAGACAGACACAGACTGATACACAAGAAATTAGAATAATTAGCTCTTCCCAAGACCCTAACAACACAAGGGGTAGTCTGATGTGTGCTTAGAGTGCCACACAGACTGACCTCAATACCAGAATTAGAAGAGTTGATGCCAATACCAGGGGTTATGCACAGAATGGTTCGTTCGCCAATGCCAGGGATCATACACAGAGTGGTTCGTTCGCCAATGCCAGGGGTCATACACAGAATCGTTAGTTTGCAAATGCCAAGGGGTCGATACACAGAATAGTCGTTTGCCAATGCCAAGGGGTCAATACACAGAATAGTCGTTTGCCAATGCCAAGGGGTCAATACACAGAATAGTCGTTTGCCAATGCCAAGGGGTCAATACACAGAATAGTCGTTTGCCAAATATACAAGAGCTCTGCGGGAAGTAACTACCACGTCAGGGCACCGGCATTTCTGAGAGCCTGGGCTTTAAACCCGGCGGGTCCGCGTCAGCCCGCCAGGCCCCGCCCCCCGGCTTCCCCACGTGTGCGGAAGCGACCGCAATATCATTCGGCGCCTGGCCAGCGAGCAGCGAGGAAGCTGCTGCCAGGCGCCGGGGTGCGGGGGCCACCGTGACAGCTGGATATTGAGGAAACACTCACGGATCAACCCCTATGGACATTACCGTGGGTATCATGGTCAGTGGCTAGACCATCCGCTCAACTAACATCACCACCAGGAATTACATTACACATCTGGCAGACAATACGATTAAAATTCGCCTTATCGACATATCCCTCGCCACTCCTACCATTGCTTAGTAACCCTGACCTCCCGATTTCGATTATACCAGCATTGGTGGATTGCTTTACCGATTCACCACGCTTCCGGGCACTACCTGTCCTTCGAGATGGGACGTTTCGGCCTCTAGAATGTCCGGACCAGGCAGAACCATCCTTTGCACTATGCTTTAATTATTACCAAATTAAATCTTTCCTCAAGAAGCTGAAAGGTAACACGTCCCTGACCAGACAACTCACACAATTCGAATCAATCTGCCTCGGGACAGCACCATTAGCACACAGCATTTCTTCACTTCATAGTCTACTACGAACAGTTGATGATGAATCCCCGGATTTTATGGCCAGATGGGAACGTACTTTAGGCTCCCCTATATCAGAAGAAGCATGGGCGAAGACACTGGCCTTAACGCACTCCGGCTCGCCGATCAATAAGTTGCAGGAATCCTCCTACAAATGTTTAGTGTTTTGGTACCGAACACCTACACTACTGGCTACTTTTGACGCATCGCACTCCCCTACGTGTTGGAGATGTAACACTGTGTTGCAGACCCCGTTCAGAGGGCCAGCAGACAGATGTAAATACCTGTAAAAACAGGAAAGAATGAGGAGACAGACAGATTGGCTGCTTGTTCCATAGTATCCTCGTGGTTATCTCTTTATTAAATGCATATTTTCCAAATGCTTTTAAAACAATAACATTTTCATTCTAAATGACCTATTAGCATGTCATCTTCATTTTCGCAAAACATCTAACTTTCCCTGTGGAAAGTTGTGAATCCGTCTCACAGACTATACATCCTATTATATACAGTGTGCAGCGTGCTACAGCTATTCCTTTTCCTTCTGCACACAAGGGGATGTCATATCTGCCAAGACATAGAACAATTCCTTTCTAATAACAAATAATAATGCATCTAAGATTTCTGCATATTGAGTACATTTAAATGTACATAACTGACTCTGCATCAGGAAATACTGCTTTTTACCATTATTATTGCAGAGTACCTGGAGCCTCCACCCTCCTAGTGTTTACATTAAGGATATCTCTTATTGTCTCCCATCTGACTCTCTGCACAGTTAATACAGCTGTATATAACATGGATTCTTTATTTTAAATGTTTGGGAGTTACTTCCTGCTTTAGGCTTACCTGTAAAAACAGGAAAGAATGAGGAGACAGACAGATTGGCTGCTTGTTCCATAGTATCCTCGTGGTTATGAGGGTAAGCAGGAACACATCACCAGTGCCACACCTATAATCTTCCCCCAATCCTTCCTGAACATAAGACCCTGTGCGTCATAATAACAGTCCCCTGCTGCTGCAGCAGCGCTGCATTCTCATAGTGACTTGTTATAGGCACCATATACCACATAGAAAACATAAACACATACCTTTCAATGTCACCACTATACATGACAATTACTTACTTTATACAATTGTGCACATACCTCGTATGTGTCACAACTGCACTGGGTACATACTTACATAAATGGTGGGAATGTACACACATTGTACCATTCTGGAGGACTGTACATGATTTGGTGCTCAAGACCACAGATACAGATCTGGAATTCACTCCACAAACCTTCTTGTTATTGCACTTACCGCACACGATAAAGGCCTTGAAGAACTCCATATTGCTTCGTATACTATTGGTTGCGAAGACCCTGATTCCCATTTGCTGGAAATCCACGACCGTACCCTCCTTGAAAATGCTAGCTGATAAAATGGAAATATTACGATCCAACGAAGAGCTTGCATTAACACCTGCAGTAGCGGCACAACATTTCACCAAAGTATGGTTTCACTGGGCGGCCCATTGCTCCTCAGCAGAGTTCAAGAGAGTGTTGGCTGGGACAGAAGGAAGCGCGGTTGATGTAGCAGCACCAGATCCAAGTGAGGAAGGCGACAGGTTACCTCCACATACGTAGGCGACTTGGGCGCATAAACTGTCCTTATATTACGTAACTTCAAATAGTTACGCCATTTCCTCTCCTCCCCCTCTACCCCCGCCATCCCCTACTCTAAAATGAACCTCTCTACTCCCTTTTTTTTTTTTTCCTTCTCTCTTCTTCTCCTTTCTCCCCCTCTTTTTCTTTTTCCCCCTCGCTCTCCTCTCCCCCTATTTATCTTCCTATTCTTGTCTTACCTCCTTCGTTATACTACCTCTTCTTCAATGTGTAACTTTTCTTCTACAGTAATCAACTCGCATACCCTGACTACTATTCCAGTACGACAGGTATCCCTACGAGATATTAAGCTAGACACGACCATAAGTTGTGCAGTAGCCTCCTAATATGTATTCTCCATCTCACGCTCGACCAACTCAGATCAGCAATGCACACGGCTAGAACTTCCTTTATAGAGCTACACAAGACAATACATTGTTGACGATATTGTGTTTGATTGATGTAACGTATCATTTGATGAAAAAGCTCTGTATTTTTCACTATATGCCTTTATTGACTATCTCTAGACAATCTATCCATTCTGTGACAGATCTGTTTTTAACATATGCTAAATGCCTTTTACAACTATCTTTGAAAAATAAATAAAAACTTTTCATTCAAAAAAAAAAAAAAAAAAATTTTATTTTATTTTTTGCGTGAAAGCAATGGCATTATCCATTTGTCACATATAAAATGAGCAATACCACTGCCGTTACTCACCTTCTCATTTCCCAAGTTCATTGTTTTATACATAGTCATTTTATTCATAAAACACAATGCCCCAAAACACAAGCGAAAAAATTCATCTTTTCAGTTTTAGTTAAAATCACGTATTTTCACAGAAAATACAGTAACAGTTTCCCATTTCCATTTTTTTAACAAGAGTTCCCCATAGAATATATAAGTACAAAGGTTTGGATGAGAAAATGTGAAAAAAATAATTTACAAGCTGAAAATGATTGAAATCTGAATGGAAATTTATATTTTTTTAACATTTTTGTTATAGCATTCTAACAGGACATGACATATAAAATAAGGCTACATAATGTATCTGGGTCCTACAGTAACACATGTCAAATCACATTTAAACATGTTGAGCACAAAACGGTCAAAATGAGCTCATGACACAGCGGTGAAGTGGCTCAGCAGTGAAGGGGTGAAAATAATAATGTAACCACTTGGCTGCTAAGGACGCGCTCAGTGTGTCCTGCCAAGTGTTCCTCCTGTGCTACAGGCGCGTTGAGTGCATCCTAGCACAGGAGGTAGCAATCAGCCGGGATTCCAGCTGATTACTGGCCCCCCCGGTGTGGGCTGACATCTAGCATGTCAGCCCGGCACTCCGGGACTAGTGATGAGCCGAACACCCCCGTGTTCGGTTCGCATTCGAACTCGAATAATTTCAAGTTCGAGTTCGAACGCGAACACGAACCAAACTCAAAGCAAGTCAATGGGACTCGAAAGTTCGATTTTTAGAGTGCCCTCCAAGAGGGCATATATGCAAGATATTTGCCATAAAAGGTGTATGGGGGTCCGGGTAGTGCCCTGGGGGACAGGAAACAAGGACAAAACGTTTTTAAAAAATGTTTTTAAAGAAACAGTGAGTTTTCCATGAAATAAAGGTTAAGAATAAAAACGAAAAATTCCTTCAAATATCGTGCCTAGGAGGTCCCCATAACCTGCCCGTGAAGTGGCGGATTTGTAGGATGTATAGAAACATTTAAAAACAAAAAAATGACATTTCAAATGACGGTAAATGGTTTTCCTTTAATCTATTCATAAACAACTGCTTGGGGCGGCAGCCTGTATGAAAAGAGGAGACATTTTAGGACACGCAGAACAAGTTTAGTGATTTTTTGGCTAAATTATGGTGAAACTTATGAAGGCTTTGGATGAAAATAATAATAGGTGCTTTAAAATTGGGACCAAACTGTGCCTGCCTTTAACCCCGTGGGTGCCGGATCACGATTCGGTGCCAAAAAGCGCTGAATCGTGATCCTCTCCCGGAGCTGGCTGACATCTTGGATGTCAGCCAAGCTTTTGGGAATGCCCCCTGACGACTGGCGTCATTGTGCATAGCATGATGATGCCAGTCCTGGAGTTAACCCCTAACTGCCACCAGTGGTGGCAATCTCCCCATCCGTGGCAGCTAGGGGTTAATGTTTGGTACTGTTGGATCGGCCAGAGCATGGCCTTTCCAACGATACCAAACATGACCATGTAACAATTAAAGAAAAAATAAATAAATAAAAAGAAAAAAATAATTTAAAAAAATGAACACTTTTTTGTTTTTGTTTGATTTGTTAATGTAGCAATATTGTTCCCATTTCAATTATAATGTGAACAATGATGCTGCACTAAAGGATTTTGTATGCGGTGCGTTTGTTAAAAATAGCAAAATTTTCCCCAAAAAAAAATGTAACGAGTCCCCATTTCTAATTTTTTGAACAAGCGCACCCCATAGAAAATATAATCACAAATGCTCGCATGTTGAAATGTGAAAAAAAACACTTTACACATTGTAAATGATTGAAAATTCGAATTTTATTGCATTTTTTGTTATAATATACAGACAGGACATGACGTATACATATAATATTGACATATTATGAATCTGCCGAGTCTGCAGGAAAGAACGATATATAATATGTCTGGGTCATATATTAAAATAAGGCTTCAAAACGCAGTTAAACATGATGAGCGAAACAGGTAAAAATGAGCTCAGCACAGAGGTGTGAAATGGCTCAGCAGCGATTTTTTTTCAAATAATAGTCTGAAAACATAACATATGAAAAACCCAGGATTTGTGTTTTTCTACTTTGAATTAAATATTGGAAAGTATTGACCAGGTTTTGACTTACTGCTTTGCTCCTTGAAATGTATACACTTCTATGTATGATTACGATGGTTACTTTCTCAATGTTTTTTACCTGCCGGCTGCAGTTGAAAAAAGCTGGGCTGTGGTGAAGTTTATTCTTTCTAAAAATTACCAAACCCAAATTCTTCCTGATGGAAAAAATATCCTTGTTGAAGATGAAAGAGGTCACAAAAACTATTGCTTCAACTACTCCACCCAGTCCAGCTAACTCCATCACTCCCTCCTCACTAGCCTCTCATAGTCCTCATGGGGATGATGTAGCCGAAGCTACAGAATCCCTTTGGCACAAACTGGAAACTAAACTCAAGGACCTGAAACAATCATTAACCATTTATCATCTGTTGTCGCCAACAGCAGTTATTTGGATTCAGTGGAAACCAGACATAGCGACCTACAAGTCAGATCTACTCAACTCCAAAACCAACTTCTAACGCAAACTGGCCTCATCATCCAAATTCAAACCAAGGCACACAACCTTGATACCTGCAGCAGTTAAAACAATCTTTGGTCAGTTTTTCTGTAACAAATAAACCACAAGCCCTTTCACCTCTACCACAAAATTTGATTCCAGAGACAATGCATCTGCCATATGATTCAGACAGATTAAAAGAGCCTATCACCTGAGCCCTGAAAAATCACTACAATCCACCATCAGAACTCTGCCAATCATTACATGTCTTTAAGAGTTATTCTGCCAAAGTGGTGATGAGGAAACGTACCTTTTCACTAATCTCCAAAATGCTGGTGTAGAAAGAGATCCAATTCCACCTTTAATTTCCAGCCAGACTTAATTTCACCTACCAAGACAAAACCTATCAGGGTTATACAAAGAGATCCGAATTATGGCCGAAAGGTAACCGAACAGTGAAATTCAGCATACGGTTACCTTTCCTGGCCATTCGGCTATTCAGAGAATAGGCAGTTTGCCAAATCCTGGCAAATTGCCTGCACATACGGTGCCTGTTCGAGGGCAGTGAAATCCCCATAGAGAAGCAATGCTTTGTCTATTCAGAGAACACAAAACAGCAGTGAAAAGTTGCCGAATTGCCCTGCTGTTCAGTGGTTTCATTCGACAGGTTTATTCATGCAAATCCCATAGGCTTCAATGTTAAAAATATTCCTCTTTTAATTCAACATCTAATAAACTGGAGATTATAATATTCTGCAGTAAAAAGCCTATTTATAGATTTTTTAGGATCTTTTAGGCATTTTTCAGGAATTTTTTGTGAATAATTTTTTTTTCCTGTAACGGCCCTTTTTATTATTATTCATTGGATCTTATATGTAAATTTCACACATTTTTGTTCCGTAGTTTCTTTGCAAACAGCGTTTCACTTTTCAAACATTCAAGCGCACTTTATTTTTTTCCCACTCCATTCGTCTGCGGAGTCGGCTTGTCAGGATCGCCACCCTCTGGCCCCTGTCACCCACGCCAACCCTGCACCATGAACAATGCACATTCCTAACCTTCTGTATGTTCCCAGCATCCTAGCCCTAGAATCTCACCTGACCTCACCTTCCCCTAATTATCCCTGTATATCAAGAAGCTACGCCCTCCAGACTTCACTTCCACATTGAAGTTACTGACTGCGATACCTGTGTACTAAAGCTCCCTGAAACTGCCTGACCTTCTCCTGAACTCTCTGCTAAGACCCCAAGGACCTTCTGCTACAATCTGGACTCTCATTCCTTCACTCACCGGTAACCCTCCCATCCTGCTCCCCCTCTGCCCCCCATCTAAGACTCCCCGTGTACCGAACCCCTGCTGTACCACCGACTATTCTCTGCCAGCCTTGCCGTGTACCGAACCCCTGCTGTATCACCGACTATTCTCTGCCAGCCTTGCCGTGTACCGAACCCCTTGCTGAATCCTGACGACTCCATTGCCTGTACCCTGTCTGATTTAATGCTACTGTGTTTATGTGCAAATAAACACTCTTTTGTTATTCTAAACCTGCCTTCATCACTGCATCCTGGGCTCACAACCAACCTGCTACACTACCTGCAGTCTAAGGCTAGGGTCAGACGAACGCATTTTCACGTTGTCTGTGAAAAAGTGCGTTCGAACGAATGGACGCATTTTTTCACGGAGTACGCGATAGCGGTCATACGATGCGCATTTTCATTCGTGATTTTGTACGGTTATCAATAAAACACTTTTTGCCTCTGGACGTTATGTTGGCCGGACATTAGCAGTGTCTGACGTCTCCAATTCACGCACACACGCCTCTAGCGGACGCAGCGCACTCTGTACAACCGTACTAGAGGTTTTACGTTCTCGACAAAATGCGTTTGTTTCCCACTTGCGTTGCGCAGCCGGACTTTTGTGCGACCGTACTTCGTACATTGCCCGTCATTGCCTGGCACTTGCTGCTAGTGCGGCCATGATTAAGTGCGCCTGCACGTGCGTTCGCACTGCCTCAGTCTGACCCTAGCCTTAACGTGACAGAATGTGGAAGTCTAAAACCTGTGAGCCCGCGGTGATCCATGCCATGGTGAAGAACTTGAAAGGTGCCTTTCTGCAGATCCAGCAGCACCTGGACTCCCTGCTTGATTATGTGCAGCAAAACCCAAGGGGCACCTCAACTAAGGTGCGCGTTCCTGCTACAGAGGGAGCCAGAGGACCACTGACCCCAGAAGAAAAGGCAAGGAGGAGGGCGCTAGACCTCTGCTTCTACTGCGGGGACCCCTTGCATCAGGTCTCGGCCTGCCCGCTGCGCCCACCTAAGCCAGGTACAAAATGCTTTCCTACACCTGTTCCTGTTTGTACCGAGCCTGCACCTGTCAAAACCACAAGGTTGGTGGAAAAAACAGTACCCACCCAGCCAAAGAGAGCTGCACCAACGATCAAGCCACAACAAAGTCTACGTTGGGGAAGCCGGTGCCTGCCCTGCAGAAAAAGACTTCATCACCTATCAAGCAAGCACCCAAAGAAAGACCCCTATCCCAGCCTACTCCCAGAAAAAGCCGGTTAAGCAAATCTCCTGCACCTAAGCGGATCCCTGCTCCCAGGAAACCTGAGCCAAGAGCTAACAGACTCTCTGCACCCAGAAACCAGGTTACCCAAGAAGCTTCTTCTGAGGGGTCAGACCTTGAAACCCCTATGGAGTGTGCCGAACCGGAGTCTGACCCTGAAATGCCCATGGAACAGGAATCCATAGACACTGAGCCAGCCATGCCAATGGAGAGCGAGCCTGGCCAACACCTCATGGCTGGTGTTACCAGAGACCCCGAACCCAGACTGCTACCTCCATGCTGCATATATGCCTCACCATGTCCTTCTGATGACTCAGAGTCAGAAGAGTAAGCTGCTGATGCTGGTTTGGACCTTTTCAGACAGGCCGCACCCAGGGACCCCCATGTCAACATACGGGGTATATTGGCGTTATGGGATCTGTTTGTCGCCCGGCTGGAATGACTCACCATACCACTGTACCCTGCTATTTCATGGAGACGGACTACAGAACTCCAGCTATCAAGACCATCTCGAATGCATCATGCCCGAGATCTGCCTTCATTGGTGCCCTCTTCATGTCACCCACCGTTGTTCGGTTGCCTGTTAAACCGAAACCTCAGGAGCTGGAGGCTCACCCATACCTCATTAAATTGGAGGTTGAGCAAAAATCCGAGTCCGCTGCCCTGCAACCTGCAGGATCTCAAGAGGTCGCTGCCCGGCAACCTGCAGGATCTCAAGAGGTCGCTGCCCTGCAACCTGCAGGATCTCAAGAGGTCGCTGCCCTGCAACCTGCAGGATCTCAAGAGGTCGCTGCCCTGCAACCCGCAGGATCTCAGGACGTCGCTGCCCTGCAACCCGCAGGATCTCAGGACGTCGCTGCCCTGCAACCCGCAGGATCTCAGGACGTCGCTGCCCTGCAACCCGCAGGATCTCAGGACGTCGCTGCCCTGCAACCCGCAGGATCTCAGGACGTCGCTGCCCTGCAACCCGCAGGATCTCAGGACGTCGCTGCCCTGCAACCCGCAGGATCTCAGGACGTCGCTGCCCTGCAACCCGCAGGATCTCAGGACGTCGCTGCCCTGCGGTCCAAGAGCCGTGCTGTACCGAGGTCCAAGAGCCGTGCTGTACCGAGGTCCAAGAGCCGTGCTGTACCGAGGTCCAAGCTCAGGATGTCGCTGCCCTGCAGCCCGCAGGATCCCAGGATGTCGCTGCCCTGCAACCCGCAGGATCCCAGGATGTCGCTGCCCTGCAACCGGCAGAACCGTCTGAGCTGTTGCCGCCACGGGGCCGTCGCCGCCGCCGTAAGGCCAAGTCACTCATTACCCAGGTCAACGGTGAGCCGTACAGTGCCGAGGACGTCGCCGCTGCCCCTCCGTGCCTCGCCAAGGGCGCTGCCCCTCCGTGCCTCGCCAAGGGCGCTGCCCCTCCGTGCCTCGCCAAGGGCGCTGCCCCTCCGCGCCTCGCCAAGGGCGCTGCCCCTCCGTGCCTCGCCAAGGGCGCTGCCCCTCCGCATCTCGCCAAGGGCGCTGCCCCTCCGCGCCTCGTCAAGGGCGCTGCCCCAACGTGCCCAGCTGTTGCCGTGGAGACTCCCATCTCCACTACCCATTGTTGGCAGTCTCCCACTATAGCCATGCCAAGGAGGGTTTGGGGGTTTGCCAAGGTTGACTCTCCCATCCCTCACAGCCGCAAGTTTGGGCTTTATTCTGGTCAACCAAGCCAAGATACAGCACATCTTGGCACCACTGACGCTACCCCGGACAGCGCCATCCGTATGGATCCCTACACGGTGCAGGGGTTCATGATGGACTCTTCTACTGCACGTTGGTTGACTTTTTGGCCGCCCGGAGGTCGACTCTTAGGGTGGGAGTAGTGTCAGGATCGCCACCCTCTGGCCCCTGTCACCCACGCCAACCCTGCATCATGAACAATACACGTTCCTAAACCTGTGTGTTCCCAGCATCCTAGCCCTAGAATTTCACCTGACCTCACCTTCCCCTAATTATCCCTGTATATCAGGAAGCTACGCCCTCCAGACTTCACTTCCACATTGAAGTTACTGACTGCGATACCTGTGTACTAAAGCTCCCTGACCTTCTCCTGAACTCTCTGCTAAGACCCCAAGGACCTTCTGCTACAATCTGGACTCTCATTCCTTCACTCACCGGTAACCCTCCCCCTCTGCCCCCCATCTAAGACTCCCCGTGTACCGAACCCCTGCTGTACCACCGACTATTCTCTGCCAGCCTTGCCGTGTACCGAACCCCTTGCTGAATCCTGACGACTCCATTGCCTGTACCCTGTCTGATTTAATGCTACTGTGTTTATGTGCAAATAAACACTCTTTTGTTATTCTAAACCTGCCTTCATCACTGCATCCTGGGCTCACAACCAACCTGCTACACTACCCGCAGTCTAAACGTGACACGGCTTTTTCCAGTGGCTGCTCTGCGCTGTGATCAGCGGCTGCTCGGGTTTCTCCGGCGTGTTCGGTGGGGTTAATCCAAATGTTTTTGCGAGTTTCGGTGTGCGATCGCCAGGTCAGCTGCTGATGAAGACAGTTGATCTGGCGAAACGCGTTCTGGCCACCTGGCAGTGCCAGTAATATTGTTTTTATGTTCTAATAAATTCTTTTAATTTTAATTTTATCCATCTTATCCCCGTTTCTTTGGAAAGTCCTGGAGGCTCAAAAGGTTATTTGGACTTAACCTTGAATAAGTCCATACGCGTGCACACCTCGAGCTTGGTCCTTAGGCTCCAACGCATGTGAGTTGGCAATTTATACATCTTTATATGCCATTTTATTCACGAAATCTGCACGAGAAAGTTTTTTCCTGTCTCTTGTGTTACATGTGGGAAGAATCCTCCTCTAGGAGCAGGTGTGGGTCACCTTCTCAAGCAAAGAACTTAAGTACCCGAATGCGTTTACCCACTTAGAGCCAGTGTTCGGGCTCTATATTTGTGAGTGTATATATCACATACCTTTTCTTAGAATCTGTTAAACATTCTACACGATTATATTGTTCTGTTTTTTTCATATGATCCATGTGGACAAGTGAACTAAGAGAACCACCAGACACCTTTAAGCGACATCCATCGCGCCACCAGATACGCATTGTATTACTGTTTATCCATTGGTTTGGGGGAAACCACTGAATTTCTGGTTGGGCATTGGTTACTGGTGGTGGTACAGGTTTTGAGCGCCGTCCACTTTTTTTTCGAAGGTATATACAGAATGCGCCTGTAAACATGTAACACAGTGACTATATACAGAATGAACCTGTAAACATGTAATAGTGACTATTTCCTACATATTTATTTTCTGTGTTAATCTGTATATTTGTTTGTGTTTTTAATATCTTGCATTTATTACATTGAATTGTTACATTTGTTACAGAAATACAATGTTCTTGAACCCAGGACATACTGAAAACGAGAGGAATCTCAATGTATCCTTCCTGGTAAAATACTTTATAAATAAATACATGGCAAATCCTAAAATGACAGGCTGACAAGCTGTGTTCTTTGCAAGATTTTTGTTACATGTTTGTTTAAATGAACTAGATGTATTTTATTTACAGAGTAGTATTTTAACTAAAGCCCCTTGTACGGGACCTTATAATGAATTCTAAACGACCAAGTGGGGCAGAATTCCATAAAAGAAGAAACCATGCCAAAATGGAAAGCACCAAAATGTCTTCATCAATGGGAAGATGGCTCGCAAAAACTCCAAACGATGAAAATACTAAAATACCCAGTGTATCTGAAGAAATTGTTTCAAATTTGTCTCTGGAATCTGATAGTAACAATGGAAATCCAGCTTCAGAATTTAATGTTGCTAATGATGAGCAATTGGATTGTGAGGGTACAACATCACAGTCAACATCATTATCGACTGCTGACAATGACGAGACACTTAGCACCTTGAATATCATAAATGATACTCACACTGATGCAAGCATCCATAATCCGCAATGTAATACCAGTCCAAGGATTGTAAATTTTAATGATCCACCCTCATGGCCTTGCATAACAGATAAAATAAGGTGTCACCTTTATTGAGGATGGACCTGACCAAGGAAAAACTGCAGATTTTCGAGAGTCTACATCCGAAGATGGCAGGAAGTTTTCAAAAGACTGGTTTTGTAAGAAGCTTTCAAATGGAGAAATTGTTGAATGTAATAGGCTTATTTATTCAGAAAATAGTAGGTCTATTTTTTGTTTTCCATGTATGCTGTTCGATCAGCGATGCACCAAACCAAATATTGCCATCCCAGAAGTAGGGTTTAATGACTGGAAAAATTTAAATCGTATAGCGGAACACGAAAATTCAGCAAATCACCGCCAAAACTTTTGTGGATGGAAATCAATGAAAAAAAGATTGTTAAGTGGAGAGTCTATTGATAGCTCACTACAAAAAGCTATTGAAACGGAAAAACAAAAATGGAGACACATTCTAAAGGTAACGCTTGATGCTGTAATGTTTTGCGCTAAAAACAATTTACCTCTTAGGATCTTCAATGTTGTTACTTGATCCTCTAATTCGGGAATATTTCTTAGTCTGTTGGAATTTGCAAGTCATTATGATGTACCACTAAAACAGCATATCACAAAAGTGCACTGAGTTACTTTTCACCCACAATACAAAATGAATTCATTGGCCTACTAGGAGACCATGTCCGTGGTAAAATTATTTCCAGAGTGAAAAAAGCAAAATACTATTCACTTCTTTTGGACTGCACACCAGACATATCTCATCGAGACCAAATGTCCCAGATCGTGAGATACGTGCAAATTCAAGATGGAGATATAACTGTAGAGGAAAGTTTCATTGACTTCATTGAAACGAAGGAAAAAACAGGAAGTGGATTAGCTGGAGAAATAATAAAAAAGCTTGAAAAGGATGGACTTGATCTTCAAAGTTTACGAGGTCAAGGAGTGTACAAAGGTGCAAACATGTCAGGAGTGTACAAAGGTGTAAGAGCTGTCATTTTGCAAAAAAAACAATTTGCTAACTTTGTTCCATGTTCAAATCATTGCCTCAATTTAATCGGAGTTCATGCAGCTTCCGTAAATGTCGCTATGGTTAAATTTTTTTGAAAATGTAAATAATCTACCATTTTTTTTTTTTTTTCTCATTCTACCAGCCGCTGGAATACTTTAATGAGTTTGTTAAAAGTATCACTGAAGAGTCATGCTAATGCCATAAAATCTTTAAATTCACAGATTGCAGAAGTGGCGAAGGCTTTAAAACTTGTTGCTGCAACAAAATGTCAAGAAACTGTGTCAAAAGCCAATAGTCTTCTAAAAAAAATAAACTATGATTTTTTTGTGCACGTTATGCATTTGGCGTAATATATTAACTCACATTGATAGAGTCAATAGATCATTACAAGCAAAAGGCATCACTGTTTCTCAGGCTTCAAAAATGCTACAGGGACTAAAAAGTATCTTACGGGAGATGCGGGAAAATGATAGTGATATGGTCACTGTTTTTATGGACTGCAAAAAAAAGGCTGAAGAAATTGGAATTGCAGCAGAATTTATGGAACACAGAAAACGAAAAATAAAAAGACAGCAATTATATGAATCTGAAGACCCATCTCCTACATTAGCACCTGAAGAGTCTTTCAAAATACAAATGAAAATGGTTTTTGACACCATACTTCAACAATTAAACTGGAGATATGAAGCCTTAACGGAATTTCTTCTGATTTTGAGTTTCTTACAGGAGATTCACTTGTAAAAATGGATACCATGAGTCTTCAGAAAGCAGCTGTAGATTTGAGTCTAAAATATAACCATGATTTGAATCCCACTGAAATTTCTTCTGAGATCCAGAGTTTTAAACATCAGGCAATAGCATTACTCCCAACAGTTTCAACGGCATCTAGTTTGGACCTTCTTCAGTTTATTCATGGGTATCATTTGGCCGAATCTTACCCAAATTTAGAAATTTCCTTAAGAATTTTTCTCAGCTTGCCAGTAACTGTGGCTTCTTGTGAAAGAAGCTTCAGCAAGCTCAAACTAATCAAAAACTACCTCAGAGCATCAATCGGTCAAGAGTGGCTAACAAGTATGTCCATCTTGTCAATTGAACAAGCTACTGCAAAAAATATTGATTTTGATGCAATTATTGACAAATTTGCCTCATTGAAGGCACGAAAAATACAACTTTGAAAACCTGTTTCTGTAATCTAGTATGTTGATTGGATTTTTGGCAACATCTGAGGATTTGTTTTGTGCGTTATGGTTACATATGTTTGTGGATTTATGGATAGCAGATTTAATAAAGAATTTAAATAACTTTGTATTATTGTTGTATTGGTTTATATATTCTCAAGAACTGGGGGCTCTTGTGTACTATCTTGGCGAACACTAATAATACTGAGAGCACTTATTTAGCTGCGCTACAAGTTGTGATGTTGTTACTCATGTTAAGTTACATATCTTTGTTTCTTATGTAACTAAAAATAAACAGTTCTAATATTATTATTTTTTTGTGTTATTTATTACCTATTTTACTCGAAAAATATTGTATGTGTATGGGGGGGCACAATTTTCTATTCTTGCCTCGGGTGCAAAAGGAGCTAGCTACAGCTCTGGTCATCGCACCATGCGCGATGACTTTAGGTGACGAGGGGGACCCGGAGGTGGAGCTGCCATCCAAGATGGTGGCCCCCACCGGAACTAGGCCGCGCATGACGGCATTTGCATCGGGAGGCCTATAAAAGCGGCGCCTGACTTCCCTGAAGTCAGAATGCCGCGGGACCCCGGAGAGAGATGAGTATCTCTCCCAGGGCTCTCACTAGCGGATGACATGTGGGGAACGTCCTCCGTATATAGTGGGAGTCAATGAGGACATTCCCCACACGTCATCCGCAGTGAAAGGGTTAATGTCTGCAGTTGGTTTTTTAACATTGTGTGTTCCAGTAACTTTGATTAAGGGAGTTATCAAGTTGCTATTACACCATTCTGTGGTAGATAATTATTTTTTTATTTTTCTCTACAGAATCAAGATAACACAGGATGATTGCTTTAGTTCTCACATTGTGACACTTGCAACACAGAATCCCTGTAGCAATTCAAGGTGTGTTGTCTTGTTAATTCACTCTCAGCTTGGGAAATCCACTCTCAGGAACTGCTGATAACATATGGTTTATATATGGTTAATTTTGTTTTTCTGTGATTATCATTATTGTGATAGCCTGCTCTGGCTGCTCCGCTATATGCTTGTTATACTTCTTGCTTTAACCATAAGGAGTACTTGGCTTTGTGATACTCAGTATTATTCAGAGAAAGGTGAAAACCAGGAAAACTGTCAGGAGAAGAGAACAATCTAGACCAAATAGCCGATTTGGAAAGTGAGATAAATGGGCAAATTATTTTGGTTTGGCTACTTTGACCTAGAATTTTCACTTCTCCAGTCATTCTCCTGAGTTTCACCTTTCTTTGAATAGACCTGACTTTCTTTCTTGTTACTGACACTTGTATTTATGTATTTAATAAAGATATATTTTTTACCATATCTCTGATACATGTTGCTTTATGGTTGTGCCATCCCGATTTTTGTGGTATTGTGTTACACATATTTAGGACATTGGAGAAGTCCTTTTTGTGGATTAGCATCCTTTTTTGACAGTGTGAAGGATATTTGTTTTTTTGTTTTCAAGAGATGAGAATTCTGAAATGGCTTGATACACAAAGGCAACTTATTTTATAGTCAGGGTTATTCAAAGAGATTCGAAAAGTCACGGCACGTTCGGTGACTTTTCGTTCTCTTCAATTCGGTTCCTTTTGCCGATCCCATTTCGGTGACCCTGCGGTGCATTCAGCAAACACCACAGGGTCCCCGAATTGCAGGGAAAAGCTACCGCAAACCCGGCGAATGCACACCGAAAACCCGCAAAAACATCTGGACTAACCTGCCGAAAACCAAGGAAAAACCCGACCAGGAGCCGATCACATTCAGTGAAGCCGCCAGAAAAAGCCGAGAAAGCCGAGACTGCAGAGTGAAGTGAATAAATTAGAAAAACAGTTTGCTTGAATGTTTGAAAAATGAAACACTGTTTGCAAAGAAACTACTGAGTGAAAATGTCTGAAATTTTCATATGAGGTCCAGGGAATAATAATAAAAAGGTCTGTTACAGAAAAAATAAGTAAACGTAAAAAAAAATCCGACTTTTTTAAAAAAAAAAAAATCTGAAAAATGCTTAAACAAACCGAAAAAATCTATAAATAAAGAGACTCTTTACTGCAGAATTTTATATTGAACAGTTTATTAGATATTGAATTAAAACGGGAATATTTTTAACATTGAAGCCTATGGGATTCTCATGAATAAATTTGCCGAATTAAACCACCGAATGGCAGGGCATTTCAAGAACCTTTCACTGCTGGTTTGTGTTCTCTGAATAGCTGAAGCAGTGCTTTTTCATGGGGATTTAGAAACATAGAAAAATGTCGGCAGATAAGAACCTTTTGGCCCATCTAGTCTGCCCAATTACATGGATACTTAACCTGGATTTATCTTTTGTTTTGGATAGCCTTACGCCTATCCCATGCTTGCTTAAATTCAATTACTGTTTTGGCCTCAACCACTTCAACTGGAAGGCTGTTCCATGTATCCACCACCCTCTCAGTAAAATAATGCTTCCTGATGTTACTTTTAAACCTTTGCCCCTCTAATCTAAGACTATGTCCTCTTGTTTTGCTACTTTGTTTCCGTTTAAATATACTCCCTTCCTCTACCTTGTGGATTCCCTTTACGTATTTAAATGTTTCTATCATATCTCCTCTGTCTCGTCTTTTTTCCAAGCTGTACATGTTAAGATCATTAAGCCTTTCCTGGTAACTTTTCTCCTTCAAGCCATACACCATTTTAGTAGCCCTTCTCTGAACTCTCTCTAAGATGTCTATATCCTTCTGGAGATACGGTCTCCAGTACTGCACACAGTACTCCAAGTGAGGTCTCACCAGTGCTCTGTACAGTGGCATGAGCACTTCCCTTTTCCTACTGCTAATACCTCTCCCTACACAACCAAGCATTCTACTAGCATTTCCTGCTGCTCTATTACATTGACTACTTACCCTTAGATCCTCTGAAATAATAACCCCTAAATCCCTTTCCTCAGATGTTGAGGTTAGGACTGTATCAAATATTCTATATTCAGCCCTTGGGTTTTTACGTCCCAGGTGCATTATCTTGCACTTATCCACATTAGCAATGTCTACTGCACCACCTGTGTCTATTATTTTTGTTACCCAATCAAAAAAATCAATAAGATTAGTTTGGCATGATCTCCCTGAGGTAAACCCATGTTGTTTCTGATCCTGTAATCTATGTGTTTTTAGATGTTCAACAATCCTTTCCTTTAACATGGTTTCCATTAATTTCCCCACTACTGACGTAAGACTAACTGGCCTATAGTTCCCCGATTCCTCCCTACTACCCTTCTTGTAAATGGGCACAACATTTGCTAATTTCCAGTCTTCTGGGATGACTCCTGTTAGCAAGGATTGGTTAAATAAATCTGTTAACGGTTTTGCTATTACATCACTGAGCTCTTTTAATAATTTAGGGTGGATCCCATCAGGCCCCATTGACTTATTTGTCTTTACTTTAGACAGCTGCTGTAGAACCTCCTCCTCTGTAAACTGATATGTAAATGTCTTGTTAGTGTTTCCTCCTAACTGAGGTCCCTTTCCTTCCTTTTCTTCTGCAAAGACTGAACAAAAATATTCGTTGAGGCAGTCAGCGAGACTTTTAGCCTCTTCTACATACCTTCCTTCCTTTGTTTTTAATCTAACTAATCCTTGTTTTACTTTTCTTTTCTCGTTTATGTATCTAAAAAATGTTTTGTCCCCCTTTTTACTGACTGAGCTATTTTCTCTACTGCGTGTGCTTTCGAAACTCTTATAAATTGCTTTGCCTCTTTCTGCTTAATCTTATAGGTTTGCCTGAGTTTTTTTATAATTATTGAATGCTGTCTTTTTGTTCTTCACTATTTTGGCCACTTCTGCAGAGTACCACAGTGGTTTCTTCCCTTTTTTGTTTTTGCTAACAAGCCGAATGCAATTGCCTGTGGCCTTCAATAATGCTTCCTTTAAATAATCCCATTTCTCCTGGACTCCCTTTAAACTCCTCCAGTCTGATAATGACTCCTTCACACAAAATCTCATTTTAGAAAAATCAGTTTTTTTAAAGTCTAAAACTTTTGTTTTTGTGTGGTGCGGCTCCATCCCCGTTCTTATATTAAACCATACTGACTGGTGATCACTAGATCCCAAATTTTCACCTACAACAACGTCCGATACCAAACCTCCATTTGTGAGTATTAAATCCAATATGGCCTCTTTACGGGTCGGCTCCTCAACTACTTGTGTTAGAGATAATCCCAGTAGGGAGTTTAGAATATTTGTACTCCTGGTGCACCCAGCTGTTTTGGTTTCCAGTTCACATCAGGAAGATTAAAGTCCCCCATGATAATAACTTCCCCTTCATTGCCATTTTGGCTATTTCTCAAACAGCAGATTGTCTAGCTCTTCTACTTGTCCAGGGGGTCTATAGATCACACCTACACGAGCTACTGTATGATTGCCAAATGTTAACGTAACCCAAACTGACTCTATGTTCACCTCGCTCACTTTTATTTGGTTCGTTTTTATGTTGTTTTTTCACATACAGGGCCAATCCTCCTCCTTTCCTACCTTCACTGTCTTTTCTATATAAAGAGTACCCCGGTATTGTTATGTCCCAGTTATTTTTCTCACTGAACCATGTCTCAGTAACCGCCACTAAATCTACTTTTTCAGCTGCCATCATTGCCTCCAGTTCATTGATTTTATTGACTAAACTGCGAGCATTTATAGACACGACTCAGAGCTTGTCATTTTTTTCCCCGCATGTTGCTTGCACCCTCCGATTTAGTTTTGGGGACAATCAGGCAGATTGTTTTTTACCCTTTTGTCCCCCCCTCCTAGTTTAAATATTTCTTTGTGAAACCTTTGAACTTCTCACTGAGAACATATGTTCCCCTATGAGTAAGATGCAAACCATCTTTTTTATACAGTTCCTTTCTGCTCCAATTAGAGCTATCATGGGACACAAAGCCAAATCCTTGCTCCCGACACCATTCCTGAAGCCACAAATTAAATTCCCTATTGCGCATCTGCCTATCCTGAATGTTATGCACAGGCAAAACTTCAGAGAATGACACAGTGGACGCAATCTGCTGTATTTCACCTCCAAGAACACAAAAATCTTCCTTAATCTCAGAAACCTCATTGCTAGCCAAGTCATTTTTCCCTAGATGGACTAGAACGTCCACTTCCCCTTGCTGCTTTGCCTGTTTGACAATATTGAGAATGCATCTCTTGTCTCTACGAGCAGTAGCCCCAGGAAGACATCTCACTGCCCTCGAACAGGCACCGTACAGGCACCGTTTGTTCAGGCAATTCGCCAGGATTTGGCGAATTGCCTGCTCTCTGGATAGCCGAATGGCCAAGAAAGGTAACCGAACGCTGATTTTCAGCGTTCGTTTACCTTTCTCAAGCAATTCGGATCTCTTTGAATAACCCTGAGTGTAAATAAGAACACAAACCCTAATAAAAAAATATAGAACCTGGATAGAATTTTCTGAACTCACAATTATGTTACAAGTTTGACATTGTTTCTCTATATTGCCATTTTTTTCTTCATATTATTTTTTCCAATCATTCTTTCCTCCTATATATTTGTTTTATTTGAAATTGATCGCAGTTTTGTCTGTATAAGTATGCTTATTTTCATTTGCAACATAGTAGTAAAATCGATACTGGAGAGGAAATAAGAAACACCTATTAAATTTCAGGCTGCATTAGTTATAATTAAATTGAAGGTTGAGCCATGCACTACCAAGAAGTTTTTCTTTAAAATATTCAACATTTAAAACATGCAATACAGATATTGGGTAACACAGTAATATTTCACAGAAAATTACTTTTCTGAAACAGTTAAAAAATGTAAATAAATTAAATTGTAAATTGTTTCATTATTAAAGTTTTATTTCATACATTTGTTTTTCATTACAGAAATATTGCTGGAATGAAAGGTACTGAGCTCTAGATGGTGTCCTTTATCTTAAACAACTTCACACTGGGTCTGCATTATCAGCATAGATGCAGAAATAGTCTTGGTGTCAAATACGGTAAATGTGATTAAATAAATAATAAAAATTGTCAGATATCCTGCTTATGGGGATTTATAGAGATTATAAAGAGCCTATGACCTACAAAACCATCACTAACTCTGCGCTCCACTATCTCTCCTTACTAATCACCAAATACACCGCAGCACGCTCCCTAAGGTCAAACGTCGAACTTCACCTAGCTTCTCCCCACATCACCTCTTCCCACGATAGACTGCAAGATTTCTCACGGCAGCTCCCATCCTCTGAAACACTCTCCCTCGTTCGGTCAGACTTTCCCCTAGTTTCCCCTCCTTCAAACACTCCCTTAAAACATTTCTATTCAGGCAAGCCTACCACCCGACTCACTACAACTCACTGCCCCAACCTGTCCATCACTCTCACCTTGCAGTCCTCTCCTCCTGTTTCTCACCCTCTACCCCTTCTAGATTGTACGTTTCCATGGGAATAGGGCTCTTGTAACCTCCTGTGTTGGTTTGTCAAATGATGGTCAGTCTCAAAGCATTGTAACACTGTCTATATTGTACTCATTGTTCAGCGCTGGGGAATATGTTGGCGCTATATAAATAAAGAATAATAATATTTATTATCAATGCAGCTTCCAAAAAATACCAGTAGAATAAAAAAAATAATATCTGTATGCGACTGGGTGCTTGATAGACATGGACCTAATCTTAATGAATCTATATACTAATTAGCTTATGGACTAGAAATTACCAGATTTTGGCTGCAATTTGAAGGAATTATTTTGCCTTTTTAGGGGAAGGAGGAATATGGTCTGAGCTCATATGGTATTGATTCAATTAATCTATGTACATGATGGATTAGTGTACTCTTGGCGGTTATCAGGCTAAAGTCTGCGGTCACCATAGCTAGACTGTATTAATGTTTAAAATGTCAATGTATAGTTGTTTATGACTACTTTTTGGTTTTAAAAAAGATTTTTTTCTATTATTAATTTTCTTTTTGTCAATAAAAGTTATGTTTTAATTTAATCTGTCTGCAGGGATACTTGCGTGCTTTCTATTGATCTCAGTGATTGACGGCTTGTATGTGACTTAACCACTTCAATGCGGTGGACGCGCTCAGCGCGTCCAACCGCATTGCTACTTGGCTGCAGAGGACGCGCTGAGCGCGTCCTCCCTTTGCAGCCCGCTATCAGCCGGTATTCCGGCTGATCGCTCGGCCCCCTGGTGTGGGCTGACATCATCGATGTCAGTCCAACCTCCGGGACTCCGGCGGGCACGATAGGCGTCATCGCGCATGCGCGATGACGTCTATTTCAGGCACCCCCCCCCCCTGCCATTGCAGGGAAGGTGCCTGAATGGGAGGGAAGGTCCTTCGGACCTCTCCCCCTCCCCATCCGTGCATGCCAGCGGTTAAAGGCAGGCACCGCCCTTCCAAGCGGCGGCTGTCTTTAACCCCTAGGGGGCTGGATCGCGATATAGCGCCAACATGCGCCGTATCGCGGTCCCCTCCCGGAGCTGGCCGACATCCAAGATGTCGGCCAAGCTTCCGGGATATCCCCCTAATGACTGGCGTCATCGCGCAGAGCGCGATGGCGCCAGTTTTCAAATTAACCCCTTGCTGCCACCTATAGTGGAGATAGGGGGTTCCAATGAACCCCCTATCTCCCGATCCGTGACAGCTAGGGGTTAATGTTTACTATCATTGGAACGGCCAGAGCGTGGCCGTTCCAATGATACCAAACATGACCATGTAAACTGTAAAAAAAAAAAAAAAAAAAGGTTTTTGTTTTTTTTTTAGATTTATTAGTGCAACAATATTGTTCCCATTTCAATTATAATGTGAACAATGATGCTGCACTAACGATTTTTTCTATGGGGGGCGTTTGCTAAAAAACACGTAATTTCCCCCAAAAAAAAGTAACGATTCCTCATTTCTAATTTTTTTAACAAGCGCACCCCATAGAAAATATAACCGCAAACGTTCGCATTTTAAAATGTGAAAAAAAACACTTTACACATTGTAAATTATTGAAAATTCTAATTTTATTGCATATTTTGTTATAATATACAGACATGACATACCGTATACATATAATAATAACATATTATGAATCTGCACAGTCTGCCGGAAAGAAAGATATATAATATGTCTGGGTCATATATTAAAATAAGGCTTCAAAATGCGGTTAAACATGATGAGCGAAACCGGTAAAAATGAGCTCAGCACAGAGGTGGGAAAAGGCTCAGCAGCGAAAGGGTTAATGCCCATATATGGAAATTAAAGCAAGACCATTATAACCCCCTGAATCGTATCCCTTTACAATAGTGAGTGACCACAGAGCTCTCCCTGTATTCTGCCCTCTCCTTGGCTGTTGTCTTGCAGCAATGTTTTTGAACCTTTTTTTTTTTAGTGAGATTTGTGCTGCTATTTGCAGCTTGTTTACAGTAATACGAGGTGACTGGAGAGAGGTAAAAAACACAGAATTTAATTTCACCACATGGGGCACTTTAATCATGCTTAAAAAGGTATGCAGATCGGGTTTTGATATGCTAATGATAGATTTTAATGTATTACAAGGCAAAAATGAATTGATTTTGGTAATGAAAGGGTTAATATAAAGTAAACAGTTACAAACTGATATAGGGTTACGCAAAATTTAAATTAGTTTATTTTAGCTATCTTCTATCTTTAATATTAAATCTAATACTAATCCTTAGCCATGGAGCTGCAGTGTGTGCCCCTAGACATCAGTGTTACATGACTCTTTCTTACCTTTCATTTATTTTATTTATTTATTTAATAGAGAGCTCTTGATTGACTTTAGACTGGGGGAAGATTTGATGGCGTCTGGTAGGTTATTCCATAACTGCGGTGCTCTGTAGGAGAATGAGGACCGAGCCACTGTCTTTTTGTATTGTGGTATTGCAAGTAAGGTGCTGGTCCTGGATCGGAGGTTATAGGTTGAGGTGGAGTAGAGGTAACATCACTGCTCTGCATGGAGAGAGCCTGTGGAGTCATGGGTTCGATCCCAGCAAGCAACCTCTCCAGTAAGTGTCCTTGGGCAAGACACCTAATGGTACATACTCACCACCCAGGACGTACTTGAAAATGAGAGAAATCTCAATGTATCCTTCCTGGTAAAATCCTTTCACAAAAAAAACTGCTGGAGGAAGCAGTCTGTTCAGGTAGGGTGGTAGCTTCCCAGAAAAGCTTTTAAACACCAGGTTGGAAAGGTGAAGGGTACGTTCAGACTCCAGCGACGGCCAGTTTAGCTCTTTTAACATGTCACAATGGTGAGTCATGTAGTTACATTGTAGCGCAAAGCGGCAGCATGAGTTATACAATGTGGTAAGTTTCTGAAGGTGCATTTGCAGGGCCGCTGCATACACTACATCTCCGTAATCAATAGCTGGCATAAGCATTTGTTGTACAATTTGCTTTCTTACCATGGGGTTCAGGCAGGATTTGTTTCTGTACAGGGCACCTAGTTTGGGGTAAATTTTAGATGAGAGTATGAACCTGCTCTACCAACCTATACAAGAATACATTGAAACATCATAATTCAGGCTGTAAAATAATGACTCAAGCATATCCTTTTAAAAAAAAAACCTCTACGTACCCTCTTTTGTGGTTGATACAACAAAAATTGCAATTGTATTTCTGTATTAATGAGCTATACACGCAATCCGTCTATTGACTTTCACAGCACCATTCCTCTTGACAGTTTATGTAATACCTTTATTGTTCTTTAAGCTGCTGGAAGTGAATTAACTTTTCTCTTGTGTCAATGTTGACCTTGTACTCTTTATGAAGTTCAGTTAATGAACATGTAACCAGGGAGCTGTATGTCTCTGCCCTGCATGGATTAGTATATTGTTATCTATTCCCTCAAAGACATCTTTTTCTTTTGTAATGAAAACAGATGCAACCTTTGTAGCCTTTCTTATTAACTAAAATAGTCAATTGCCTCTACTCTACTAATTTTGTATGCTTGCTCTATAATATTTCCATTTCAGTATCTCTTTGGGAACCTAATCATAAGAACTAAAAGCTAAAATGTATTACCTTTCACTTTTAAGACTATCAGGGTTATTTAGATCCGAATGGCTGCCGAAAGGTAACCGAACGCTGAAAATCAGCGTTTGGTTACCTTTCCTGGCCTTTCGGCTATCCAGAGAGCAGGCAATTCACCAAATCCTGGCGAATTGCCTGCACATACGGTGCCTGTTCGGTGCCTGTTCGAGGGCAGTGAATCCCCTAGAGAAGCAATGCTTCGGCTATTCAGAGAACAAAACCCAGCAGTGAAAAGTTGCCAAATTGTCCTGCCATTCGGTGGTTTAATTCGGCAGATTTATTCAGGCGAATCCCATAGGCTTCAATGTTAAAAATATTCCCCTTTAATTCAATCTATACTATAATTGAGTAAGGCTTGGCGTGTCCGTCGCCAAGCCTTACTCTGCGCATGCGCGCGCAACCAGCGGCGGTTGGTTGCGCGCGCATGCAACTGCCGCGGCACGAGCCGGCTGTGCGCTCGCCGCGACGGTTACAAGATGCACACAGCAGCCGAGTAGAGGCTGCACTCGCAGCCTCTACCCGGCTGCCGCGCGCATCCAACCCCCGAGCGGCGAAGTGAAAGTTCCCTCGCTTCCGCTCTTTGAAGGACCCAAGCCGCGGTCACGTGGGAGTCCCACGTGACCGCGGCTTGGGTCCTTCAACGACCGGAAGCGGGGAAACTTTCACTTCGCCGCTCGGGAAGGTAAGTATGCGGAGCTCATGGGGCGGCTGTCCGAATGCCGATAGAGCATTCGAACAGCCGCCCCATGTCTGGTCTGCGGTCTGAGCTGGGGGGCAGTATCCACGAGCTGAGGGCAGTATCCACGAGCTGAGGGCAGTATCCACGAGCTGGGGGCAGTATCCACGAGCTGAGGGCAGTATCCACGAGCTGGGGGGCAGTATCCACGAGCTGAGGGCAGTATCCACGAGCTGGGGGCAGTATCCACGAGCTGAGGGCAGTATCCACGAGCTGGGGGCAGTATCCACAAGCTGAGGGCAGTATCCACGAGCTGGGGGCAGTATCCACGAGCTGGGGGGCAGTATCCACGAGCTGAGGGCAGTATCCACTGTTCTGTCCGAAGACATCGAGCTAAACCTTCTTGTCTCACAAACTTGGATACCATATTTATTTGATCTCAGATTTATTAAGACAAGCCAGGTGAAACTGTAATACAGTAAAAACAAACTTCATAAACATCACATTGCATGCATAACAGCATTTTCATTATCAGATGATACAGTAAACTTACTTTTTTAGCTCTCTAGGGGTAGATGGCGATGGATGAGAAACACATGCCTTGCTTCCAGTAATAACTTTCAGACAAGAAATGGTGAATGCTTCACTTCCTGTCAAGATTCTACCCAGCATTCTCTGATTAATGACAACTTCCTTCCTATATATTCACTAATATGTATGAAATGGTCTAACAGCCGTAATACCAAGAAAAGACACTAGATGGAGCTACACTCCGCTATAACTAATGTACCGTACATTACAACTTTACACAAAATCTATCACAGATTCTTCTTATTAATGCATAAACATTAAGATAGACAGCACACTCCCCATCTGACGTCACACGACGTCACTAACAGAATCTTCCATAGAAAACAACAGAGCAAGTTCGTTCACTGGTCTTAAGAACACCTTAACCTCATTCTGTTGAAAGGTCTTGACCTCGACCTTACAGACACGATTATCTTTGCTTGGGAGTACTTTGGTGATCAGACCTAAAGGCCACATGTTCCTTAGCGTCTGACAGTCTTTCATTAGCACAATGTCTCCAGGTTTAAGATTGGGCTTTCCAGTGTGCCACTTTCTCCTCACTTGTAGAGTAGATATACATTGTTCCTTCCACCGGCTCCAGAAGTATTGGCAAGAACTTGTACCTATCCATTGTCGCTTGTAAAGATCTTTCTCACAGAACTCTCCAGCTGGAGCACCGGCAAGATTAGTCTTTTGCGTGAGCAACATGGCGGGTGTGAGGATCACCGGGTCCTCAGAGTCACTTGAAATTGGTGTCAAAGGTCTGGCATTAATGATAGCTGTAACCTCTGCCATAAAGGTCACTAAACATTCGTGAGTAAGCCTTGCAGTTCCTACTTGCAGGAAGATAGAGTCAAGAATTCTGCGGGCTATGCCTATCATCCTCTCCCAGACACCTCCCATGTGAGAAGAGTGAGGTGGGTTGAAGATCCACGTGCAGTCTTGCTCACTCAGTATCTTTGTACTGTAAGGACGTCCAAGTTAGAAGGAATTTGAAGTTCTCTTACTGCTCCTACAAAGTTTGAGCCCCTGTCAGAACGAATGAGTCTCACTGGACCCCTGATTGCTATGAAACGTCTCAGAGCATTAATAAAACTTGAAGTGTCCATTGACTCAATAACTTCAATGTGAACCGCTCTGATGGACATGCAAACGAATATAACTGCCCAGCGTTTACTGTTTGAGTGTCCCCTCTTTGTGTACCGGGTGGCGACAGACCAGGGACCGAAAACATCAAGGCCAACATTGGTAAAGGGTGGATCCATGCTAAGTGTGACTGTGAAGTGATTGCCATGGCGTCTGTACTAGAGTCTTTGGCTTCCCTGCCTTGCTCTGTGTCACCATGCACAGTTGGGAGGGTTCTTGGAGTAGGCCTTGGGTGTAGAGCTGTGTTGTGCTCTGTGTTGCCACACTCTGTACACTTGACACTGACCTTGCAGTCCTTGGCGAAGTGCGTAGATGAAGAGCAGCACTTGAAACAAATGTTGTTCTCCTTGAGAAAGCTTTGCGCTCCTGGATAGTCTTTGTCCTGAAGGCTCTGCATTTCTGTAGAGGATGTGGCATCTTATGTAGAGGGCAGAACTTTGTAGGGTCGCTGTCTCGATCCTCTAGTTGAGACTCTGTAAACCTTTGGGAAGAAATGTTAGTTTTGTGCACGGCTACTGGAGCTCTGGGTTGTTTGGGGCCAAAGGAAGTGGAATAGACACTGAAAAATGAAACTGGGATCATCTTTCATTCTTGCTTGTCTGTCTACAAAGTCTACAAACTCACTAAGGGTGGAAAAGGCACATTGCGATCTCGTTTGTAGTTACAGCCATGAGTGATCCATCTTTCGTGTAACTCATAAGGAAGCTTTTGTGCTAAGGAGTGAATCCCTCTGGCAGAGTCAAGATAAGAAAGGCCAGGTAAGTCCTCTTCTGCTTTAGCCACTTGTAACTCCATACACAGATCACTGAATTCTCTGAGTCTTTGATAACCTCTGCTTGGCATTTTTGGGAAGTCTTCTATCCTTTTTAACAGTGTACTTTCTATAGCTTCTGATGAACCATAACACCTATCCAGTCTGTCCCATATGTTTGTAAGGCCTATCTCAGGGTGATTTATATTAATGTCTCTGATCCTTATGGCCTGTTCAGCAGACTCATTGCCGAGCCACTTTACGAGGAGGTCTATCTGTTGTCCTGCAGGATAGATCTAGACCATGAATAGCACTCTGGAAAGAGGATCGCCACGCCCTGTAGTGTTGAGGGCGATCACTAAATTTGACAAGACCTTGGGTAACTAACTCACGTTTCGCAAGGAATTTTGCAAAGTCTATAGTAGCCTGATTGTGATTGGAGTAGATTGCTGGTGTATTTTGGTGCGGTGTATAGGCATACCTGATAGAAGTCTCCTCTTTAGGTGTGTTAGGCTCACACCTGCTTAAGGTTGGCATTTCATACGGACTCATTGCATACACCTTTGGAGTGAAGATAGGTGTTTGGTAGTTGTATGAAGGCTGTGTACCTTGTGGAATAGAAGGTTTGGTTGGGACGGGAAAGTCTGGCACTCTGTCAGACCTTTCTTGCTTGTCACACTGGGTTCCAAGGTCGTCTCGTCTTTGCTTTATCTGTTGTGACTCACCGACGTCCTGTTTGATTTCTTTTTGTGGGATGTTGCTTGGGTTATAGTGCTGGTGGACATATTCTGAGTTTCGTTGCGTTGCATCTTAATTGTCTTCCTCTAAACTCGGCATGCTTCTACATTCCTTTGACTCAATGTAGACAGCTGCTTCTAATGCTTCTGCTTCTGCAATGGCAACGGCAACATCTCGGTCTACTGCCAGCCTCTCCATGTTAGCTTCTAAGATAGATTGCTGTAATTTCAGGGACGTTCTCCTGCTGAGCTAGCTCGGTCTTTGCCTTTTCATCTGTAGCTCTTGGTCTGCGAATGCGACCCTGGCTCTTGCTGCTTCCGCTTTCGAACGGGCTATGGCTGCTGCATTTGCGACAAATGACTTGGATGAGCTTGCTTGTGATCTTGTTTTGATTGAAGATGTCTCACTGTGAGGCATGGCTGCGGGGAAGAAACTGTCTTGCTGTATAGAGACCGCTCGTGACGACGCTGCGTGCCTCTGTGTAGCTTGGCTGCTTGCTTCGCCTGCCGCAGGTATGTTTCTTTAAAGTTTCTGACTGTATGGATGTGTGTAGCCCCGGGCTGTACAGACTTCGCAGTCAGCTTATCTTCCTCTCGGAGGTCGGCTCAAAAATTTCACTGTTCTGTCCGAAGACATCGAGCTAAACCTTCTTGTCTCACAAACTTGGATACCATATTTATTTGATCTCAGATTTATTAAGACAAGCCAGGTGAAACTGTAATACAGTAAAAAACAAACTTCATAAACATCACATTGCATGCATAACAGCATTTTCATTACCAGATGATACAGTAAACTTACTTTTTTAGCTCTCTAGGGTAGATGGCGATGGATGAGAAACACATGCCTCGCTTCCAGTAATAACTTTCAGACAAGAAATGGTGAATGCTTCACTTCCTGTCAAGATTCTACCCAGCATTCTCTGATTAATGACAACTTCCTTCCTATATATTCACTAATATGTATGAAATGGTCTAACAGCCGTAATACCAAGAAAAGACACTAGATGGAGCTACACTCCGCTATAACTAATGTACCGTACATTACAACTTTACACAAAATCTATCACAGATTCTTCTTATTAACGCATAAACATTAAGATAGACAGCACATCCACGAGCTGAGGGCAGTATCCATGACCTGGGGCAGTATCCACGAGCTGGGGGCAGTATCCACGAGCTGAGGGCAGTATCCACGAGCTGGGGGCAGTATCCAGGTGCTGAGGGCAGTATCCACGAGCTGGGGGCAGTATCCACGAGCTGAGGGCAGTATCCACAAGCTGTGGGCAGTATCCACGAGCTGAGGGCAGTATCCACGACCTGGGGCAGTATCCACGACCTGGGGCAGTATCCACGAGCTGGGGGCAGTATCCACGAGCTGGGGCAGTATCACGAGCTGAGGGCAGTATCCACGACCTGGGGCAGTATCCACGAGCTGAGGGCAGTATCCACGAGCTGGGGGCAGTATCCACGAGCGGGGGCAGTATCCACGTGCTGGGGGCAGTATCCACGAGCTGGGGCAGTATCCACGAGCTGAGGGCAGTATCCACGAGCTGAGGGCAGTATCCACGAGCTGGGGGCAGTATCCACGTGCTGGGGGCAGTATCCACGAGCTGGGGGCAGTATCCACGAGCTGAGGGCAGTATCCACGAGCTGAGGGCAGTATCCACGAGCTGAGGGCAGTATATCCACAATAGACTGCCCTCCTGGCAGGCTTTCCACCTTGTATCTACTAAACCGTTCATTATAATATTCTGCAGTAAAAAGTCTCTTTATTTTTAGATTTTGTTTAGGACCTTTTAGGCATTTTTTGCAAACATTTTTTTTTCCTTTTTTTTTTCAAATTGTTTTTTCTTTTTTCTGTAGCAGCCTTTTTATCATCCATTGGACCTCATATGTAAATTTCAGACATTTTCGCTCGGTAGTTTGTTTGCAAACAGCGTTTCACTTTTCAAACATTCCAGCGAACTGTTTTTTTTTTTTGTTCACTCCATTCGTCTGCGGTGTTGGGTTTTTCCGGCGGCTGCGCTGCGTGTGATCGGCTCCTGCTTGGGTTTTTCCTGTGGGGTTAATCCAAATGTTTTTGCCGGTTTCGGTGTGCCTTCGCCCTGGTTTTGCAGTGAGTTTTTGGCGGGTCTGCGGCGACTTTTCCCTTCATTACGGCGGCCCTGTGGCGCTTGCTGAATACACCGCAGGATCGCCGAAATGGGATAGCCAAATCATGCCGAATTGAAGAGAATGAAAAGTCGCCGAACGTGCGGTGACTTTTCGATTCTCTTTAAATAACCCTGATAATATTATATTCTGACCATATGACTCAGTAGCACATTTAGTGCCCTATCATCACCTTAACAATAGCGCTCGGTTAAAGGAGTATAACGCATGCCACCCATATTACATCCTGAACGCTAATGGGTTAAAAAACCCGTCTTAGCATTTTCTACCATAAGCTTATTGTGCTTTCCACTCCCTATACTTACCATGGGGAGGGAAAAGAGTAATTAGCATTAGGATTACAAAGTCCTAACGCTAATTACCGCACTGCTGTGCTTAACTAAAGAGTTAGCCACAGCTAGAAGCTGGTGCTTACTAATTCCGCTTCTTCAGAATCAGTCAGCACCAGTTGAAAACCCCACCCAAAAACTCAAAAACTCACCTCTCATCCTGTGGTGCGAATGGTGGCACGATGCTCCGCTTCTGGCCACCGGGAGCAGAGTGAGATGGGAGAGGGAGACAAAAAGTCTCCAGTCTCCCTCCGCGAATCACTCTGCGGCCCTGCACGAGAGAGAGATCGTGCAGGTCACGAGGCCGGGCAGCACCAGCCTCCATGGAGTATACAGGAGGGTTAGTGCTGTGTTACGGGACAGGCTGCTGAATCAGCGCCTGCCCCTTGATATGGTGTTAAAACAGGGACATTAAGGAGAAAACGGCAGGTACAGGTTTCCCGCGTTAGTGTCCCTGTTTTAGTGAGAGGCACATGATAGTGCCCTTAGATGTTTGTAAATGATATACATATTAACTATTTAATTACCTTTGCAACCTCACTGCAGTGAGGTTCCATCCTATGCAGATTGTATGTATGTACTTATTTTTATTATGTGATCTGCGGGTCATAAAAAAGCTCTGGAGAACACTGGAAATAGCACAGGTGCAGGGGTCAAGTCCTACAAAAGTAAGTGTGGGGACACATAAATATCCCAGATACTTGACATACTTGAAAACGAGAGAAATCTCAATGTATCCTTCCTGGTAAAATACTTTATAAATAAATATTTCTGCCCATAATTAACTGTTGTCATCTTATGTGTAACATAACATTTCATATATATATATACAGTTGTGTTCAAAATTATTCAACTAGCAATGATGTAAAGGGTTTTAGGGAATTTAGTGTACATTTGTAATTGTATTCAGAATGAAATCCTACAAGGACTTTTTAAAGAACCATATGCAACTAAAATTACATCAATTGGTTTTGTAATACAGTAGTAAATGTTTCTTTTGTGAATTCTTCATTGACACAATTATTCAACCCCTTAAAGACTAACACTCTGAAGAACAGAGGTTCATTCAAGTGTTTTCAATCAGGTATTGAAAACACCTGTGGATGTCACGGAGCAGCAATAAAGCATAATAAGCACCAATTAGGCAGCTTTAAAATGACTGTGATACTCAGCTCCTTCTAGACATTTACTGGTGTGGTTACAAACATGGTGAAGTCAAGAGAATGGTCCAGGAAGACAAGAGAAGAGGTGATTACTCTTCACAGGAAGGGCAATGGCTATAAGAAGATTGCAAAGATGTTAAACATACCAAGAGAGACCATAGGAAGCATCATTCGCAAATTCAAGGCAAAGGGCACTGTTGAAAAGCTACCTGGTCATGGCAGAAAGAAGATGCTGACTTCGACTGCCGTGCACTACCTGAAGCGTAGAGTGGAGAAAAGTCCCCGTGTGACTGCTGAGGAACTGAGAAAAGATTTGTCAGATGTGGGTACTGAAGTTTCAGCTCAGACAATACGGCGCACACTGTGTAATGAAGGCCTCCATGCCAGAACTCCCAGGCTCACCCCCTTGCTGTCTCCAAAGAATAAGAAGAGTCGATTGCAGTATGCCAAAAGTCATGTGGACAAACCACAGAAGTTTTGGGATAATGTTCTGTGGACTGATGAAACAAAATTAGAACTGTTTGGGCCCATGGATCAACGCTATGTTTGGAGGAGGAAGAACAAGGCCTATGAAGAAAAGAACACCTTGCCTACTGTGAAGCATGGCGGGGGGTCAATCATGCTTTGGGGCTGTTTTGCTTCTGCAGGTACAGGGAAGCTTCAGTGTGTGCAAGGTACCATGAATTCTCTTCAGTACCAGGAGATATTGGATGACAATGTGATGCAGTCCGTCACAAACCTGAGGCTTGGGAGACGTTGGACCTTTCAACAGGACAATGATCCCAAGCATACCTCCAAGTCCACTAGAGCATGGTTGCAGATTAAAGGCTGGAACATTTTGGAGTGGCCATCGCAGTCACCTGACTTAAATCCGATTGAGAACCTTTGGTGGGACTTAAAGAAAGCAGTTGCAGTGCGCAAGCCTAAGAATGTGACTGAACTGGAGGCTTTTGCCCATGATTAATGGGCGAAGATACCCGTAGATCGCTGCAAGACACTTGTGTCAAGCTATGATTCACGTTTAAAAGCTGTTATAACTGTAAAAGGATGTTGTACTAAGTACTAAGATTGAATGTCACTTGGGGTTGAATAAAACTGATAATGATGTGAGCACAGAAAAGACATTTGTGGTTATTTCATTATAAATGTTATGTTATATTTGTCTGACCTACACGTGCCTCTTTGATTTAATTGTAAGCAAGATGGCTGAAAGATCAAAATCAATGTCAAACTGGCCAAAACACTCAATTTCAGTGGGGGTTGAATAATTTTGAACACAACTGTATATATATATATATGTTACACACACACACACACATAAACACACACACACACACGTGAGCTGGGATTCAGGTAATCATAATAATCTTAATAAATATCATATATTTATCGAAAACAAAAGTGTCACAGACTATGGGCCAAATTGGACTCCATCACATTGGTGGCAAGCGGTGTGGATAGAGGCTCTCCAACACCAATACACCCCGAGATGACAAACTATACAGCCTGCAAGCAGAACACCCTGAAGAACCTGCTGGAAAGCCATGGAAGGAACGAATATTGAAGAAAGGGTCAAAGGCACAAGTTTGGTGCAACCAGGTGCGAGATGGAAACGCTCAAGGAGGTAAAAAGACGCCTCAAGCAATATGGTCCAAACCCTAGCATGGACCTGTTCCAGAGCGTTTGGAATGAGGTCTGTTTATTGCAGAAAGGAGAAGCTGTGCAGGACCAGGAAGATTTTAACCCTCTGCATGTGGAATACAGTAAATACAAGGTCCCAGGCTGGATGGAACCAGGGGACATTCGTGGCCAGGAGGAGAACTGGCTGGCAACTACACCACACACCCAGAGGGTGTCTACAGACTTGGATTGGCAGAGACCAGGGATTTTGGAAGCATCGGCTTCTGCCAACGCCAAGACCCAAACAAAATATGCCTCCGCACCAACCGTGACCGTCAACCCACCCTCAAGTAAGGCTAAAAAGAAGCGGAGGGGTGGACGGGCTAAAGAAATGGAAGTGGTGCTGGAGAGCGAATGCAAATGTTGTGACCCGCTTCGAAGGGAGGTAGAGACCTTGAAAGGGCAACTAGACTTTGCAACCCAGAGCGAGAAAGAGACTGGCCTGCAATTGCACCGGCTACAGGATAAACTGCGAACTGTCATGGAGGAGAGAGATTTCCACTGCATGGAAGTACGAGAACAGTCGGTCAGTATACGAAAGTTGTCATCCTAGCTGCAGGTCTGTGAGGACTGTAACATCGACCTACACGCGGAGCTCCGTGGTGCTCAGGCGCAGATAGCGGAGCTGGAGCGCAGCTCCCGTGTAGTGATTGAGCAGCTGGAGGACGAACGGCGAACCAGAGCAGCTCTACAGACAGAAATTACCACATTTAAAACTCGTCTGGAGCGCTGTGAGCAGGAGTTGGAGCAGACACAGCTCTCCCGGGATACTTTTCAGGCACGGGTCTATGAGCAGCAAGAGGAAATAATGCTGCTCCAGAACCAACTCCAGCTGTGCCAACACCAGCTACTAGAAGCAGACGCAGCTCAGAAGGAGAGCCTCGCTCAAACTAAGGCAAGCGAGATGGAGGTGAGCCGTCTGACACACCAACTAGGTGTATTGGAGCAGGAGCACCAGGGCACTGTTAGCCACCTGCAGACTGAGCTTGAAGGGACACGAGCACAGTGCCAACAGCTCCAAGATGAGTTGTCCCTGGCACAAGCTGCCAGCACCCATGTGCCCACCATGGAGGAGAGCAGCACAACAGGGGGTCGAGTCATTGCCCCTGATATATTTTGCACCGAAGAGCGTTTGTACCCGGTGTTGCTGGAGGCTGTTTTGGCATCCACGTGCGACTGTTCCCCGAGGAAAAGGGAGACCCCTCGTAATGCCACCCCTACCAACCAAGGTGCAGAAAGAGAGGAGATCACTTCCCCCCTTCCCAGGAGACCGGTGAGTGACCATTCTGAGAGGCAATCAAGTTCCTGGCCCCAGGAAGAATTGCGCCCTTTTGGGATTTTGGGGATTGCCGTGGGCTGGGCCCTTTTTAAATGTTCAGGAGGGGGGCATCAGCAGAAGGAGAGACTGGGAACTGTGACTGCTGACTGTATTTGGGTCCTGGGTCCGCAGAGGTGCCCTGGACAGAGCAAGATATGGGGGGTAATTTCAGGGTGCCCCCTAACAAACATTTTATGCTTGTGGACTGTGGTGGCCTGTTGCCTGGTGCACTGGACAAGAGGGTTGGCCTGCCTCTTGCCCCGGGACTATGGACCCACAGCCTTCCAGCGACCGTCAGACCCCGCTGACTTTGCTTATGTGCCCGCAACCATGGAACTTTGAAGATGACACAGAAGAGGGGCAAGGTGAGAGGTCTCGTCAGTGGCAAGCGATCCATTTGGGATCTAAGCTTGCCCTGCCGTTCTGGAAGGGGGGACATATGTCATGGAGCTGATGTAACGCTCCATGCTTCAAACCCCAAGAGACTTTATGTTCATTTATATCGTGTGATTTTAGATATATTTTACATCGTTTGGTTTTAGTTTAATTTAGTTTAGTGTAAAATGGCATAGCTTTGGTTTTAAAAATACTTATATTCCTGTAGGTAAATGTGTTTTTGTGTATACAGTAAACAAGCTTTACTGCTGTGTAATTTATGCACCAGGGCTTTTCCCATTATCTAGCTGCATGTTTAATTCAAGGGATCTCTGATAGTGTGTGTTTAATCTGATGTGTTAGAACAATGGATATACAAATGTTGTGTGAGCTGAAGGCTAAAGAATGTAAAGAATGTTTTAAATAACTGACATCATGTAATTAGTATGGGTAGGACGAGGTGCGTCATTTTATGCAAATTATGACTGTTGGACTTCAGCATAAATGGTGGCGTTTTGTTCATTAAAAAGTCAGAGAACTCTCAGAGCTCAGAGAGAGAGAATCCTGTTTTAAAGCATACAGCCGCGCCTGGTGTCTTTATTTCAGCGACGCTACACTATACACTATCACCCTCAGAAGGTACCGAGCGGCCTTCTGGAGATTCCGAACGGCTCCAGGGCAGAGGAACAGAAGCAGGCGGGTCAAGCTGCTCGAGGCGCTGAGGACAGTGTTCCCAGTAGCCGGGCTGACCGCAACGAAGGGGTGTCTGGAGAGTCAGGACAGATGGAAGGGAACGGTTCCATCACAAATATTATTTCCAGTTCTGCATAGTCTGCTAAAGACAAAAAAAATTTAACATTAAAAAATGGCGGGTTTTTGTTGTTTTTTTTTTTTTTACAATTCTTTTAGTGGTCTTGTTAATACTGAAAATAATCACGTGTACTTGGATAAAAAAGAAATACCATTTAATATGTATACAATTACTTCTTGTGTGGAGTTGTACCAAATATGTAACAAGCATGTATACAGTGTGTAAGATATACAGTCAGGTCCAGAAATATTGGGACATCGACACAATTCTAACATCTTTGGCTCTATACACCACCACAATGGAGATGGAATGAAACAAACACAATGTGCTTTAACTGCAGACTGTCAGCTTTAATTTTAGGGTATGTACATCCAACTCAGGTGAACGGTGTAGGACTTACAGCAGTTTGCAGATGTGCCTCCCACTTGTTAAGGGACCAAAAGTAATGGGACAATTGGCTTCTCAGCTGTTCCATGGCCAGGTGTGTGATATTCCCTCATTACCCCAATTACAATGTGCAGATAAAAGGTCCAGAGTTCATTTCAAGTGTGCTATTTGCATTTGGAATCTGTTGCTGTCAACTCTCAAGATGAGATCCAAAGAGCCTTCACTATCAGTGAAGCAAGCCATCATTAGGCTGACGAAACAAAACAAACCCATCAGAGAGATAGCAAGAACATTAGGCATGGCCAAAACAACTGTTTGGAACATTCTCAAAAAAAAGGAAGGCACCGGTGAGCTCAGCAACACCAAAAGACACGGGAGACCACGGACAACAACTGTGGTGGATGAATGAAGAATTCTTTCCCTGGTGAAGAAAACACCCTTCACAACATTTTGCCAGATCAAGAACACTCTCCAGGAGGTAGGTGTATGTGTGTCAAAGTCAAAAATCAAGAGAAGACTTCGCCAGAGTAAATACAGAGGGTTCACCACAAGATGTAAACCATTGGTGAGCCTCAAAAACAGGAAGGCCAGATTAGAGATTGCCAAACAACACCTAACAAAGCCTTCACAGTTCTGGAACAAGATCCTATGGACAGATGAGACCAAGATCAACTTGTACCAGAGTGATGGGAAGAGAAGAGTATGGAGAAGGAAAGGAACTGCTCATGATCCTAAGCATACCACCTCATCAGTGAAGCATGGTGGTGGTAGTGTCATGGCGTGGGCATGTATGGCTGCCAATGGAACTGGTTCTCTTGTATTTATTGATGATGTGGCTGCTGACAAAAGCAGCAGGATGAATTCTGAAGTGTTTCGGGCAATATTATCTGTACACATTCAGCCAAATGCTGCAGAACTCATTGGACGGCGCTTCACAGTGCAGATGGACAATGACCCAAAGCATACTGCAAAAGCAACCAAAGAGTTTTTGAAGGGACAGAAGTGGAATTTTATGCAATGGCCAAGTCAATCACCTGACCTGAATCCCATTGAGCATGCATTTCACTTGCTGAAGACAAAACTGAAGGGAAAATGCCCCAAGAACAAGCAGGAACTGAAGACAGTTGCAGTAGAGGCCTGGCAGAGCATCACCAGGGATGAAACCCAGTGTCTGGTGATTTCTACGTGCTCCAGACTTCAGGCTGTGATTGACTGCAAAGGATTTGCAACCAAGTATTAAGAAGGGAAAGTTTGATTTATGATTATTATTCTGTCCCATTACTTTTGGTCCCTTAACAAGTGGGAGGCACATCTGCAAACTGCTGTAAGTCCTACACCGTTCACCTGAGTTGGATGTACATACCCTCAAATTAAATCTGTCAGTCTGCAGTTAAAGCACATTGTGTTTGTTTCATTCCAACTCCATTGTGATGGTGTATAGAGCCAAAGATGTTAGAATTGTGTCCATGTCCCAATATTTCTGGACCTGACTGTATGTGTGTATGCAGGTGTTCGTTAAGTAATATAACAGATTTGTGCATATTGCTCTACAGAAACTCATAATTGAGCAGTATTCGTTGGAAGGGAAGAAGCCTGAAAGAGAAGTCAAATGAATGGGTTGTGAATGTTGGGGAGCCACAGAGCACTTGCACAACGTCTTGGATGCAACAAAGCAACTTTATTTTTCCTTTCAGGGCAGCCAAAAAATTCCTGCTTTTTTTAAAACAAATTCTATTGAGAAAGTATTTTACCAGGAATGATACATTGAGATTTCTCTAGTTTTCAAGTATGTCCTGGGTGGCGAGTATATACCGTTGCCCAAGGACACTAACTTGTGTCTTGCCCAAGGACACTAACTGGAAAGGTGCTCTTGTCGGGATTTGAACCTGTATCTCCAGTCTCCACAGGTATAGAGAGAGTTATGTTGCCTCTAGAGTGGAACAATGCTGTGCCTTCATAGATTTTCATTATCTAGTGTTATACTATTTTCTGTAGTTTAAACCCAATATATGTAGAAGTTTAACTTGGACATAAGACATTCCTCCTTGAATGCAGGTGTCCCTGGGGGTTGATTCAGCCCACCTGGAAACCTTTCAAACACCACACATTGATAAGCTTCCTTGGATTTAGGTAATGATGCTTCTGTACATTAGGGATGTGCGTTTCGGGTTTCGGAATTTCGGAATTTTCACGAAATTTCCCGATTCGTGTTTTCGGATGCGGCCGAATTTCCGAAAAATTTTAGATCCGAAAATTTCAGATCCGAAATGTTTTCCGAGCCGAAACGAAATATTTTCGGATTTTTCGAATGGACTTGAAATGTGTCAAACGAGGAGAACAGATGTTCCGAAAAACGAAAATTTTCCGAAAAACCAAAATTTTGTAAAAACGAAAATTTTCTGAAAAACGAAAATTTTTCTAAAAAACGAAAAGTCAATACAAAAAACGGGCAAAATGACACGAAAAATACGAAAAATGGTCGATATTCCGAAAAATGTGCAATTCCGAAAAACGAAAATTTCCGAAATTCCGAAAAGTCGATATAAAAACCGAGCACAGTGACACGAAAATACGAAAAATGGTCGATATTCCGAAAAAAAAATGTACCCGAAAAACGGGCCGAACCGAATCGAATCGAAACCGAAATCGGTCGAAACGAGCCGAATCGAAAAGTTTAAAAATCTGAAAAATCGAACCGAATCGAACCGAAAAAAAAATCGGTGCACAAGCCTACTCTACATTCCTGACAAGTCATTGGCTCTCAATGGGTACTTAAAGGTAAATATTGAAAACATTTGAAGGAGGCAGATGGTGCAAGGAGGGTTAGTGGGGCAGAATGTGTTAATAATCAATCCCTCCACTATATATCCCTCAATTTTTGTTGAAAAAAATGTTATAATAGTTATTTGAAACATGTGATGTAAACTTAACGATTAACTATAGTGTAAAATAGAATTTTCGTACAGAAATTGTTACTCTGAGACAGTTAAAAAATTTAAATAATGTTAATTTGCTCATTTTTAATTTTTCATACATTCATTTATCCATTACAGAAATATTGTTGAAATGTAGGATTCTGAGCTCTAGATGGTGTCCGTTATCTTACTCAATTTCAAACGGGGTCTGCATTATTATCATACAGGCAGAAAAGACCTTTGTGTTAGATACAGTAACTATGATAAAGATAAATAATAAAAATGGTGAGATCTCCTTCTTATGGGGATTTGTATTGATCATAGTGAGATTAATAGCAATGCAGCTTCCAAAAAATAACAAGAGAACATTAAAATAATATCTGTATGTGACATAATGCCTGTATATGGAGATTACAGTAACATCTATACTGTACAGGGATTTTCAGTAATTTAAGCCAACAAATCTTATCTCTGTACAGCAGAGATCCTGTATTCTGACCTCTCCTTGACAGCTGTAATGCAGCACTAATCTATTTGAGGTTTTTGTTACAGTGAGGTTTAGGGCTGCTATTTGCAGCTGGTTTTATATGTCTCGTCAGGGTGCTTGGAGAGCCATAAAGCAAAGGATTTTGTTTCTCCACAGGACAGGAGACACACTAATCTTTCCTTTAAAAGGTGTGAAAATGGTATTTTGATATGCTAATGAATGCAATATAATGTATTGCAGTACAATGCAAAATCGCGATAACTCGATTTTGGGTGTGAAGAGGTGAATTCCTGGATTCCCTGGATTTCTCAACTGTAGAATTGCAATAAAAACATACCTTTCTGATAATTTACCTGTGTATACAGTATATGTTATGCAACATACATGTTTGTGACAATAATGTTGCAATAAAGACATTTAGTTGTAACATTTGCTTTAAATATTATTTTTTCAATTCCATGCTCCACAAAAGGTATAGGCTTTCAGTTCTTTTTATAAATAATTTATGACCGACTTTAAAAACCTGTGTTGGTTTTATCATACTAGATTCAACATTCAACTGCTTTAACCCTTTCGCTGCTGAGCCTTCTCACACCTCTGTGCTGAGCTCATTTTTACCGGTTTCGCTCATGATATTTAAATGCGATTTGAAGTCACATTTTATTATACAACCCAGACATAGTTTATATTGTTCTTTCCAGGAGACTCAGCAGATTCATAATTCATAATATATCATTATTATATGTATACGTTAATCTGTATATTTGTGTTGTTAATATCTTACATTGTATTACTTTGTATTTCTGTAAATGTAACACTTCAATGTACTTGAACCCAGGACATACTTGAAAACGAGAGAAATCTCAATGTATCCTTCCTGGTAAAATCCTTTATAAATAAATAAATAAATAAATAAATAAATGTCCTGTCTGTATATTATAACAAAAAATGCAATAAAATTAGAATTTTCAATAATTTACAACATGTAAAGTGTTTTTTTTTCACATTTTAACATGCAAGCGTTTGCGATTATATTTCCAATGATATCAAACATTAACCCTTTAGTTGTTACGGATCGGGGGATAAGGGGTTCATTGGAACCCCCTATCTTCACCAGAGGTGGCAGCAAGGGGTTAATTGCGGAACTGGTGCCATCGCGCTATGTGCAATGACGCCAGTCATTAGGAGGATATCCCGGAAGCTTGGCCGACATCCAAGATTTTGGCCAGCTCTTGAAGGGGACTGCGATACCCTAGGGGGTTAAAGACAGCCGCCTCTTGGAAGCCACCCTTCCAAGTGGTACCTGTCTTTACAAGATGACCCGCACGGATGGGGAGGGGGAGAGGTCCCCCTTCCCCTTCAGGCACCTTCCCCGCAATGGCTGAAATAGACGTCATCGCGCAGGCGTGATGACGTCTATCGTGCCCAACCGGGGTCCCGGAGACTGGGCTGACATCGAGGATGTCAACCCGCACCGGGGGGTCACCACGATCGGCCGGAATCCTGGCCATTTGCCGCTGCAAATAGAGGACGCGCTCAGCGAATCATGGGCTCACAGAGCTAAGTCCCGCAGCACACTATATAAGGCTTCCCTGCCTGCAGCCCCAGCGCGTGTGTTTGCAGGAGTGAATCAGAGAGGAGAGGAGATTGTTCTGTCAGGGTGTATCAGTGATGTTGTAGGAGATTTCTGGGAATTAGAATCTGTGTTGGCACTGCCAGGCTATCATTGACAGTGTGTTTCAGTGAGTTGTAGGAGATTTCTGGGAATTAGAATTTTTGTTGGCACTGCCAGGCTATCAGGGACAGTGTGTATCAGTGAGTTCTACCACAGTTCAGCAAATTAGAATCTGTCTTGGCACAGCCTGTTATCAGTGTGTATCAGAGAGTTATACCACAGTTCAGCAAATTTGAATCTGTCTTGGCACAGCCTGTTATCAGTGTGTATCAGTGAGTTATACCACAGTTCAGCAAATTTGAATCTGTCTTGGCACAGCCAGGCTATCAGGGACAGTGTGTATCACTGACTTATAGCATTGTTCTGGAAAATCTGTATTTCTTTGATCTAATTCTAGAGACCATACAATAACACAGTTTAATCAGAGTTCATCTGCTTAACTATTGAGAGTTGAATCTGGCTGTTGCCAGCTGTCAGGGTGTTGCAGCCTGCAGGAGAGGAAGTGGATCAGAGAGAGAGAGAGTAGAGGACATTGGCAGCCTTGCAGGGAAAATATCAGTAAAATCGCCGACTTATATCAGAGTTCTGTATATCTTTAATCTATATATCACTCACCAAGTCAGAATGACCAAAAAGGACAGGCAGACACTCCCAGACACAAATAAGAGGGCAAGCAGCCTCCCTCTGTGTCGGAAAGCAGTGCCCCTGGTCATCGTGGACGTGGTGCATCCTCTGCAGGGGCACGCTTGTCCTTTCTAACTGGTGCTGGCCGTCTTATGCTGCATCAACATACAGAGGATTTGCAGGATTGGCTAACCAGGCCAAACTCATCCTCTGAGTCCTCTGCCAGCCAGGTTTGTAGTGGTTTACAGTCCACCTCAGCTGCCAAAGCATCTAATGCAGCCTCCATGTCCACAACTACTCCTACCGTAGCCCAACATACACGAGGAGTCAGCTGAATTGTTTGACTACAATGACAGTGACATGCTGCTTGAGGATGCACAGCAACTACAGTGCTCTGATTCAAACTCTGAGGTTGAGGAAGGGAGTATAATCAACCTAGACGGAGGGGGTGCCAGTGACACACAAATAACTGGCACTCATGTTGCCCCAGCAGCTGCAGCATACTGCCAAGTTGGCTCCAGTGACAAGGAGATAGGGGGTGATGACAATGATGATGAGGTCACTGACTCCACCTGGGTGCCTGATCGAACAGAGGAGTCAAGTGATGAGGCAGAGGAGGCACAACAAACACGAGGTACAACGTCCTCTATGAGCAACCATAGCCAGTCCAAGGCATCAGAAGTCACAACTGCTCAGGTGCAGAGTGCTGTTGTCTCAAAGCACATGTACAGGAAGTCTGCTGTCTCAGAGTTCTTTAAGAAATGTGTAGCAGACCGCACCGTTGCTATTTGTAATCTATGTCAGAAGAGGATCAAGCGTGGGAAAGACATCCCACACATAGGTACCACGTACAAGAGGTGACATATGACCACCTGCCATGCATCCCATTGGCACAACACTATGCATAGGTCCTCCTCCTCATTTGTCTCTACCCCCACTATATGTCCTGCCATGTCATTGCCTACAACCTCCACTGACAGGGATGATGCTACAGTAATGGGTGTACCAGGTCCTTCCTCAGAATGTGACAGCATCCCATCAGCTGAAGATTTACGCAGTCAGATTACGTTTCCCCAGCTGCTGCAGCGTAATCAAAAATATAGTCCCAACCATCCCCAAGCACAGCATCTAAATGCCAGCTTAGCAAAATTACTCGCATTACAGCTGCTGCCTTTCCAGCCGGTGGACTCTGCTTCCTTCCGTGAATTTGCCGAATGTGCTGTACCAAAGTGCCAGTTTCCAAAACACCATTTCTTTTCACGGAAGGCCATTCCAGCACTATACCAGCACGTGGAAGACAATGTTATGGAGTCATTGGGAAAGCCAGTCAGCAGCAAGGTGCACATTACTTTAGACACGTGGTCCAGCAAGCATGGACAGGGCCGTTACATTTCCTTCACGGCACACTGGGTAACTCTGCTTGCAGCTGGGAGGGATCCAGGATGGGGCTCTGTGCTGGAACTTGCTCATCCACCACGCCTCCAGAAAGCTGCTTATATGAGGTCTGTCTGCTTCACTCTTCTCTTCCTCTTCCTCCTCCTCCTCCTCCAATGTCTCTGGCGAAGTGGCAGTTAAACCGATGCGTGGCAGGGGCTACGCAATGGCTCAAGCAAAAAGATGCCATACTGTGCTTGAGCTGGTTTGTTTAGGGGACAGGAGCCACACCGGGCCAGAAATTCTGTCAGCTCTGCAGGGGCAGGCGCAGAGATGGTTAACACCACGCTAGCTTCAGCTGGGAATGGTCATCTGTGATAATGGCAGCAACCTTCTCTCCGCCCTATGCAAGGGTAAATTGACGCATGTACCATGTCTAGCACACATCCTAAATCTAGTGGTACAGCGTTTCCTAACCAGGTACCCAGGGCTGGCAGAGCTTCTCAGCCAGGCCAGAAAAGTCTGCAGCCACTTCAGACGGTCATTCCCAGCAAGTGTTCGCCTGGCAGAAATTCAAAGAGAATTCCATCTTCCCACAAACTGCCTGATCTGTGACATGCCCACCAGGTGGAACTCGACATTGGCAATGCTGCAGCGTCTGCACAAGCAGCAGAGGGCCATCAATGAGTACCTGTGTGAGTATGGCACATGGACAGGTTCAGGTAAACATGGTTCCCCCCGCAGTGGCTGATGATCAAGGATGCATGCACTGTACTGTCACCATTTGAGGAGGCAACGAGGATGGTGAGCAGGGACAGTGCATGCATCAGTGACACAATTCCTTAAGTGTTCCTGCTGGAGCGCACTCTGCGGGGAATTATAGATGTGGCACTAGAGGCAGAGCAGCGGGAGGAAGATGATGCCTTCCCTAGCTCTCAAGGCCCCAGTCTTTACGCAGACAGCATTCCTGCGGGTCCTCAGATCAGACATTAGGAGGAGGAGGAGGAATATTTAAGTAGTGGGGCATTGAAGGTGGGGATTCCTCAAGGGAGGGTTTTGTGTACCCAGAAACCCAAGGACTAGTACGTGGTTGGGAGGAGGAAGTGCACGATGGGGTCATCCTCATTGACGAGGAAGACTTGGAAGTAATGCCACCTCCAACCTACGCTGCATGGGCTCCCTTATCCTGCAAAGCCTGCTAAAGGACTCCAGGATTTGTGCTATCAAGGAAAGGGATCATTACTGGTTGGCAAGCATTCTTGATCCATGATAAAAGGGTAAAGTTGCAGAGCTCATCCTGCCCGCACAGAGGGAGGACAGGATGAAACAACTTGAGGACGCTCTAAAGCGACACTTGTGTAACACCTTTCCAGGCACTGGTAGGTTACCAAGTGATGACACAGGTGCTTCTGAGGCTGCGGATGATCAGAGGAAGAGCGGTGAAGGCTGGGGCTGCTTGACTGATGCCTTTTTAAATGTTTTTTAGTCCACGACACCCAGGGACGCCAAATGTTGGCACCCAATGCCAGCGTCTTCACCGTTTGGTGCAGGACTACCTAGGGGCAAGGGCAGACCTGGATACCTTTCCAGCAGATGATCCACTGGCTTACTGGGTGTTGAGATTGGATCACTGGCCAGAACTTAGTCAATATGCTATGCAGCTACTAGGTTGCCCTTCATCTAGTGTGCTTTCTGAAAGGACGTTCAGTGCCGCTGGAGGTTGTCACAGAAAAAGAGTGCATCTGTCCACCAACTCTGTAGACCGGCTGACATTTCTAAAAATGAATCAGTCCTGGATCAGCAGCTATCAATCCCCTGATGCTGACGTAACTGAATAGATCAGGGATCTCTTCTGCATTCCCAAAACCTCCACCACTGCACTCTTCCACAATACCACAAAGGGATTACGGAGTAAAGGCACTTGCTGCCACCAAAGGTAAAATATTTGGGGGCGAGAATTACCCCGATTTTATGGTTTTTTTTCGCTGCATATTGACTATCCCTGTTTTATTTACTTACAGAGCTGCCCCCAGGACAGGTTGTGCATTTAATTTTTTACCACCGCGACTTGCACTCGTCCGCACTGACTAAGAGCCACTGTCTTCGGGCCTGGTGTAGAAAGGCACTGACCGCCTCGTGCTGCCTCGTGCTCTCTCTTTCTCCATCATCCCTGCGTACCACCAGATAATGGGCAAAAGGGATAAGAAAGCTGGAGTGGCGGTGGAGTGCCCCTGTCTTCCCGACATTCGGGTCTTGCTGGCGGGCCTGAGGGATGCAAACACTCTGCCTCGATCCCCAGCAGTTGTGACACCTTGTGCTGTGGACCCTGCCGACACCCTGCAAGTCTCCCAACTTACCCTGCAGGACTCAGAGGACCTTCCGGCGACGAGGCGGGACATCCGTGCCCTCTTGGCAGATGCCTTCGCCTCATGGGCTGGGGAGATTGAGGAGGTACGCTCCAACCTCTCCTCCCTCCGTGCGGAGGTGGTGGAGCTTGATACCAGGACCTGCTCTTTGGAGACATCACAAGCGGAGGCCTGTACCAGTGTTGAAGCTCTTCGTGTCCAGGTTGCTGGATTGCAATCCGCCTTGCTGGCCATGGAGGCCCGACACTGACGGCGGAACCTGAAGTTGAGGGGGATACCGGACGCTTTGCCTGCCTCGGACCTCCGACTACTGGCCAACAGGATGGCAAGGGCCGTTATTTCTCTCCCCGAAGATGCCCCGGATCCGGTGCTCTCTGCGCTTAGAGTCCGTAAGGCGGCAGCGGCCCCTCAGAATGCCACGAAGGACGTCATTATAGTGCTGGGAGATGTCCTTATATGAGAACGCTTTCTGGGGTGACGATCTGAGCTTCCCCACTCCGATTTGAGGGAATGGATGTCACGGTCTTCCGGGATATCCCATTTCTGGCCCTGGCTGCCCGGCGATGATTTGGAACCGTTACGGCCATACTACAGGCTCGCGGGGTACGCTACCGTTGGGGAGTATTGGGCTCCCTGCTTATACATCTAGGAACTGAAGTTCTGGTGGCCTCGACGCTGGAGGAGGCCCAGACCCACTTGTCGGCCTTAGGCCTGCAGCACCACTTGAGTAGTGCTAGCAGGAACCCACCGCTGTCTCCGCCTGACGAGCTGCCTTCTGCACCAGACTGTTCTCCTTTTTCATACAGCCTACATCGAAACTGTTTTGTTTCTTCTCATTTTCTCATTTTTATCCTTGACTTACCTTGATCGGCTGTATTGCGACCTCATGCCCCCCCTCTCCCCCTCTATTATTTCTCTTTGCCCCGCTTTTCCCCTTCTTTATTCCCCTCCTCCAATTTTTTTTTTGGTATTTGAGGTATGGTTTTGCTGAGGGTGAGCCGTGGGGCAGTCACCTAGGCTCTCTCTGTCCCCTCGACCCTTCGGTGACCTATGCCCTGTGGTTCCCTCGGTGGCCCTCTGTTACCCTGCGGGGTCTCATGGGCGTGCTGCTGACTACCACTTTATTTTGGGCTGCCTTTCCCGACCTTCCTGTCTTATCAGGGAATTTTATTAATCTTTTTTTTTTCTCTTTCCTCTCTCCTCTCCCCTCCCTGTCCGCTCTCCCTCTTTATTCCACCTCTCTCCTCCTCCCACTATTATCCCCCTTTTCTACCCTTCCCCTTTTATGTCTTGTGATCATTTACGATTTTTGATGTTATGTGCCTTGTTCAGTTAGGTTGCATTTGCTTAAAATTTTTATTGCGTTCTGTTGAACCTACATGATGGCTTAATTCTTTGCACAATCTTTCCTTGCCATGGCCCTGCGTGGCCTTTGTTTCATTGGCTTCATTGCATTCATCTGTGATGTTCATAATCTTAAATAAAGAATATAATAAATATTTGGGGCACTGACGCCTATACCAGATTCATATCATTTTAAGATTGGACCGCAGGGTCCAACCCTGCACTCTTCCACAATACCACAGAGGGATTACTTTCGGTGTGAAGGTACTTGCTGCCACCAAAGGCACAATATTTGGGTGCACTGACGCCTATACCAGATTCATATCATTTTAATATTTGACTGCAGGGTCAAACCCTGCACTCTTCCACAATACCACAGAGGGGTTACTTATGGTGTGAAGGCACTTGCTGCCACCAAAAGCACAATATTTGGGTGCACTGCCACTGACGCCCATACCAGATTCATATCATTTTAATATTTGACCACATGGTCCAACCCTGCACTCTTCCACAATACCACAGAGGGGTTACAGTGTGACGGCACTGTTGCCGACACTAAAGGCCCAATTTTAAAGCACCTATTGTTACTTTCATCCAAAGCCTGCATAAGTTTCACCATAATTTAGCCAAAACAATCACTAAACTTGTTCTGCGTGTCCTAAAACGTCTCCTCTTTTCATACAGACTGCCGCCCCAAGCAGTTTTATGCATAGATTAAAAAAAAACATTTACCGTCATTTGAAATGTCATTTTTTGGTTTTTCAATGTTTCTATACATCCTACACATCTGCCACTTCACGGGCAGGTCATGGGGACCTTCTATGCATGATATTTGAAGGAATTTTTCGTTTTTATTCTTAACCTTTATTTCATGGAAAACTCACTTCATTGTTCCTTTAAAAAGTTTTTTTTAAAACTTTTTGTCCTTGTTTCCTGTCCCCCAGGGCACTACCCGGACCTCCATACACCTTTTATGGCAAATATCTAGCATATATGCCCTCTTGGAGGGCACTCTAAAAATCGAACGTTCGGGTCCCATTGACTTACATTGAGTTCGGATCGTGTTCGAGTTCGAACTCGAACTTCTAAAATTGCTCAAGTTCGAAGTCGAACCGAACATGGGGGCGTTTGGCTCATCCCTATTCATCACAAGCCAACCATAGTGTTCCAATACAATGATCTGCACAGCTTGTTCTTATCCCTTGAAATGCCCGTGAATCATTCTAAGTGTTGCTCGCATAACAAAACTTCCAATATGAAAATGCATTATTCAAGACAGAAAGTTACAATGAAAGAACTAATTTAGATTTTGAATACCACAGATAAAACCTTTGCAATATTAACGTTATCCTGGATGCTTGATTTACGTAACCTTAGTGTAAATGTTCAATATGTCTAAAGTTTATGTAATTCTGGGTATTTTGTAGCTTGAATAGTTGGATGTGTGGAACATGTTCCCCCACACAATGGGGACTTATTACATTTTTTGGGGGGAATTATGTGATTTTTAGCAAACGCACACCATAGAAAAAATCATTAGTGCAGCATCATTGTTCACATTATAATTGAAATGTAAACAATATTGCTGCATTAATAAAAATAACAAAAAAATACATGTTTTTTTTTGTTTACTTTATACCTAGTCATGTTGGGTATCATTCGAAAGGCCATGCTCAGGTCTTTCAATTGACACCCTCCATGACACCCTAGCTGCCACGGTTCTGGAGATATCGGGGTTCAAATGAACCCCCTATCTCCACCAGGGGATTCCGGGCAGCTAGGGGTTCCCCGGCTATCTGACGTCATGCGTGAGGACATCAGGCAGTGAGGGGGGACCCGGGGGTGGAGCCGCCATCCAAGATGGCGGCCCCCACCGGAGCTAGGCCGCACTTCAGTGCCACAAGGTGCCGAAGTGCGACCCGGTGCCTAAGGGGTTAAAGACAGGCACCGCTTAAAAGGGGAGACTCTCCTCTTTTAAGTGGTGCCTGGCTTTTTTTTGTGGGACCTCCCGATCGGGAGGGAGAGGGATCCGAATGGACCCGCCCTCCCTTCCAGATCTCCCGGCATTGCGTCGGGAGGAGCTTGACTTCAGCGTCTGAGGACGCTGAAGTCAGAACGCCGCGGGACCCCGGACAGAGAGGTGAGTATCTCTGCCAGGGGTCCCGCAAAGCTGATGACGTGTGGGACACGTCCAACTCCGCATACAGCGGGAGTAACTGAAGACGTGTCCCACACGTCGTCAGCAGTGAAGGGGTTAAAAATGTATTTTTTTTAAAACTTTTTGTCCTTGTTTCCTGTCCCCCAGGGCACTACCCGGACCCGGACATTGTTTTTAAATGTTTCTATACATCCTACAAATCCGCCACTTCACGGGCAGGTTATGGGGACCTCCTAGGGACGATATTTGAAGGAATTTTTCGTTTTTATTTTTAACCCTTATTTCATGGAAAACTCACTGTCCCTTTAAAAACTTTTTTTTAAAACTTTTTGTCCTTGTTTCCTGTCCCCCAGGGCACTACCTGGACCCCCATACACCTTTTATGGCAAATATCTAGCATATATGGCCTCTTGGAGGGCACTCTAAAAATCGAACTTTGAGTCCCATTGACTTGTACTGAGTTCGTGTTCGAGTTCGAACTTTTGAAAAGTTCAAGTTTGAATGCGAACTGAACTCGGGGATGTTCGGCTCATCCGTATTGGTTGGCAGTGGTGTGGTGGTCACAGACATGGCAGTGGTTGCCGTGTTGTTTGGGCTGGCTTCTGTTTTTATTCTGGTGTGTTGTTTACTCGGCCTGTATTAAAAAAAAAATTAAAAGGAAAGAACGCTTAAAAAAAAACGGAAAAACCTAATTATAAATCTAAATCATAAAATTTTGCTTAACATGATCTAGTGTGGGGGTTCTAATCACGTTCATTTAGTTTTCCTACATGAGGTGATGATTTTGAGCTATGTTTTGGTGACCCGTCAGGGTGAAGTTGGGTTGCTGGAATGTGTGTTTGCTAATTTTTGGGGGCTAATTGTTTTTTGTTCACAGGCCATTCTCGATTGGTGTGGATTGTTGGCGGTGGAGGCCTCGGAGACATGGCTGACATCCAATTTATCAGCCCTCACCAGGAGAAGACCACACTGCATGCAGATCATCGCCAATCCGCTGCGTCAATGCGCTGAGCGCTTTCTTCACACCCTAGCAGGAAAGAGGAGGACGCATTTTACGTGTTGTCCACAGTCAAGTGGTTAATCAGGTGAATTCCATAGGCTTCAATGCAAAAAAAGTACTATCTTTTTTCAAAAAAAATTCAAAGACCATTTATTCTTTTTTTTTTTAAACTTTTTATATTTTTAAAAAACGTTTTTGTATTTTTTTTTAGACAAAATTTTTGTTATTACAGTTACAGTTTTACAGTTCGATGGAATGCGCTGATGCCAATTCGGTGAACTTAGGAACATCCGATGACTACTTCGGTGACTCCAATTTCGGCAAAATATGATAACCATTTACTAAAGGGGTTATTCAGAGAGCACCGAAATGTCACCAACTTTCAGTGCTCTCTTTCCCCGTGCTTCTCTGCACTTCAGGAAATCAAAGTTCCCCACCCTGCAGTGTATTCAGCATTCAACACAGGGTCCACGGATTGCAAGGAAATGCCAGCGCAAACCCAACAAACACCCATCGAACACCCACCGAAAACACTCCAAAAACCTGCAGAAACTCCTGCAAAAAACGCGCCGGAAAAAGCTGCTGAGCCGCCAATCACAGCGCAGAGCAGCTGTTGGAAAAAGCCAACAAGCTGACGAGCGAGGTAAAAAAAAAGTATGCTTTAAAGTTTCAAATGCTGTTTGCAAAAAACTACTGAATGAAAATGCCTGAAATTTAAATATAACATCCTATGTATGATGATAAAAAGGTCTGGCACAGAAATAAAAAAAAACTATTTTTTAAAAAAAAATTGCTGAAAAAATCCCAAAAAATGCCTAAAAGATTGTAAAAAAATCTATAAAGAGATTTATTACTACAGATTAAAATAATAAACGGTTTATTATATATTGGATAAAAACGGGAATATTTTTAACATTGAAGCCTATGGGAATCGACTCATTAAACATGCCGAATGAAAACACCGAACATCAGGGCATTTCACTGACACTTGTCTGCTGTTCAGTGTTCGGTGTACTCTGAATAGGTTAGCCATTGCTTCTCTATGGGGGATATAACTGCTGTCAAACAGCACCGTACGTGCAGGCAATTTGCCAAAATTTGGCGTACTGCCTGCTCTCTGAATAGCCGAATGACCATGAAATGGCACCGTATGCTGAATTTGAGTGTCCGGCCACATCTCGGGACCAGATTGGCTCTCTGAATAACCCCTTTGATAGTGAATTCACTATATTTACAGCTAAATGGAATCGCCTAAGTGTGCCAAAAACACACTACTTCATTGCTTTGTGAATAGACCCCTTAACGTACTCATGAACTTATATAAAATAAAAATACGACCTGCATTCCCCACCAAAATAATGCAAATACTAGACAAAAGTCAGACGAAGATGACAGAGTGCTCCAGCTAGTCAAGAAATCCATGTATATATATATATATATACAAAACAGAGGGGTAGTGTACCGATGACAATGTCCTTCTTGAGATATGGTGGGTTTCGGAACTTTTCGTGGTCCTCTTCAGAATATCCCTCAAATGAGAACACAAAAAAGAGAAAACATCATAGTGCGACCCATCTATCACCTATACAGCGAGGATAAATAAATCTCACTCACATGAGGTGGAACCCTCCTGGTTCTGGGTCAGTCATATTTAGGGTCGTTCACTGGCCACCCAAATGCCCCTTCTGAAATGGATTAGGCCTCCCAGCGAGGATAGGCTGTTTCAGATGCCCGAGGGGTTGCTGAATCCAAAAAATTGCTCCAAGGTTGCTGAATCCAAAAAACTGCTCAAAGGAGCCAATAATAACTCCACAGCATATAAAAAGGGTAAATGAAAACAATTAAAAATTGCTTTTAAATGAATAAAAATATTTAATAACAAATAAAAACAAACAAATAGCCAGGACGCGTTTCACCAAGATAGATAATGTATCAAAAGGCTTCCTCAGCTGGCTGCTGCTTAAAACTGATCATATACTGGTTTAAATAGCCATATTCATTTACCCTTAGCCAATCCCCATACACTTTTTGGCGGGAAAATTGATATATCCAATGAAAATGGGACTTTCTTTTTCCTCTAACCAATCTGAATTTAGTATTCAAAACATAAAAAAAATGATGCAAATTGCCTCCATTGAGGTTGTTATTGATATTAGATATTCTAATCAACATGGATGTGTCCCTCTATGAATGGTATTTATACCCCAAAAGGCGAAATAGAGTAAATATATTAAATTCCCTTCTTCATAATCCTTCCCCGCCGCGAATCGAAAGTGCGCGCGTGCGCAGTAGACTCAGGGCGGGGAAAGGATCCCATCCAGAGGAGCACAGATCAAAAATAGGGAAAACGCCACCGAATTAGGGGCACACACAGGCCACAAACAGAGGACCCACATGCGCACGCCCCCAATACCCGGGCACCCACAAACGAGTTCTATAGAACCGATCCAAAAGGGTAACTGAACCGCACCCCCTGCAAAAAGAAAAACACGCGCCTGCGCACAAATCTCAAACCAGGGAAAGGACGACTCATCCCCAACAAGCTCGAAAAGGGCCCCGTATGAAGGGCTATAAGCCAACAATGGATAGCAGAATATCGGACGCAAGTACTCCCCAAAAAACTCATAACTTGAACCCTATAAAGAAGTGCGCCAAAAACACTCCAAATATCTAAATGTCAGGCTAAATTGCATAATCACATGACCCTACCTGCACAGATAAATTACTAGAAGGCACACATATAGAAAGTCCCAAATTAGACCATCAATATCTGCCCTATCAACTGTGCTGAAATAAGGTCAAAACATCAATACACATGAATCGATCTATATATATATAACTCTGCATAGAATACTGGTGCTCTAAAAATCTACAAGAAATGGCACAACTCAAAATCGCCATTTAGACCTGAGGGAATCAGTGTGTTTAGAGTGTAAATCCACCTCAGACACCAGAGACCAACTATTAGAGACAGATATTCAGATAGATCGGTGGTCCGTCAAAAGAAGAAATCAGGAAGAAGAAGCAGAAGGGGAGGAAAGAGAATATCTCAAAGAAAAAAGAGGACGCCGATAGATACTGTGGGCATCTTCAATCTTAGTGGAATTCCACTACAAGTGGGAGAAATTCAAGTTTTACAAAAAGGTCTAAAATTTGCTCCTAGTCAAACCCCTGATCAAACCTGCAGATAAGGGGGGGGGGGGATAGTTATCTTGTCGGTTGACAATTATCATGATGAAGCTATGAGGATTCTCTCTGATGTTGAGACCTAGAAGGTAATTAATCGGAACCCTACTCAGGAGGTTCAGGAGAGTATCAAAACCTTAGTGGAGAAAGGAATAACCTCTGGAGTTATCAATGAGAAAGAAAATGAATATATTGTAGTCAAATTCCCCATTACCCAAGTTACATAAGAATGCCAATAACCCTCCAGGCCGCCCAATTATAGCGGGTATTGAGTCTATCACTAGTCACTTGTCTAGATATATTGATACTATCCTTCAACCTCTAATTAAGGCTATACCATCTTACCTTAAAGACAGTATAAGTATCCTTCAGATACTGCAAAATGTAGTCTGGGAAGAGGAGTTTATTATGGCTACTTGTGATGTTCAATCGCTACATAGCATTATACCTCACGTTAGAGGTATTGATGCAGTTCGGAAATTTCTGACAAATGATCAGTCAATTTCCAGTGAACATACTGAGTTTGTCCTAAATGGCATTGAATTGATATTGAGTTCCAATTTTTTTCGGTTTGAGGATCAATTTTTTCTTCAGATAAAGGGCAATACGATGGGGACCAGGTTTGCGCCCAGCTACGCCAATTTGTTCATGGCTGACTGGGAGAACCAGTTAGTCCATGGGGGGCGTGGCTGGGCACAGAGCCTGGTCCTTTACAAAAGATACATCGATGATATCCTAATTGTATGGAAGGGAAGTGAGGAATCTCTTCAATCCTTTTTCCACGATCTTAATTGTAATGATTGGGGTATTATTTTGGATTGTACTATAAGCAAATCATCTATCAATTTTTTAGATCTGAATATATATATTGAAAATAACACTATTAAAACTAGAACTTACTTTAAACAAGTTGATGTAAACAGTTACATTGAACAGACAAGCTGCCATGCCCATCATTGGCTAAGAGGTGTCCCTAAAGGACAATTTAAGAGAATAAAGCGTAACTGTACAGAAGATGCCCAATATATACAGCAAGCTAACAAATTAAAGTTGGATTTTGTGGCTAAGGGATATAGGGAGGAAGTCCTAGATTCCACAATTGGGGAGATTAAGGCACTAGATAGGAAGGCGATTTTACAGTATAAACCTGTTGAGACGGGTAAGAATAACGCCAATATGTTTATTTCGGATTATAATATACATACGAAAGAAATTCACCATATTATTAGGAAAAATTGGCCCCTACTTAAACGTGACCCATTATTGAAAGATCTTATTGGAGACACACCTAAATTGGTCAATAGGGGAGCTACAAACATTAAAAAAGTGTTGGTCAAAAGTCATAAAAATCCACAGATAAATGGCAATTTATTTAATTTGAAAGAAGGTTTCTACCGCTGTGGGTCATGTCCAGCATGTACCAATTTGAAATTAAATAAGGTGACCACTTCCGAATTTACTTGTAATGGTAATACATACAAAATTAGGGGGGGTTATTACCTGTAGGACTAAAAATGTTGTTTATAAACTTACATGTCCCTGCGGCTTACATTATGTGGGCCACACAAAAAGGCCATTATCCACTAGAATTAGGGAACATATCTACAACATTTCGAGGGGTTTAACTACACATTCAGTTTCAGCTCACTTTAAAAATGTACATGGACAATCCCCAGAGGGTATGTGTTTCATTGCCATACAAAAAGTCATCCCACATTGGAGAGGAGGGGATTTTAATAAAAAAATTCATTCTATGGAAATGAGGTGGATTTACACTCTAAACACACTGATTCCCTCAGGTCTAAATGGCGATTTTGAGTTGTGCCATTTCTTGTAGATTTTTAGAGCACCAGTATTCTATGCAGAGTTATATATATATATATAGATCGATTCATGTGTATTGATGTTTTGACCTTATTTCAGCACAGTTGATAGGGCAGATATTTATGGTCTAATTTGGGACTTTCTATATGTGTGCCTTCTAGTAATTTATCTGTGCAGGTAGGGTCATGTGATTATGCAATTTAGCCTGACATTTAGGTATTTGGAGTGTTTTTGGTGCACTTCTTTATAGGGTTCAAGTTATGAGTTTTTTGGGGAGTACATGCGTCTGATATTCTGCTATCCATTGTTGGCTTATAGCCCTTCATACGGGGCCCTTTTCAAGCTTGTTGGGGATGAGTCGTCCTTTCCCTGTTTTGAGATTTGTGCGCAGGCGCGTGTTTTTTATTTTTGCAGGGGGTGCGGTTCAGTTACCCTTTTGGATCGGTTCTATAGAACTCGTTTGTGGGCGCCCGGGTATTGGGGGTGTGCGCATGTGGGTCCTCTGTTTGTGGTTTGGTGGTGTTTTCCCTAATTTGGTGGCGTTTTCCCTATTTTTGATCTGTGCCCCTCTAGATGGGATCCTTTCCCCGCCCCGAGTCTACTGCGCACGCGCGCACTTTCGATTCGCGGCGCGGAAGGATTATGAAGAAGGGAATTTAATATATTTACTCTATTTCGCCTTTTGGGGTATAAATACCATTCATAGAGGGACACATCCATGTTGATTAGAATATCTAATATCAATAACACCCTCAATGGAGGCAATTTGCATCATTTTTTTAATGTTTTGAATACTAAATTCAGATTGGTTAGAGGAAAAAGAAAGTCACATTTTCATTGGATATATCAATTTTCCCGCCAAAAAGTGTATGGGGATTGGCTAAGGGTAAATGAATATGGCTATTTAAACCAGTATATGATCAGTTTTAAGCAGCAGCCAGCTGAGGAAGCCTTTTGATACATTATCTATCTTGGTGAAACGCGTCCTGGCTATTTGTTTGTTTTTATTTGTTATTAAATATTTTTATTCATTTAAAAGCAATTTTTAATTGTTTTCATTTACCTTTTTATATGCTGTGGAGTTATTATTGGCTCCTTTGAGCAGTTTTTTGGATTCAGCAACCTTGGAGCAATTTTTTGGAATCAGCAACCCCTCGGGCATCTGAAACAGCCTATCCTCGCTGGGAGACCTAATCCATTTCAGAAGGGGCATTTGGGTGGCCAGTGAACGACCCTAAATACGACTGACCCAGAACCAGGAGGGTTCCACCTCATGTGAGTGAGATTTATTTATCCTCGCTGTATAGGTGATATATGGGTCGCACTATGATGTTTTCTCTTTTTTGTGTTCTCATTTGAGGGATATTCTGAAGAGGACCACGAAAAGTTCCGAAACCCACCATATCTCAAGAAGGACATTGTCATCGCTACACTACCCCTCTGTTCTGTACTTTTATGTTGATGGTTGAGCAACAAGGACCATTTTGAGTGTTTTAGCGATTTCCTCGTTTACTGATCAGTGCTTCATTCTCTTCATTTTGTATTATATATATATATATATATACACACACACACACACACCAAAACAAGAGGAGAGCACACCAAACATATTATTCAAACAATACAAAAGAAACCACAACAGCAGCTAAATTCATTTAAACATAGAGATTTTCCAGATTTAACCCTATAAATGCTTACAAACATTTCTTAACGCATTCAAAAACACTGCAGTTCTTAACCCTTACACAGATTCAATGTTGAGCTCTGTTGAACAATGGTGGAAGTTTAGTTTGCAATGGATGGCCATGAATTGCGTAAGCCTGCCAACAGCGACAATGTATTCCACCTCTGGCAGGTCCTATCATACTAACCTAATGACTACTCTTAGGGGATAAACTTACTTATTGAGGACCCAGTCCTTTCTGAAGCTCCCTGCAGATCAAGGTTTATATAGAACCGTGACAGGGTTCTATTTAAACCTTGATCTGCAGGGAGCTTCAGAAAGGACTGTGTAGTAATTAAGTAAGTTAGTTAGTTAGTTTATCCCATAAGAGTAGTCATTAGGTTAGTATGATAGGACCTGTAAGCAGTGGCGTAGCGTGGGGGGGGGCTGGGGGGGCGTGGCCCCGGGCGCAGTTTTGTTAGGGGCGCATTTGCGCCCCTAAAACTGGCCCGGGGGTTGAGGGGACGCAGATGCCGGGCAGCGCGGGAGCGCCTGCCCGGTCTTTAACAGTCCGTCCTGTTAGGTGATGCGGCTGCGCGGCGTGCGCAGCCGGTCACGTGGTCCGGCTAATCAGGTGGTATGGAGTCTCTGTACCACCTGATTGGCCGGACCACGTGACCGGCTGCGCGGCATCACCTAACAGGACGGACTGTTAAAGACCGGGCAGGCGCTCCCGCGCTGCCCGGCATCTGGGTCCCGGTCCCCTCAACCCCCGCCGGAGCTGGGGCCTGGGGCAATATCCAGGTAAGGGCTGGGGGCAAATCCATGAGCTGGGGGCAAATCCATGAGATGGGGGCAAATCCATGAGATGGGGGCAAATCCGTGAGCTGGGGGGCAAATCCATGAGTGAGCTGGGGGCAAATCTATGAGCTGGGGCAAATCCATGAGATGGGGGCAAATCCATGAGTGAGCTGGGGGGCAAATCCATGAGATGGGGGCAAATCCATGAGTGAGCTGGGGGGCAAATCCATGAGATGGGGGCAAATCCATGAGTGAGCTGGGGGGCAAATCCATGAGATGGGGGCAAATCCATGTGAGAGCTGAGGCAAATCCATGTGAGAGCTGGGGCAAATCTATGAGCTGGGGGCAAATCCCCGTGAGCTGGGGCAAATCCATGAGTGAGCTGGGGGGCAAATCCATGAGCTGGGGGCAAATCCATGAGCTTGGGCAAATCCATGAGCTGGGGGCAAATCCATGAGCTGGGGGCAAATCCATGTGAGAGCTGGGGCAAATCTATGAGCTGGGGGCAAATCCCCGTGAGCTGGGGCAAATCCATGAGTGAGCTGGGGGCAAATCCATGAGCTGGGGGCAAATCCATGAGCTGGGGGGCAAATCCATGAGCTGGGGGCAAATCCATGAGCTGGGGGCAAATCCATGTGAGAGCTGGGGCAAATCTATGAGCTGGGGGCAAATCCCCGTGAGCTGGGGCAAATCCATGAGTGAGCTGGGGGGCAAATCCATGAGCTTGGGCAAATCCATGAGCTGGGGGCAAATCCATGAGCTGGGGGGCAAATCCATGAGCTGGGGGCAAATCCATGAGCTGGGGGCAAATCCATGTGAGAGCTGGGGCAAATCTATGAGCTGGGGGCAAATCCCCGTGAGCTGGGGCAAATCCATGAGTGAGCTGGGGGCAAATCCATGAGCTGGGGGCAAATCCATGAGCTGGGGGGCAAATCCATGAGCTGGGGGCAAATCCATGAGCTGGGGGCAAATCCATGTGAGAGCTGGGGCAAATCCATGAGCTGGGGGCAAATCCATGTGTGAGCTGGGGCAATATCGATAACGTCCACAGGTTGGGGGGGGCGCACAATTCTTTGCTGGCCCCGGGCGCTGACAACCCACGCTACGCCACTGCCTGCAAGGGGTGGAATACATTGTCGCTGTTGGCAGGCTTACGCAATTCATGGCCATCCATTGCAAACTAAACTTCCACCATTGTTCAACAGAGCTCAGTATTGAATTTTTGCAAGGGTTAAGAACTACAGTGTTTTTGAAGGGGTTAAGAAATGTTTGTAAGCATTTAAAGGGTTAAATCTGGAAAATCTCTCTGTTTAAATGAATTTAGCTGAGGTTGTGGTTTCTTTTGTATTGTTTGAATATGTTTGGTGTGCTCTCCTCTTGTTTTGTTGTATATCATGTTGTCTTGAGATGCACCCGCACTGAAAGCGTAGTTAAGGTTGAGTGCTGCCCCTCTCGTGTATTTTATATATATAGATTAGGTAGGCCGTGTTAGTCCAGATGTCAAAATCACGAGTATAGCAGTCTTTAGTGATACCTTTTTTATTGGACTAACGTTACATTTAGGATCACTTTCGAAAGCTTGTACTTTAAATGTAACGTTAGTCCAATAAAAAAGGTATCACTAAAGACTGCTATACTCGTAATTTTTATATATATATATATATATAGTAATTATTTTAGTCCCTGACAAAGTACTTTAACATAGATTCACACGTTTTATTCCAAATTACATCCTTCAAGCAGACCAATAATGCAAGCGGCATAGCGCTCTGCTCATAAAGGTTGCAAAAGTGCAGTCAATAAATGTTTGTTATATGCAATCAGTGATAATTGCACATTGGTTTTTGCTTTACATTGCTATTACTGAGACTTTCTTCTGAGAATTAACATAATAGCAATATAATAATTGTAAGTGTAGTTTTCTTAGAATTTCTGCCAGTACTAATGAAGAATGCGCTTCAAAAGTAACAGAGCACCAGTTTATTGCTATGAAATCCAAATATAACTTGCAGACTGAATCAATCTGATTATTAATTCATATTCATGGCCTTTGCATAACATCCAGACAACACCAGATTTCAACATATCTCTCAGATTATTTGCTTCATAAAGCTGGTAATAAGAAAGTATAAAGATGGGCACGCGTTCTAGATAAAATGTGTGAACTTTATCCTCTCTTCTGTTTTTCAATAATCATTCAGGGTAATTCAAAGAGATTCGAATTGCTTGAGAAAGGTAACCGAACGCTGAAAATCAGCGTTCGGTTACCTTTCTTGACCATTCGGCTATCCAGAGAGCAGGCACATACGGTGCCTGTTCGGTGCCTGTTCGAGAGCAGTGAAAACCCCATGAAAAAGCACTGCTTCGGCTATTCAGAGAACAAAAACCAGCAGTGAAAGGTTCCCCTAATGCCCTGCCATTCGGTGGTTTAATTCGGCAAGTTTATTCAGGCGAATCCCATAGACTTCAATGTTAAAAATATTCCCGTTTTAATTCAATGTCTAATAAACCGTTCATTATAAAATTGTGCAGTAAAGAGTCTCTTTATTTATAGATTTTTTCGGATATTTTAAGCATTTTTCTAAGTTTACTTATTTTTTCTGTAACAGCCCTTTTTATTATCATTCCCTGGACCTCATATGTAAATTTCAGACATTTTCGCTCAATAGTTTCTTTGCAAACAGCGTTTCACTTTTCAAACATTCATGCAAACTGTTTTCCTAATTTATTCACTTCACTCTGTCTGCGGTCTCGGCTTTTTCCGGCAGCTTCGCTGTGTGTGATTGGCTCCTGCTCGGGTTTTTCTGTGGTTTTCGGCAGGTTAATCCAGATGTTTTGCGGGTTTTCAGCGTGCATTCGCTGGGTTTTGCTGTTAGTTTTCGTCAGGTTTGCGGCAGCTTTTCCCTGCAATTCGGGGACCCTGTGGTGCTTGCTGAATACACCGCAGGGTCACCGAAATGGGATCGGCAAAAGGAACCGAATTGAAGAGAACGAAAAGTCACCAAACGTGCGGTGACTTTTCGAATCTCTTTGAATTACCCTGTTTGTATTCAGTTTATCCGAAAAAGAAAATGCAAAAAGTCTTTTTGGCATGTTTTTTTTTTGGGGGGCGCTTCACATTTCTGTGCCTACAGGCTCCTGAGACGCAAATCCAGCAGTGGGAATATGTGAGTGTATACAGTCACGGCCGAAATTGTTGGCACCCCAGACATTTTTCCAGAAAATCAAGTATTTCTCACAGAAAAGTATTGCAGTAACACATGTTTTGCTATACACATGTTTATTGCCTTTGTGTGTTTCGGAAAAAAACAAAAAAAGGGAAGGAAAAAAAGCAAATTGGACATAATGTCACACAAAACTCCAAAAATGGGCTGGACAAAATTCTTGGCACCCTTAACTTAATATTTGGTTGCACACCCTTTGGAAAAAATAACTGAAATCCGTCGCTTCCTATAACCATCAATAACCTCTCACCTGGAATTTTGGACCACTCTTCCATTGCTCCAGGTCTCTCTTATTGGAATGGCGCCTTTTCCCAACAGCAATTTTAAGATCTCTCCACAGGTGTTCAATGGGATTTAGATCTGGACTCATTGCTGGCCACTTCAGAACTTTCCAGTACTTTGTTGCCATCCATTTCTGGGTGCTTTTTGACATAAGTTTGGGGTCATTGTCCTGCTGGAAGACCCAAGATCTCGGACACAAACCCAGCTTTCTGACACTGGGCTCTACAGTGCGACCCAAAATCCTTTGGTAATCCTCAGATTTCATGATGCCTTGCACACATTCAAGGCACCCAGTGCCAGAGGCAGCAAAACAACCCCAAAACATCATTGAACCTCCACCATATTTCACTGTAGGTACTGTGTTCTTTTCTTTGTAGGCCTCATTCTGTTTTCGGTAAACAGTAGAATGATGTGCTTTACCAAAAAGCTCTAGCTTGGTCTCATCTGTCCACAAGACGTTTTCCCAGAAGGATTTTGGCTTCCTCAAGTACATTTTGGCAAACTGTAGGCTTGCTTTTTTATGTCTCTGTGTCAGCAGTGGGGTCCTCCTGGGTCTCCTGCCATAGCGTTTCATTTCATTTAAATGTCGACGGATAGTTCGCGCTGACACTGATGCTCCCTGAGCCTGCAGGACAGCTTGAATTTCTTTGGAACTTGTTTGGGGCTGCTTATCCACCATCCGGACTATCCTGTGTTGCAACCTTTCATCAATTTTTCTCTTCCGTCCACCCACAGAGAGATTAGCTACAGTGCCATGGGTTGCAAACTTCTTGATAATGTTGCGCACTGTGGACAAAGGCATATCTAGATCTCTGGTGATGGACTTGTAACCTTGAGATTGTTGATATTTTTCCACAATTTTGGTTCTCAAGTCCTCAGACAGTTCTCTTCTCCTCTTTCTGTTGTCCATGCTTAGTGTGGCACACACAGACACACAATGCAAAGACTAAGTGAACTTCTCTCCTTTTTATCTGCTTTCAGGTGTGATTTTTATATTGCCCACACCTGTTACTTGCCCCAGGTGAGTTTACAGGAGCATCACATGCTTGAAACAATCTTATTTATCCACAATTTTGAAAGGGTGCCAAGAATTTTGTCCAGCCCATTTCTGGAGTTTTGTGTGACATTATGTCCAGTTTGCTTTTTTTCCTCCCTTTTTTTGTTTTGTTCCAATACACACAAAGGGAATAAACATGTGTATAGCAAAACATGTGTTACTGCAATACTTTTCTGTGAGAAATACTTGATTTTCTGGAAAAATTTCTGGGGTGCCAACAATTTCGGCCATGACTGTAGGTTACATAGTTACATAGTTATATAGGCTGAAAAAAGACATGCGTCCATCGGGTTCAGCCTCTCCCACATAACCTACTGCTGTTGATCCAAAAGAAGGCAAAAAACCCAGTCTGAATGCTTGCCAATATGCAACATACTGGGAAAAAATTCCTTCTTGACCCCAGAATGGCAGTCAGATTTCTCCTTGGATCAAGAAGCTTTTACCCACATATTAAATATTATAACCCTTAATATTCTGTGTCCTGCAGGAAGTCATCCAGTCGTTTTTTAAAAGTCTGTACAGACTCTGACCCAACCACCTCAACAGGCAGAGAATTCCACAGCTTTATTGTTCTCACCGTAAAATAACCCTTCCTATGCTTTAAGCTAAATTTTCTTTCTTCCAGTCTAAATGGATGACCCCTTGTCCTATGTATAGTCCTGTTAATGAATAGGTTATCAGACAATGGTTGATAATGGCCCCGTATATATTTATATAAGGTTATCAGATCCCCTCTAAGGCGCCTTTTCTCTAAACTAAACAGGTTTAAGCTTGTTAGTCTTTCCTCATAACTTAACCCTTCCATCCCCCTTATTAATTTAGTTGCCCGTCTCTGCACTTTTTCTAGCGATATAATATCTTTTTTTAAGACAGGTGCCCAAAATTGCACGGCATATTCAAGGTGCGGCCTGACCATTGATTTATACAGAGGAAAAATTATGTTTTCATCCCGTGAGTGAACTCCCCTTTTAATGCATGCCAGTACTTTGCTGGCCTTGGCGGCTGCTGTTTGACATTGCACATTGTTACTTAGTTTGAAGTCTATGATTATTCCCAAATTCTTCTCCTGCTTGGATTTCCCTAACTCCGTACCATTTAGGGTATACATTGCTTGTGTGTTCTTCACTCCAAAGTGCATAACTTTACATTTATCTAGATTAAATTTCATCTGCCATTTAAGTGCCCAGTCCCCCAATCTATCTAAATCCCTCTGCAGCGAAGTAACATCCTGCTCACATTGTATTACTTTTCCTAGCTTTGTGTCATCTGCAAACACTGATACATGACTTTCAATGCCTATCTCAAGGTCATTTATAAATAAATTGAATAGTATTGGTCCTATAACAGACCCCTGAGGGACACCACTTACCACTGGTGTCCATCTTGAAAATGTACCATTTATGACCACTCTCTGTACCCTATCTTTTAGCCAGTTTTCTATCCAAGAACAAGTATTTTCATCTAGACCATTTTTTCTTAATTTAAATAGTAACCTTTTGTGTGGAACTGTGTCGAAAGCTTTGGCAAAATCTAAGTAAAGTAGGTGATATGAGAATTATTTGAGTGTGTGATAGGAGGACCTTGTGAGTTGCTGTGTACTCACAAAGTGGGGGTTATTCAGAGAGCACTGAAATGTCTGCGACATTTCGGTGCTTTTTCGTTCCCTGCGCTTCCCTGCACTTCGGGGAATCAAAGTTCCCCACCCTGCAGTGAATTCAGCATTCACCGCAGGGTCCCTGGAGTGCAGGGAAAACCTGTTGAAAACCCGCCGAACACCACCCAAACACTCACCGAAAACTCACCGAAAAAGACAACGAGCTGCTGATCACACACCGCAGACCAGCCACTGGAAAAAGCTGACGAACAGCAGGGCACTTCGGCAACTTGCAGGCAATTCGCCTGCTCTCCTGAGTAGCTGAACAGCCACGAAATGTCACCGTACGCTGAATTTCAGCGTCCGGTTACATTTTGGCAACATTTTGGACCTTTCTGGATAACACCTAACGTATGTGTGACAGGATAGCTCTATGAGGTGCTGTGTGCGTGTAAGTTGCATATGGAAGCTGTGTGCGTAGGTAATATGGGAACTGTGTGAGTGTATGCATGATATGGGAGCTACATGAGGGGCTAAGTGAGTGAAAAGGGGTTGTATATGTGCATAGAACTGTAATGTGCTTTAAAGGAGCATTGTGAAGTGCTGTGTGAGTGCATGTGTGGTATGAAAGATGTGTGAGTGCATGTGTTATAATGGAGAATGGATATATAAAGTTCGGTGTGATTGTAAGTAGGGATGAGCCGAACACCCCCCGAGTTCGGTTCGGATCCGAACCCGAACTTTCCAAATGTTCGAATCCGAATCCGAACTCGAACTCAATACAAGTCAATGGGGCTGAAAATTCAGTTTTTAGAGTGCCCTCCAAGAGGGCATATATGCTAGTTATTTGCCATAAAAGGTGTATGGGGGTCCGGGTAGTGCCCTGGGGGACAGGAAACAAGGACAAAAAGTTTTAAAAAAAACGTTTTTAAAGGGACGGTGAGTTTTCCATGAAATAAGGGTTAAAAATAAAAATGAAAATGTCCTTCAAATATCGTGCCTAGGAGGTCCCCATAACCTGCCCGTGAAGTGGCGGATTTGTAGGATGTATAGAAACACTTAAAAACAAAAAAATGATGTTTCAAATGACGGTAAATGCTTTTCCTTTAATCTATTCATAAACAACTGCTTGGGGCGGCAGTCTGTATGAAAAGAGGAGACATTTTCGGACACGCAGAAAAAGTTTAGTGATTTTTTTGGCTAAATTATTGTGAAACTTATGCAGGCTTTGGATGAAAGTAACAATAGGTGCTTTAAGGCTGGGGTCAGACTAGAGCTCTTTTAACGTGCGTTTAGGCGCACTTTATCACGGCCGCACTAGCAGCAAATGACATGCAATGACGGCCAATATACGAAGTACGGCCGCACGAAAGTCCGGCCGCGCAACGCAAGTGGAAAATTAACACATTTTTTCAAGAACGCTGAACCACTAGTACTGACGTACAGAGTGCGCTGCGTCCGCTTAGCGGCGTGTGTGCGTTATTAGGAGACGTCAGATGCTGCTCATGTCCGGCCAACATAACGTCCAGACACCCAAAGTTTCCTGGTTCAGATCCGTAAAAAATCACGCACAAAAATGCGCATCGTATGACCGTTTAAGCGCTTTCCGTGAAAAAACACCTCAATGCGTTCGGACGCACTTTTTGACGTTCGCTGAGAAAAATGCGTTAGTTTGACCCTAGCCTAAAATTGGGCCTTTAGAGTCGGCAACAGTGCCGTCACACAGTCTCACCCCTCTGAGTATATGAATCTGATACAGGCGTCAGTGGCAGTGCAGCCAAATATTGTGCCTTTGGTGCCAGGCCAGCAAGTGCCATCATACAGTAACCCCTCTGTGGTATTGTGGAAGAGTGCAGGGGTGGACCATGCGGTCAGGGCCGGTGCTAGACTATTTTGCGCCCTAGGCAAGACCAGCTACTTGCACCCCCCCAAAAAAAACGACACAACATGAAACTGCTAAATTTCTTTTTACTTAAGAATAAAGTTTGAAAAGCACCAATAGTAAAGGTAAAATAAATATAAATAAACTGTATTAAACCATTTTAAATTAACTCTATTAAACAAATTAAAATTAACTGTATTGAACAAATATAAATTAACGAAAAAAAAAAAAGAGTTGTCACGTAAGTTTCAATTTCAGACACATCAAAATTTATATATATATATATATAAATACGCATGGAAATTTTCATCATGCGTATTTATATATATTGCCCAGGCCAGCTCACATCATGCGTATATATATTGCCCAGGCCAATCCCCTGGTGGAGATAGGGGGTTCATTTGAACCCCGATATCTCCAGGCATCTAGTGGGTCATGGAGGGTGTCAATCGAAAGGCCTGAGCATGGCCTTTCGAATGATACCCAACATGACCAGGTATAAAGTAAAAAAAAAAAAAAAAAAACATGTATTTTTTTGTGTGTTATTTTTATTAATGCAGCAATATTGTTCACATTGCAATTATAATGTGAACGATGATGCACTAATGATTTTTTCTATGGGGTGCATTTGCTATAAATCATGTAATTCCCCCCACAAAATGTAATAAGTCCCCATTTCTAATTTTTGTACAAGCGCACCCAATAGAAAACATAACCTGAAACGCTCATGTACTAAAATGTGAATAAAAAACAACACTTTACACACTGCAGATGATTAAAAATTCAATTTTTATTGCATTTTTTTCATAATATACAGACAGGACAGGATGTATACATATAAAAATGATATATTATGAATCTGCAGAGTCTGCCGGAAAGAACGATATCTAACATGTCGGTCAATTAACAAAATGTGGCTTAAAAATTGCGTTTAAACATGATGAGCGAAAGCGGTAAAAATGAGCTGAGCACACAGCGGTGAAATACAGCATATTAGAAGCTTTAGGAGGGAAATTAACACTTCTCAAATCTCAATCAGAAGCAGACACCACCCCACCCCTCAGTATAGTCTACAATGTATCAAATTGATTAGACCAGACTAAAACACCTGTTGTTGTTATGCCGTTTGAAAAACACAGGTCATTTAGAGTTGAGAATCTTTGCACGTACACATTAGTTTTTAATTCAATATCTAATAAACCGTTGCTTATAATATTCTGCAGTAAAGAGTCTCTTTATTTCTAGATTTTTTTGTATTTTTTAAGCATTTTCTATACTTTTTTCAAAATTTCTTTTTTTTTGCGAACTCGAACCGAACACACCCAAAAAGTTCGAAGTTCGCGAACTTTCGAACAACCAAAGTTCGGTTCGAACTCCGAACCGTCTGAACCGAACAGCTCATCCCTAATTGTAAGTGGGATAAACAAGCTGTGTGGATGTCTATGTGACATGGGAGTTGTGTAGGTGCAAAGGACTCCATGGAGAAAATAAAGACCGTACTCAAGACCGCCAGGTGCTGCTGCGGGCCTCTGATTCGCCCAAGCCCATACAGTTGACACATGTGGCGTGTCATTGGCATGGCTTGATTTCAAGCCGTCCCACAGCAGTAAATTACACGCCATGTGCGCCAGTTGGTGGGCAGGGCAATCACGGCCCATTGAAGTTAACAGGCCGTACTAGTACACCCTGCAGCTTCAAGGCCGACCCACTGTGGGGATGGCATAGTACACCCCACGGCGTTAAGAGGTTAAAGTGATGTGCTTTCGCAAAATAATAAAACCGAGGTAGAGACAGAATTATTGCAAATTACGAGTTTGGGCCTAAATGAGTTATGGTGAATAGTTCATTCTTCTCTGACTTGCTGCAAATTAATGGCTGCTATACAAATTAAAGCTATTAATGTATAGTAATTGCCGCAACATCAGAGCCATAAGCAAAGTGCTCCGCTTGGTTGGAATACTGCCTCACCTTTAAGTGTAATATCTTTTGTTTCAAGTTCAGTTTGGTCACAGGTGAATTTTTCAGCAATTTTACAAGGTGATAAAGCTGACGGTTCCATTTAGAGTAATTGTTTTTTTCTCAAATGTGTCATTAGGTAAACTGCGTTTCCTGTGGTTTTAAATCTCCATTCAGATTGCAGTTTTTTTAAAGATATCTAATGTGACTTTTCATTCATTTAAAATGCACATCATTGCCAAGATTGTAATGATTCAGAGGTTGAAAAATGGTTACCAGAAGAAAACCTATAGGCATTCATTAGCAGTTAGATTATAATCAAGGCAATACTATGTGCACCGCTTTAGAGAGAATGGAATGCATGCATTTAACAACAGTTCAAGAACTCCTTCCACTATAGATAAAGCTGGCTTATGCCCTGTTCAAAATGCTAACTTTGGAGCAATGATCCCAGAAACCAATTAAACGTGTTGATTAGTAATTTGAAAAATTCTTATGTATTGCTAAGTATAGTTGTTAGATATTCAAAGTCATGCCTGTAGAGTGTATGCTGACACCTAAAAGCTGGCCGTCCACTGGCACCTGTCAGGGAACCGATTTGGTCACCCGACTACAGACAACGCCATCGGCCGATCAGGGTTGTCCACTGAAAGTGTCTGTGGATGACCCAGATTGGCCGATGGACAGGCCGACCAATGAAAAGAAAACAAATCCCTCCCCCACCATGGCGCCACTGTGGGGAGAAGAAGAATTGTCTATGGTACTGAAATTCGTGTTTCAGGTACAAAGACAGCCCCCCTCCAGCACAGCTGAAGCAGGGAAAAAAAACAAACTTGCCAGGCTGCAGGGGGAGGGTATTAACCCCTCTGTCCCTGGTGCTGAATTTCAGCACCAGGGACAGCAATGCTGAATGCAGCCAGCTCGCAGAGAAGAAGAAAAAAGAGACACAAGAAAAAAAAGCCTCGTCTTTTTAAAAAAAGAAAAATCGGAACCCAAAATTTTGCCTACAAAAATTAAAAAAATTCAATAACTAAAGGCTTTTTGCTGCGGATTAAAAAATTAAATGGTTGAATAAAAATGAGAATATTTTTTTACATTGAATCCTATGAGCTTCGCGCACGGCGGTTTAACTATACAATGCATCTTTCCCGTTTCCCTGTACACAACGGTTTTACTATACAATGCATAATTTCCACGTTTCTCTGAAGCACGGCAGTTTTACTATACAATGCATCTTTTTCACGTTTCCCTGCACAGGGCGGTCTTACTATACAGTGCATCTTTTTCCCCTTTCCCCTTATGCATGGCAGTTCTACTATACAATGCATATTTTCATGTTTCCCTGAATCACGGCAGTTTTACTATACAATGCATCTTATCACGTTTATTGAAGCAGGGCGGTTTTACTATACAATGCATATTTTTCACATTTCCCTGCCGTGGCATGGCGGTTTAACTATACGATTAATCTTTTTCATGTAAACTTGTACCAGATCATCCCGGCTTCGTCAGATAATTCCAAATAAATTTTGAAAGATCGCTAGTCTGTAGAAGTACCAAAAAATCATCCGAAATTGTCAGATGGTGGTCGGATGCAGTGGAAACGGGCTGATTCACCTGCATGTTGTAGGATCGGTCGGACAACTTTAGACAATAGCGAATGATCGCACAAATACGATGCCAGCGGATGGCCAGCCTAAATGTGTTCTGTTGTTTGATTACGTAAAAGAGATTATACTTCCTTTATGTAAATACAGTTCAAATTTCACCTAACTTTCATGTGTGAATTAGACTATTTTAATATGTAAATATTATTTTATATGTTCATTATGTACCTGTATTATAAGTATAAAGAAAAAAACAATAAATTGCAAATTATAATATGAAAATAAATGCAGAGATATTCCAAGTATTAATACAAAGGTCAAAGACAATTACATGCAATACAAAGCCATAGGTTAACATATCTTTGCATTACATTGGTTTGCAAAACATCAAAAAATGCCTGGGATTACACCCTATGTAATACATATGTGTGAATGGATATTTAAAAAGAAACAAATCACAAGACCTGAGACATAATAAGCGGGTGCCAGACAAAATCCCTACAGCCAGGTTCCCTAATGCCAACATCCCGACGGCCAACTTACAGACAGAACAAGTGCCAGACATCCCAACTTCCCTAGATGGCCAACTTCCAGACATCTATAATCCCAGCATCGAGCCCTAAAACTAACACCCTAACCCTAGGTTTAAGGGGGTTAGGGCTAGGTTTAGGGGGTTAGGACTAGGTTTAGGGGGTTAGGACTAGGTTTAGGGGGGTTAGGGCTAGGTTTAGGGGGATAGGGTTAGGGCTAGATTTAGGGGGGGTTAGGGTTAGGGCTAGATTTAGGGGGTTAGGGCTAGGTTTAGGGGGGTTAGGGCTAGGTTTAGGGGGATAGGGCTAGGTTTAGGGGGTTAGGGTTATGGCTAGGTTTAAGGGGGTTAGGGCTAGATTTGGGGGTTTAGGGTTAGGGCTAGATTTAGGGGGTTAGGGCTAGGGCTAGATTTGTGGGGTTAGGGCTAGATTTAGGGGGGTTAGGGCTAGGTTTATGGGGGTTAGGGCTAGGTTTAGGGGGTTAGGGTTAGGGCTAGGTTTATGGGGGTTAGGGCTAGGTTTAGGGGGTTAGGGCTAGATTTATGGGGGTTAGGGCTAGATTTAGGGGGGTTAGGGTTAGGGCTAGGTTTAGGGGTGTTAGGGCTAGGTTTAGGGGGTTAGGGTTATGGCTATGTTTAGGGGTTAGGGAGTAGGGTTAGTGTTAGTCGTTGGGATTTTGGATGTCTGGAAGTTGCCTGTCAGGGAGTTGTCTGTGTAGGGAAGTTGGGGGGTTTAGGGTTAGGGCTAGGTTTATGGGGGTTATGGCTAGGTTTAGGGGGTTAGGGTTAGGGCTAGGTTTATGGGGGTTAGGGCTAGGTTTAAGGGGTTAGGGTTATGGCTAGGTTTAGGGGGGTTAGGGCTAGGTTTAGGGAGGTTAGGGCTATGTTTAGGGGTTAGGGTTAGGGCTAGGTTTAGGGGGTTAGGGTTATGGCTAAGTTTAGGGGGGTTAGGGATAGGTTTAGGGGGTTAGGGCTTGGTTTGGGGGTTAGGGCTAGATTTGGGGGGGTATGGGTTAGGGCTAGATTTGGGGGGGTTAGGGCTAGGTTTAGGGGGTTAGGGAGTAGGGTTAAGGTTAGCCGCTGGGATTTCGGATGTCTGTAAGTTGCCTGTCAGGGAGTTGTCTGTATAGGGAAGTTGGCCATGTAGGGAAGTTGGCCGTCAGGGAGTTGTTTGTGTAGGGAAGTTGGCCGTCTGGATTTTGGCATTAGGGAACCTGGTTGTAGGGATTTCGACCCAAACCCATAATAAGCATATTCGAGTCAACTAGTCAACCTGAGTCACTAAAGAGAAAATCAATTATATCTATTGTTTCATGATATGACTTTCAGGGCTATTCAAAGAGCACCGAAATGTCACTGACATTTCAGTGCTCTGATTCGCCACACTTCGAGTCCGATTCGCTGACCCTGCGGTGAATTTATTGGCAGAAAAAACCCGCCAAGCTGCCGGGTAAAAGAAAAAAACCCTCAACTTTACAAATGTGTTTTAAAAGAAAAACTACCGAACAAAAATTCCTGGAAATTATATATGAGGTCCTATGGATAATAATAAAAAGTTATGTTATAGAAAAAAAAAAAACGCTATTTAAAACAAATCAGAGAAAGACTTTGGAGAAAAAAAAATCGCAAAAAATACCTAAAATAATCAAGAGGCTTTTTGCTGCAAATTAAAAGAATAAACGGTTTAATAAATATTTAATAAAAACAGGAATTTATTTTAAATTGAAACCTATGGGATTCGCCTGTTTAAACTTGTCGAATGAAACCATTCTCTGAATAGATTAACATTACTTCTCTATGTGGGTTTTAACTGCCGTCGAACAGCACTGTATTTAACTGGCAATTCGCCAGTTTTTGATGAACTGCCAGCTTTTGAATAGTTGAATGGTCACGAAATTGCACCGTACGGGGAAATTCACCGTTCGGTGCAATTTTGGAGCCAATTCAACTCTATTTGAATAACCCCTTATGTGTTCTTATTTAGATAAAGTATGTCTGGGCAAAAAATTTCCACTCGCCTGCTTGCACTTGGCGAGTGGAAATTAAGTGACGGCGAGTGGCATTGGTGGGTCTCCGCAAGTCAGGACCACCCACCTTGTGATGGGAGTCTTGGCTGCAGGGCTCACTGCCATTGGTTGGTCAGAGAATGTGACTGGCCACCCACATGCTCTCTCACTGTGACACACAAGGAGGCAGGGAGGGAGGGAAGCTCCTCTCCACCCCACTGCCATTGACAGAGACACGCTGGCCGCTGGGTCAAGGAATGCAGGCAGCTACTCATGGGACATGTAATACTGATTATCTCGATATTCTTTTGCAGACATAGTTACTACTGGACTGAGCACAAGGAGGATGCTCCTATATACAGTACATATGATCTTTATGATGAATATAAACACAATGTTTTGTATTATAATCACTATATAGGGGTGCCAGGTGCTCTGCTGTATAATATAGAGGGGATGCCCTCTATTGTACTGGATGAATATATAAGAGTGCTCTTCTACTAGATGAATATGGGATGCTTTATATTGTGCTGGATATATAGGGGATGTCCTGTAGTCTGCTATATATAAGAGGATGCTATGTATTGTGTTGGATATGTAGGGGGATGTTCAGGGGCGTACCTAGGGGCGGGGGCGGGCCACACCGGGTGACACCACCCCCTAGGGTACCACCCCATTTTTTTTTTTTACTTTTGCAAAGTATTTTACCAGGAAGGATACATTGAGATTTCACTAATTTGCGGGTGACACCACCCCCTAGGATGACATTCTAAAATATATATATATATATTTAAATTTTTTATATTTTTGCAAAGTATTTTACTAGGAGGGATACATTGAGATTTCACAATTTTCAAGTATGTCCTGGGTAGGCAAAAAGGCACTTTCCAGGGGGCGGCAAAAAACCCAGCCTACTTAACGAAAATGTCTGGAATTTACATATAAGGTCCTATGATTGATAATAAAAAGGTCTCTTTCAGAAAAAAGACCACTATAGGATGGATATGTTGTGAGTTTGCAAAATCACTTAAAACTAACAAATATTCAAAAAGAATACTCGCCCCTTATTGCACAGCACAGAGGAAGCATGAATTATCCACTATTGGCAGATTCATAATATATCATCATTATTATATGTATACGTGATGTCCTGCCAGAATGCTATAACTAAAAATATTTTTGAAAACATTAAAAAAGTGCGTGTTTTTTTTTTTACATTTTAAAGTTGGGGGGGCCCAAATATAGGATCCGCCCTGGGTGCCAAATGTTCTAGATACGCCCTTGGGGATGTTCTGTATTGTGCTGGATATATAGGGGTTGCTGTGTATAGTGCTGAATATTTAGGGTATGTTCCATATTGTACAATAACCTGCAGCATGTAGTGGCTGTAAGAGTGATCTTTCCATATTGATGCCATCATGTCCACCTCCTAGCACTCTGCTGTATAAATGCTGTGCAGGTACATCCTTCTCTCGTTGAAGTTCTCCCACTCACCCCAGAATGCACACAGTGTGCTTGGATGAGACAAATGGAGGGAATTCATGGCTGACAGGACTGGGCATGATTTGATGCTTGCCAGTCACCATTCAGTATAACAGGGCAGGTGATGATTGCTGCATACTCCACTGACCCACCAGTGGCAGACTTTCCTGCAGCTGAGCCTCCTAACATTATTTGCATGTGTAACAGGTGCGTGGCACCTGGCCCTGGGCTCGCCAACTGGCACTTGTGCGAGTAAAGCTGCCACTACCTAGAGCGCCGTTTAGTAAACGGTGCCTGGTAGCAGCGCAGCCCGAGTGCTGGGAGACATATGGAATTCACATCCTCCCAGCGGCTGCTCTCAGCTTCCGAGTGGTCCATGTGATGCTCTGACCAGTCTGGAAGTGGCCGTGCATCATCAAGAGCCGAGGGAACTGGACAGATCTTTCTCACCGCCCTGGCCGCGAGCTGCGAGGAGCTGTATTATGTCAGACATGGCTCAGTGATTCCTGACTGTGAGAGAGACCCCTCCACGTGCCCTGACCACAGCAGGGAAAGAATGTGAAGGAGAGGGACAAGTTCATCTTGGGGGCAGGGAGGAATAAATGGGGGATTAGGGCATTTACAAACAAGCATCACATGGAACAGCAAAGGAAGACTCGAAGGAACAACCAAAAGTGGAGAGGACAAATTATGTGACAAGGAAAGGGCAAAGAGAGCAATGAGGGACACATTAAAAAGATGAGTAACGTTCCTCAGATAGGAAAAGAGATGTAAACATCATGGAAGAGCACACAAACCTAGGTTAGGACAGTGAGGCAAGCCTCAGCACACAAGGGGCCAGATCAGTGGTGTTTGCAGCCTGTAACATTAGGGCGTGCACTCACAGAAAATGTATTACCTGTAGATACTCGAGTATACCGCTAGATTTTAGTGACAAAAATTTACCTTAACCACTTGGCTGTGGCGGACGCGCTGAGCTCGTCGCTCAGCGCGTCCACGCCCAGGAGGCAGCTATCAGCCGGGATTGTTGGCCCCCCCAGTGCGGGCTGACATCTTGGATGTCAGCCCGGCACTCGGGGACCCCGGCGGGACTAATAGATGTCATCGCGCTAGCACGATGACATCTATTTCAGGAACCCCCCCCCCGCGAGTATGGGGGAGGTGCCTGAAAGGGAGGGGGGTTGAGGTCCTTCGGACCTCTCTCCCTCCCGATCGCCGGGGGCCAGAGATTAAAGGCAGGCAGCGTTTGGAAGGGCACAGCCTGCCCTTCCAAACGGTGCCTGGCTTTAACCCCTTGGGGGCCGGATCACGATTAGGTGCTGAAAAGCACCGGATCGTGATCCTCTCCCAGAGCTGGCCCAGGTCAAGCTTCCGGGATCTCCCCCTGATGACTGGCGTCATCGTGCGTAGCGCGATGACGTCAGTCTTAGGCTGGGGTCAGACTGAGGCAGTGCGAACGCGCGTGCAGGCGCACTAGCAGCAGATGACGGGCAATGACGGCCAATATACGAAGTACGGTCGCACGAAAGTCCGGCCGCGCAACGCAAGTGGAAAATGAACGCATTTTTTCGAGAACGTTAAACTACTAGTACTGACGTACAGAGTGCGTTGCATCCGCTAGAGGCGTGTGTGCATGATTAGGAGATGTCAAACGCTGCTAATGTCCGGCCAACATAACGTTCAGATGCACAAAGTGTTTTATTGATGATCCGTACAAAATCACGGACGAAAAATGCGCATCGTATGACCGCTCTCGCGTACTCCGTGAAAAAATGCGTCCATTCGTTCGAACGCACTTTTTCACAGACAACGTGAAAATGCGTTCGTCTGACCCTAGCCTTAGAGTTAACCCCTAACTGCCACCAATGGTGGAGATCGGGGGTTCATTGCAACCCCCTATCTCCCGATCCGTGGCAGCTAGGGGTTAATATTTGGTATCGTTGGATCGGCCAGAACATGACCATATACAAATTAGTAAAAAAAATTAATAAAAAAATTAAAAAATATTTAAAAAAATAATAATAAAAAAAAAGGTTTTTTTTACTATTTTTGTTAATGCAGCAATATTGTTCCCATTTCAATTATAATGTGAACAATGAGGCTGCACTAACGATTTTTGTTTGGGGTGCGTTTGTTAAAAATTGCATAATTTTCCCCCCAAAAAATGTTACGAGACCCAATTTAATTTTTTTTTTAACTAGCGCAACCCATAAAAATATAACCGCAAATGCTTGCATATTAAAATGTGAAAAAAAACACTTTACATGTTATAAATTATTAAATTCGAATTTTATTGCATTTTTTGTTATAATTTACAGACAGGACATGATGTATACATATACTAATGATATATTATGAATCTGCCGAGTCTGCCGGAAAGAACGATATATAATATGTCTGAGTCATATAATATAATAAGGCTTCAAAACGCGGTTAAACATGATGAGCGAAACCGGTAAAAATGAGCTCAGCACAGAGTTGTGAAATGCCTCAGCAGCGAAAGGGTTAAAATTGGAGGGGTTGCGTTAAATTCGAGACATCTGCATTGCGTGTAAAAAACAAAAAAATATAAGTGCCTTGCTCTGGATCCCAAGTCTCCCGGAAGTTCCAGTAGTCTTACTGAAGTGAATGCGGGCTCCCTGATGCTTGCAAACAGTTCAGGAACTCCCGAATTCGGGAGAGGTGGGATCCATCACAGCCAGCGAGCACGCTCGGTTTAAGTCAATTATTCACCTCGCTCGCTTCCGCTGGCCATCTAATCGCTACTAAAGAAGACAGGTGGCCAGTGGCACCCTGGCTTGAGGGGGAGCCTGACTGTGTTACGAAAACCTGGAAGGATTTTAATTGTTTAGCGCACAGTAAAATTTTGTTCCCCGTGTTATATTTGAGTCTTGAGTATTCTCTCATTTCCATAATAAATCTCTATCCGTCGCGTTATATTCGGGTCGCGCTATAATCGAGTATCTACGGTAATTGAAAAGTTGAGTATTTTGTGAAAAAAAATCTAAACATTTGCCATTAGAAATAACAAAACTGTATTTAGAGATAGTCACTTTTTATGCTATTTATCATGAACCAGATAAGGGGTATCTAAAATATCAATGTAAGAGGTGAAAAAAGGACCTCTTCATCCAACATTAGGGTGTGCCTGGGTACACCATGCACACCCCCTGCGCACACCTATAGGCCAGATCCCAACCAGGAGACTAAGCAGCAATTGAGCTACAGTTACAGGTACAAGCAGTTTAAACTTGTCCTATTCCATCTTGGACATAGCGTCAGCTTACTGTACACTAAAGTCTCCAATACTATATATTGGAGACGTTAATGTTCCCAGGGCAGATTGAGAACAAGCTATTCCAACCAGCACATTCCCCATCCACCGGGTTTAGAGCCTCTCCGCGTCACACCGTTTATCAGGTGAGACACTCCATAGAGGGTGCACACAGAACTGCCAGATGCAGACCAATGTGGATGGATCCCGACGGCTTTCATGCTGTGCTGCTGGGAATACATTCCATCCGCACCTCCTCTGCATCTGCACTGCAGGGAGATAAAATAGATCTCACCATTCAGCCCAATGTCCCCCCAACTTTAAACAAGCGCCATATGCAGATAGTGTAGGATTATTTCTTTTTTCAATGTGTGTGAATGTGGGGTTAGGTGGGGCAACTGGTGGCGAGTAACTCTTATGGCCTGGCTAGTAGCCTGGGACTTGAAATTTTGAGCCCTGAAGTATGTAATTAACAAACACATTGTATGAATAAAAAACTGTTATTATATCTCTTGAATGAAAGGCATTTTATAACATGATTAAATAATAACTAGTTAATAATAAATATGGACTTATAAACACTGTAATAATTCGAATGTGCTGTATGTTTGCCATTTGCAATGCATTTTAATCAATTACCATGTTTCTATTTAGATGAAAATATAGACTCACCCTCCATATTCCATTCTAGTGATTGTTCTATTACACTTTATACAGCACTTATAATTTGGCAAATGGATTGCTTTAAAATACTCCGAGTAAGTTGAATACAGCATTTTTTAGGTATTTGCTGTAGCCTCAAAATTCCAGCTTCTTTGGCAAAATTGGAATACTGAACAAAATAAAATATACTGTGGGATTTAGAAATTAAACATTTTTAAAAATAACAAAATAAATGTTGTTTGATTTGTTTTATATTCACAATCTTGATATTCATGATAGTAATTCGAACTCAATAAAATATGAGCCATTCCACTGTCCATATAATTTAGAAACTAATTTTAAACTCCATCTTGAAATAATTGCAGAAAGTAATGTTTGCAGCAATATGAAAAACCTAGGAATCTATTCGGTTAAAGCAGAATGTGTTTTTGAAAGTGCAACATTCCAACTTATCTTGCTTCATGTCATTTCATTCCATTACATATTGAATTGAGGAAATGTGTCTTAAGTTAATCTTCAAATGTACTCTCTGAATTCTTTTCAAAATGAACAATATATTCGGCAAAGAACAAGGTGTGCCAACTGCAACTGTGGAGAGATGCTTCAAATAAATTCGGCCCATACCTTCCCTCCAAATGTTGTAGATGAATGCTTTCAAAGTCAAAGGAAGTCATTCACACCCCTAGTTTAAAGTTTTATTTAGTAACCAATTTCAAACATGTGTTGTATCTACAAAAATCACAGTGACAAGGAATTATGCGAACCCTTTGGAACTAATTGGGGTTCTGCATGAAATGTCATCTCATCTTCAATAAGGCATTAGCATAGACAAAGACAATGTGCTTAAGCTAACGATACCTAATTATCGTTCATGTGTTTATAGAGCGCATCCCATTAAACATTCACAGTGCTGTGGAAAAAGTAAGTGAACACTTGGATTTAATAGCTTTGGCTTTAATAGTTGATTCTCCTTTGGCACAATTATTAACCACAGCCAAGTGTTTCTGGTATATGTGGAATAAACCTGCACAGATTTCAGGAGGAATTTTATACCACTTTTCCTTACAGATCTGCTTCTGCTTAATCATTCTTAATATATCTGGTATCTTTCTTGAGATCATTCCACAGCATCTCCTTGGGGTTAAGGCATGCTCTTGAGGAAATCCAATGGACGAAACGCGTCAAGCAGTACCTCAGGAACGGGTCCAGCCACTTGGAGGTTTGATCACAGCCAGTGGGCTTTCGGAACTTTTGGACACTGTACTGGGATTTTTTTTGTTGATGTGCATCTTTTTCTGCTTTTATCTTGTAAGCATAATAAATCATGTGTTTTTAAGAGAATATTATGAATTGTACTATGGTCTTTCTTTTCTTCTGAGGACCACTTGATGAGAGGATTCTTCGGTCACGTGAAGAAAGTGGAGATATTATACGCCTGGAATACCATCTGTTTGTGAGTGGCCAATCGGGATATTATTAATATGTGTTTGTAAGGGGGTTTACCCTGTTATTTTTATATTGTCTATGGGATTAAGGTCTGGACTCTGACTTGGCCACTCCAAAAGGCAGATTTCGTTTTTTGAAGTAGATAAGTAAGAAACCAGCATAGACCGTTCTTAATGAGGGAACAACTATCTCGGACTCAGGTGTATGAATCAACCTGGTTCCACCACAGCCAGAACATTGTACAAAAAAGTAATGGTACATCACTCCAAAATATCTTTAACCCCTTGAGGACCAATGAAGTCAGTCCCTGAATTCAGACCAATAGCTTTATGGCCCCGGCCAATGCACTGATGTCATTGCCAGGCACAATGATGTCGGTTTCAGGCACCCCCCGGTGCCTGCCAGGGGACAGCCTAAAAGGCAGGGGTTCATTGGACCCCTCTCCTTTCAGAACGGCTGATGACAGAAAAAGAGAGTCACCACTGGAAAGGGCACAGTCTGCCCTTTCCTGTGGTGCCTCTATTTAACCCATTTCGACGTAGGATTGCAGTCCTCTCCCAGAGGTTTCTGACATCTTGGATGTCAGCCAAGCCTCCAGAGCCTCCCCTACCCACTGACATTGTCACCATATGCGCGATGATGTCATTTGGGCAGTTAACCCCCTAGTTGCCAAGTGGAGATAGGGGGGTCCTTTGGCACCTGATTATGGCATTGCTAATGATATCACACATGACCATGTTTGTAAAAAAATAAAATAGGACTTCAAATCACATTTAAACAGGATGAGCATAAAACAGTCAAAATGAGCTCAGCATACAGAGGTGAACTGGCTCAGCAGTGAAGGGGTTAAAAATCCAAAACATATAAAATTGGGTATTTGTAATTTCAGGACAAAATTTAGAAACTATTTAGCCAGGGTCTTTTTTGGCGGTTTTAGATTTTGGGGGTCAAAATTTGAAAAAGTGTGTTTTTTTTTCCATTTATTCATCATATTTCATTATTTTTTTATAGTAAATTATATGATATGATGAAAATAATGGTATCTGTATAAATTCCATTTAATGGCGAGAAGAACAGTATATAATATGTGTGGGTTCCAAAAACGAGTAGAGAAATGTAAAAACAGCAGTGGGTACTTTCAGACAATGGTAAAATTGCTTGGTCACTGTGGGGTTAATCACTCAGTTTATTGCAGCATGTGAGGAAGGGCAAGATTTCATTAAGTCCCAGTGCTCTTTCCCAAGCTGAAAAAAGAGACTCATTTGTATTAGACCAAAATACCACACTTCCTCACATGCTGTTTGAATATATCTTGGAGTGCTGTGGTTTGGTGTTGCATTCCCTTTTCCTTTAATATTATCCATGTCAAAGTATACTAGGAGGAGAGGCGTTTTCGTCTCTGCCCATATCCTGCTCATGTGTTATGGTATTGACATTTGGATTGAACTTCCCCTTTTGGTACAATGGGGCACATACTACAGCAGAAATGTAATTGTACACACGATGGGATGATAGTTAAGTAGCATTGAATTTAAAATAGACGGTGTGAGTTCATCGGTTTGAACGATCCTAAAGAAGCAGTACACATTCAACACCAAACATGCATCCAGTTTTTTTATGTTTATGGGAAATCTATAGTCTCCCTGTGTGTATGGCCTCATGTGGCTATTTTAAAAGATGTGTCTTTTAGCTGTAGGTCTCTCTGACTTAGTGAGAATGAGAGTTATCTAGAATGCCTCCCTTCTTTTTGATCCAGTGATATCGCTCCACCATTGCTCTCTCCACATTGACAGATATTAGTGGTACTGTGTAGTGTATGGATGTAGTCTGTTACTTGGTTTGGCTTGCAGCATTATGTATTGTAAATCTTTAGGGCAAGTGTAGTGGATGGCAAAAGTGCAGCTAATAGAGTATTATACTCCAACGCCACTTTTCCATACTTAATGCTAACACAGGCCTGCAGATTTTCCTATAGCATTCCCATATTGACATGGTATTCCAGGGAAGGCGCCAGCTGAGCACCTCGCCCTGGAACGTGGAGCTAACTGCAGTGATACTCGCGGTACTACTTCTGCGCTGCTATGAGTATCACTTTCTGGAGCTCCTGCAAGATCATACAGCGCAGCGGAGTGATCGTTAAGGGGGGCTAGGAACTAATTGTTCCCACTCTCACTCTGCTAGTGGCCAGAAGAAGCGGCGGATCGGGCCATCCTTCTTACCGCTGGATGAAAGGTAAGTATGGGATATAATGGGGGGTTTAGGAGGTGTTAAATTATTTTGCATTTGCATGATCATTTAGCACCAGCTTTTAGAAGGTCAAAAATTTTGACTTGCGCGTCCAGATGGTAATTTGCACTAGCACTTTGTAATACCTAACTTATCAAAATACTAACGTACGTTTGTGCTCCCCACGCAGAAAGTACAGTAAGCTCCTGCAAAATACGATGTACAAACGGATTAGTAACGGTTGTAGCGTTAGGAATGTAATATTGGTGGGATGCGTTAAACACACTTATCCTGGTGATAACACTTACATATCGAGGCACTAACGTTAGCGCCAACTATAGAATAGAGCCCCCAAATGTATACTTGTAGTTCTGGATCTGCAGTCTGGATTTAGAATGGCATCTATACAACCAAACATTAACCTAATGAAAAGCATAAGAACTGACCAATGTGAGCTGTTATTCTCAGGTATTCAAGGAATCAATCTGGCACTTATGAATGGGGCTAACCCTGATGTATATAAACAACAACCTAAAATTTTTATCATTGACAATTAAAATGTCAAACTTTATTAATTTCTACATAAAACGTAGTGACAATACAAAGTCATATTATGTACATAATATGCAAAGTGCAATAAAAAATGGTTGTTTTTTTTAAGTTTTAGTTAAAATCATGTATTTTGTCAGAAAAATGCAGTAACGGGTTCCCATTTCTAATCAAGAGTAACAAGAGTACCACATAGAATACATAACCACAAAGGTTTGGATGATAAAATGTGAAAAACATTTTTTACAAGCTGTAAATGATTGAAATCGGAATATAAATCTACATTTTTTTGTTATAGCATTCTGACGGGACATGACATATACACAGAATAATAATATTTTGAGTCTGCTGAACAAAGAGATACATAATTTGTCTGGGTCGTATAATAAAACATGACTTCAAAACATTTGTAGCGCTGTTAAAGATTGTGTTGCTGCATTTGCTCGTTATGGCCACCAGAGGGAGACAGAAGCCATATGGACTATGCTGGACCTAAACGAACTACAATTTCCATCGGGCTTTGCGGCGGATACAGGAAGTGGGTGGGAGAGAGGGGAAGGACATCAGCAGCCTCGTGCGGAGGAGAGCAGAGTGAACCGAGTGGCGAAAGGTGGAGGACGCACATGAGACTGCCGGGGATCGTGACCAGGCCGGAGTGCAGGCGCTGCCTCGCGGGTGCTGGAGATCGGGACGGTGACTTACAGAGACCTACCTACGCACCGCTGAGAGGTTTGCGCAGAAATTTAGTTCCGGTTGGACCCCGAGTAAGGAGACCGCGATGATCCATTGGGAGTGCAGGCGGTAGGCCGTAGTTTCTCATTGTGGAGATCGGACAAGCAAGGGAGCGGATCCGGTGGCACAGAGTCCCAGTGTAAAAGCGGAGAGACATCCTTGATCGGGCAGTGGAACAGATTGTCTAACGGATGGGTGAGAGGCCTTCCAGGCCGCCGTTCCAAGTATAACAAAGCACGCTGCATTATTGTTTAGATCTACAGGGCCCCAACGTGACTAGTCGAAGATTTGCTTATTTCATTCACTGGCCAGTTGAATACGGTACCCGGGTACTCGAGACAATACACATACACCCTTTTGAGACATTGCATTCACGGGACTTACACTCCAGAACTGAAGGGGATAACCTTTTCTTTTTGCCGCCGCGTGTTTTCCCGCATTACGAAATCCTGTCGTTCAAATACCGTATCTACATTATATATGTTTCTTTATTGGGATCAGTAAAGAATATAATCTATAAAAATCCACAACAGTGCTGGTGTATATTTATTCCCCAACGCGGTGAGACTAACCCGAGGTTAATTCAGCGGCTCCTCCGGGAGTGAGCGCTACACATTTTTAAACATGATGAGCACAAAATGGTCAAAATGAGCTCAGCACACAGGGGTGCAACGGCTCAGCAGTGAATGGGTTAATGACTAAACACTCTAGTCTTAAAAAACTCTGTGGGAATGTTTCTACTTACACGTTGAAGTCCCCATTCCCTAAACTGTTGGATGCAAACAAGGAAGTCAGATATGGGATTTGCTCTATAATGCTGGCGATGAAAAGAGTTAAGGGCTTTTTTTTCCAAACCTGCAGATTAATCTTCAAAAATAAGTGAGAAAAAGCATTTTATTCAGCATAATTTAATGCATGATATCCAAAGGAAGGTATTTAGCAAAGCTTCAACTATTAATCTTTGTAAATCTTAGCAAAACACTCTTTATGTGATTAAAAGCTCTTGGATAATTTATTAAGCTTAGCTACTGTATATTAAACTATTTGGCTGAACACTTGCTTAGTTGCACCTTGCATTTTATAAACATTTAAATAAAAAAACCTCTAATTTGTAATCAGTAATGAAATCCTGAAAAGTCTGCTGAAACAGGCTTACATGAATGAAGACCATAAAAGCTGAAGATTATGTTTTCTGGTGCAGCTGTTTTGTGTGTGATTTGCAGATCAATTGGTTTTTATCCGTGTGTATGAATTTTACACTTTTAATTTTAGTCATTCACTGCTTTTAAAAAAAGGAAATGTTACATATGGAGAGATGGAGTAAACAGCTTTACCTACAGGGTTATTCAAAGAGAATCGAAAAGTCACCGCACGTTCGGAGACTTTTCGTTCTCCACAGTTAGGCGCGATTCGGCAATCCTAGTTTGCCGACCCTGCGGTGTATTCAGCAAGCACCGCAGGGCCCCCGTAGTGCAGGGAAAACCTGCTGCAAACCCGACGAACACACACACTGCAAAACCCGCCGACCACTCACCGAAACCCACAGAAACAGCTGGATTAACCCCGCCAAACACGCCGGAGAAGCCTGACTAGCCGCCAATCACAGCGCAGAGCAGCCACCGGAAAAACACGAAACGCAGACGAATGAGGTGAAAAAAAAAAACAGTAAGCTTGAAAGTTTGAAAATTGAAACGCGGTTTGCAAAAAAACTACTGAACAAAAATGTCTGGAATTTACATATAAAATCCTATGAATGACAATAAAAAGGTCTGTTACAGAAAAAAGACAAAACAATTGTTTTTTAAAAAAAATAATGGAAAAAAGATTTTGCCAAAAAAATCCCAAAAAATGCCTAAAAGATCCTAAAAAAATCTATAAAGACTTTTTACTGCAGAATATAATAATAAACGGTTTATTAGATATTGAATTAAAATGAGAATATTTTTAACATTGAAGCCTATGGGATTCGCCTGAATAAATCTGCCGCATGAAACCACCGAACAGCAGGGCATTTCAGCAACTTTTCACTGCTGGTTTTTGTTCTCTGAATAGAAGAAGCATTGCTTCTCTATGGGGATTTCACTGCCCTTGAACAGGCACCAAACAGGCACCGTATGTGCAGGCAATTCGCCAACATTTGGTGAACTGCCTGCTGTCAGAATAGCTGAATGGCCAGGAAAGGTAACCGTACGCTGAATTTCACTGTTCGGTTACCTTTCAGGGCCAGATGGGCTCTCTTTGAATAACCCTGCTAATACATAAACTTTCTAATTTTATTCATTCTGGATCTGAAACATTAGTGATGTTAAAAAAACATATTAAATCTAAATATACATACACTGGCATTCTACTGAAAATCATTAATATTGCCAAAATAATCAAATAGGGGTCTGTTCACAAGACACCGACATTGAATGTAATTTCTGTCCATTGCATTGCGCCTCACTTTGGTAATTCCATTTTGCTGAAAATACAGTGAATTCACATTTACAAAACTAAAGTCTTTCAAAAATAAAAAACAAAAATGTCTAATTAAATACAAAAAGATCTTTTAAAAATTTTACAGAATAAAAAGTGTTTTTGCAAAATATAATAAAAATAAATGGTGTAAAAAAATAATTAAAAATGCATCACCAGGAGAGCCAAAGGCTCGGCCGGCTGGCAGGCAGGACCAGACGAGAATCAGGCTCGTCCAGCACCCAGGTCCACTGAGCCATCAGCCCAGAGAAATCTCCCGTATCCCTGATGGCCAGTACATTGCTGGTAGTACTGCAGAATATTAGATATTCTCCATGATCTCTGGCACCAGAGAGTTAATTTCATGCCCCTTGCAGCTGTCCCCCCCATGATCTCTGCTCCCCCCTTTTTTCTACTTCCAGTGTTCACCTTCAAATTTTCCCGCCAGACTTGGCAGCCCTTAATTCACCTGAATCCTGGCCCACGTAGGAAGCCGCGAACAGAGAAAGCAACAGGCATTTTGAAGGAGCCATAACCTGCTAGCATCCAGTATGGAGTACGATAGTGTGCCCCTTCCTGTCTAATGCCAGTGGTTCTGCAGAATGATTCACATACTGGTCTGAGCAGCCAATCCTCAGTGGGATGGCATAGTGAACCATAGTGCCATAGTGAACCCCACTGCTGGCCGCCCAGTTGAGTATGTCTGAATCAGCCTGCAGCACCACTCACATTACATTATACATCACTGCCCATCTAGCCCAGCAATCCCATCTGCTATCAGAGCAGCAAACACAGTGACCCCTACAGGCACCCAGCTGAATCTCCATTCATATAAAATATGCCATCACAAATTAAATCCGTCCATCGGCTCCAGGGCCCAAGGCCATCTGGCAGGAGCGTGACAAGGGCTGCCAGGGGCCCAGGCCCCCCAGAGCTCCTGACAGCTGCATTTCCTGTACTCTTATGATGGCAGCCCTGTACAAATTATTAGATTTCAATGGGCCAATATCGGTGCCATCGAACGCTGCCAAATTGCACAGTATTTCTCTGTCAGTGCACCTTTATTTGGCAAATTGACTGCTTTGTTAATAAACAAATTTCCCCAAGCAATTTGGTGGCAAATTCGGAAGTTAGTGAATAGCCCTTTTGGTGTAGAGCTACACTGCATGGTATTAGCATCACATACAGTGGCAAGAAAAAGTATGTGAACCCTTTGGGATTACGTGGGGTTTTGCATGAATTGGTCATAAAATCTGCTCTGATCTTCATCTAAGTCACAACAATTTGAAAAACACAGTCTGCTTAAAATAATACAACACAAACATTATATGTTTTCATGTTTTTATTGAACATAACATGTAAACATTCACAGTGCAGGTGTCACGGTGGCCCCCGCGCCCCCCCGGCGCCTGGCAGCAGCTTCCTCGCTGCTCGCTGGCCAGGCGCCGAGTGATATTGCGGACGCTTCCGCACACGTGAGACGCCGGGGGGCGGGGCCTGGCGGCGAGACGCGGACCCGCCGGGTTTAAAGCCCAGACTCACAGAGACGCCGGTGCCCTGACGTGGTAGTTACCTCCCGCAGAGCTCTTGTATATTTTGGCTAATTATCGATTCTGTGTATGACCCTTGGCATTGGCAAACTAACGATTCTGTGTATGACCCTTGGCATTGGCAAACTAACGATTCTGTGTATGACCCTTGGCATTGGCAAACTAACGATTCTGTGTATGACCCTTGGCATTGGCAAACTAACGATTCTGTGTATGACCCCTGGCATTGGCAAACTAACGATTCTGTGTATGACCCCTGGCATTGGCGAACGAACACTCTGTGTATGATCCTTGGTATTGGCGAACGAACCACTCTGTGTATGATCCTTGGTACTGGCGAACGAACCATTCTGTGCGTAACTCCTGGTATTGGCATTAACTCTTCTAATTCTGGTATTGAGGTCAGTCTGTGTGGCACCCGAAGCACACATCAGACTACCCCTTGTGTTGTTAGGGTCTTGGGAAGAGCTAATTGTTCTAAGGTCTTGTGTATCATCCTATGTCTGTCTAGTCGTGCCGACCACTCTAAGGATCGGAAGGGTAGAGAGTGTCCTGCGTATAGGGACCACCACTCTAGTATCAGGGGGATCCGTGACATTACGTCAGGGCCAATGGATCCCGCAGACCTCTCTAATCAATTGACTCGTATTGCAGCTAGACAAGAAGAGCAGGACCATAGGATGGACCAGATTGCTCTTGCCCTGCAGACCCTGTTAACCGATCTAGTTCTGGGACTGCAAGCCCTCCAGACCCAGTAGTGCCTAGGATCAGTCCGGCCTCTCCTGAGGGATGCAGGCTCAGTATGAAAGCACCCGTACGCTATGATGGGACACCAAACTTGTGCCGGGGCTTTCTGACCCAACTGGAGATATTGTTCGAGAACAACCCCGGATCATGTATGTCAGATAAAGCTAAGGTGGGCTATCTAATTAGTCATTTAACGGAGAAGGCTTTATTGTGGGCTACTCCCTTGTGGGAGAACAAAAAGCCCATCATATACGATTATGAGGGTTTTACTTCAGAGCTTAAACGCACCTTTGACCCCTCTAGAAGGGCTACCAATGCAGGGAGGTCATTATTTCATATTAAACAAGGTAATAGGAGGGTTGCTGAATACGCAATAGAATTTAAGACCTTGACTTCAGAGGTCCTCTGGCCGAACGATGTCCTAACCTTGGCCTTTACTGAAGGGCTGAACGACGCGTTTATGTTCGAGTTGGCTCCTCTAAGATTGCCAGAGACTCTTGATCATTTGATCGACTTCTGTATCGCTATGGATGATCAAATTAGGGAAAGGAGACACCCCAGGGATACCTAGAAGGCTCTTGCCTCCTTTACCCTTATCGTCCCGAACTACCGTTACTTCCGGTAACCAGGAAAACGTTAAATCAGATCTACCTGTTGTTGAGCCTATGCAGATAGGAAAGACTGGTATATCGGAGGCAGAGAGAGCTCACAGAAGGAGAAGGGACTCTGCTTCTATTGCGCCGGGGCAGACCACTTCCGCCTTCAATGTCCTCAGAGACCTAGGGGGAGCAGGGGTGAGAGTGGCCGAGCAAGCCAGAGACCAGCCAATACCCAGGTTATAGGGTCTCTTTATGCCTCTTTCGTAAACAACGAAAAAAAAAAAAGTCCAGGATCCTGGTACCAATATCATTGACCTGGGACAAGGTTCACATTAAGACTGAGGCCTTCTTAGATCTGGGGCCTCAGGCAATTTTATGGATAAACAGTTTGCTGCTAAATGTCTCATACCTCTGGTCCTCAAGGACAGACCTCTTATGGTGGAAGCTATAGATGGTAACCCTCTATCCTGCCCCCATATCACCCACGACACTGTTTCTGTATGTATGAAAACAGGAGTATTGCACCACGAAAACATATGTTTCCAAATCATTGAGTCCCCTTCTTGTCCTGTCGTGCTTGGGTTTCCGTGGTTGGCAGAACACAACCCGGTTATTGATTGGGTCCAAAGAGACATCAAATACTGGAGTCCTCATTGTCAATCGCACTGTCTGGGGAGGGTCAACGTAATCGCTAGCCTCAACGTTGCCACAGCCCCTCCCTTGTCTACAGAGGTGCCTGAACAATATTTGGGATTGAAAGAGGTCTTCTCTAAGTCCAGGACTGAGGTCCTACCGCCGCACCGCCCGTACGACTGTGCTATAAATTTACTCCCTGGTACTATGCCTCCTAGGGACATGTATACCCCTTGTCCCAAAAAGAAAATGACGTTATGGAGGAGTACATAAGGGAGAACCTGGAGCGAGGTTTCATCAGACGGTCCTCTTCTCCAGCAGGGGCAGGTTTCTTTTTTGTATCGAAAAAAGAGGGAGACCTGCGGCCTTGTATAGATTATAGAGGTTTGAACAGGATTACCATAAGGAACGCCTATCCCATACCACTTATCGCAGAACTGTTCGATCGCCTAAAGGGGGCCAATATTTATACCAAACTTGATTTACGCGGGGCTTACAACCTCGTAAGGGTTAAAGAGGGACGAATGGAAAACGGCTTTTAATACTAGAAGTGGGCATTATGAGTACCTGGTGATGCCTTTTGGCCTATGCAATGCGCCGGCTGTTTTTCAAGACCTCATAATGATACCTTACGAGAATTCCTGCAAGTATTTGTCATAGTATATCTTGATGACATCCTGATATACTCGCCTGATATCGTAACCCATCATGTCCACGTGAAAAAAGTACTGAAAAAATTGTTGGAGGCTGGATTGTATTGTAAATTAGAGAAATGTTTATTTGACATAAGGACAGTACATTTCCTTGGCTACATAATAACACCGGAGGGGTTCCAGATGGACCCTAAGAAACTTACAGCAATCCTAGACTGGCCTCTACCCCAAGGACTTAAAGCCATCCAAAGGTTTCTAGGATTCACAAATTATTATAGGAGGTTCATTAAAGAGTTTTCGGTTTTGGTATCTCCCCTCACGGCCATGACTAGGAAAGGGGTGGGTAATCAGAAATGGACACCCCAAGCCAGTCAAGCCTTTGAAGCACTCAAACAAGCGTTTACTACGGCCCCGGTACTCAGACATCCGGATCCGGCTCTGCCGTTCCAAGTGGAAGTTGATGCCTCCGAGATAGCCTTGGTGCAGTCTTGTCCCAGAGGGAGGCACCCGACAAACCATTGCATCCATGCGGCTTCTATTCCCGGAAACTCTCCCCGGCAGAGAGGAACTATGACATAGGAAACAGAGAGTTGTTAGCAGTCATATCAGCCTTGGCAGAATGGAGATACCTACTGGAAGGGTCTAGTGACCCCATCCTTATCATAACCGATCATAAAAATCTCACATACATTGGAGATGCTAAACGGTTAAATTCCCGACAAGCAAGATGGTCGTTGTTTCTTTCAAGCTTTAATTACGTACTGACCTATAGACCTGGGTCCAGAAATGTTAAGGCAGATGCTTTATCTAGACAACATGAGTCCTACGAATTTAACGTCCAAGATCAGCATCCCATTGTCCCAAGAAAGGATTATAGCCTCTACCACAATCAATGTCTCGTCTCCCTTGTTGCAAAGGTTACAAACCGTGCAGCGCACGGCTCCTGAAGGGAAACCTCCCGCGAAACTCTTTGTACCTGAATGTGAAAGAGAAGAAATATTAAACCTTTACCATGATAATAAAACGTCCGGGCATATGGGAATCACCAAAACGGTGTCCAGCATCAATAAAATCTTTTGGTGGCCCACGTTGCGCCGAGATGTTAAGGATTACATAGCTGTGTGCGAGGTTTGCGCAAGACATAAAAATCCCAAAACAGCACCCATTGGTTTGCTCCAACCTCTGCCCATCCCAGAACGACCATGGTCGCACTTAGCTATGGACTTCATAGTGGAGTTACCCGATTCTAGAGGGAACACAGTTATACTTACGATCATCGATCGGTTCTCCAAGATGGGTCACTATGTTCCTCTTCGTAAGCTACCGTCGGCAGCCGAACTGGTGCCCATATTCATTAACCACGTGGTCCGCATACATGGTATTCCTCTTGGGATTGTCTCCGATAGGGGTACCCAATTCGTCTCCAGGTTTTGGAAAGGGTTTTGTAAGAATGTGGGGATAGACTTGTCTTTCTCTTCGGCCTATCACCCCCAGACCAACGGAGCAGCAGAACGTGCAAATCAGAATGTAGAAAAGTATCTCAGGTGCTTTATCTCAGAACAGCAAGATAACTGGTCAGACCTGCTACCATGGGCTGAGTATGCTTTGAACAGCGCGGTGAGCGAATCCACAGGACATTCCCCTTTCTTCACCGTTTATGGTTTCGATCCCTATGTTACCGACTACATTTTCGGATACCACGATACCTGCTTTGGATGACCATTTGGCGTCCTTGAAGGACACCTGGGGGAAAGTCAAGGAGGCACTCAAGAAAAGTAGTGCCATCCAGAAAATCAAGGCTGACAGACACAGGAGGCAGGCACCCGTATATCAGGTTGGGGACAGGGTATGGCTTCCTCGCGGAATATTAAGCTCCTAGTGCCTTCCATGAAGTTGGCACCTAGATTCATAGGCCCTTACAAGTTTTTACGACGACTCAACCCCGTCTCCTATGCTTTGGCATTACCTCCCCATATCCGGATACACAACGTGTTCCACGTGAGCCTCTTAAAACCTCTCTTGTGTAATCGGTACACCAGGGCCCGTATCCCACCTCCTCCTATCTCAGTGGAGGGTGAGGAAGAGTTTGAAGTCCGGGCCATTTTGGACGCCAGGGTATCAAGGGGCACATTGCAGTATCTGGTCGATTGGGTGGGCTACGGGCCGGAGGATCGTTCTTGGCTCCCGGCTGCTGAGGTCCATGCGCCTCGGTTGGTGAAGGCCTTCTACGTGGCTCATCCCCGCGCTCCTGGGGGTCGTCCAGTGGCCGCCCGTAGAGGGGGGTTCTGTCACGGTGGCCCCCGCGCCCCCCCCCGGCGCCTGGCAGCAGCTTCCTCGCTGCTCGCTGGCCAGGCGCCGAGTGATATTGCGGACGCTTCCGCACACGTGAGACGCCGGGGGCGGGGCCTGGCGGCGAGACGCGGACCCGCCGGGTTTAAAGCCCAGACTCACAGAGACGCCGGTGCCCTGACGTGGTAGTTACCTTCCCGCAGAGCTCTTGTATATTTTGGCTAATTATCGATTCTGTGTATGACCCTTGGCATTGGCAAACTAACGATTCTGTGTATGACCCTTGGCATTGGCAAACTAACGATTCTGTGTATGACCCTTGGCATTGGCAAACTAACGATTCTGTGTATGACCCTTGGCATTGGCAAACTAACGATTCTGTGTATGACCCCTGGCATTGGCAAACTAACGATTCTGTGTATGACCCCTGGCATTGGCGAACGAACCACTCTGTGTATGATCCTTGGTATTGGCGAACGAACCACTCTGTGTATGATCCTTGGTACTGGCGAACGAACCATTCTGTGCGTAACTCCTGGTATTGGCATTAACTCTTCTAATTCTGGTATTGAGGTCAGTCTGTGTGGCACCCGAAGCACACATCAGACTACCCCTTGTGTTGTTAGGGTCTTGGGAAGAGCTAATTGTTCTAAGGTCTTGTGTATCATCCTATGTCTGTCTAGTCGTGCCGACCACTCTAAGGATCGGAAGGGTAGAGAGTGTCCTGCGTATAGGGACCACCACTCTAGTATCAGGGGGATCCGTGACAGCAGGGTGGAAAAAGTATGTGAACCTTTGGACTTAATAACTGGTTGACCCTCCTTTGGCAGCAATATCCTCAACCAAACGTTTCCTGTAGTTGCAGATCAGACCTGCACAACGATCTAGAGTAATTTTGGACCACTCCTCTTCACAAAACTGTTTCAGTGTAGCAATATTCTTGGGATGTCTGGTGTGAATCGCGGTCTTAAGGTCATGCCACAGCATTTCAATCGGGTTGAGGTCAGGACTCTGACTGGGCCACTCCAGAAGGCGTATTTTGTTTTGTTGAAGCCATTCTTTTGTCGAATTACTTGTATGCTTTGGGTTATTGTCCTGTTGCGTCACCCATCCTCTACAGAGCTTCAGTTGGCGGACAAATGGTCTTACGTTTGCCTGCAAAATGTCTTGATAAACTCTGGAATTCATTTTTCCATCAATGACAACAATCCGTCCAGGTCCTGAGGCAGCAAAGCAGCCCCAAACCATGATGCTCCCTCCGTCATGTTTTACAGTGGGGATGAGGTTTTGATGTTGGTGTGCTGTGCCTTTTTTTCTCCACACATACAGGGTTATTCAGAGAGCGTGAAAAGCAGGAGAATGACTGGAGAATGAAAAATTCTAGGTCAAAATAGCCAAACCAGGAAAATTCTCCCTTTCATCTCACTTTCCAAATCGGCTATTTTGACCTAGCATTTTTCATTCTCCAGTCATTCTCCTGCTTTTCACACTCTCTGAATAACCCTGATAGTGTTGTGTGTTTTTTTCCAAACAACTCAATTTTGGTTTCATCTGTCCACAGAATATTTTGCCAGTAGTGCTGTGGAACATCCAGGTGCTCTTTTGCAAACTTCAAACGTGCTGCAATATTCTTTTAGGACAGCAATGGCTTCCTCCGTGGTGTCCTCCCATGTACTCCATTCTTGTTTAATGTTTTCCTTATTGTAGATGTGTCAACAAAAATGTTAGCATGTGCCAGAGATTTCTGTAAGTCTTTAGCTGACACTCTAGGATTCTTCTTTACCTCATTAAGCGTTCTGCGCTGTGCTCTTGCAGTCATCTTTACAGGACGATCACGCCTAGGGAGAGTAGCAACAGTGCTGAACTTTCTCCATTTGTAGACAGTCTGTCTTACCGTGGACACATGAACATCAAGGCTTTAGGAGAAACTTTTGTAACCTTTTCAAGCTTCATGCAAGTTAACAATTCTTGATCGTAGGTCTTCTGAGAGCTCTTTTCTGTGAGGCATAGTTCACATCAGGCAGTGCTTCTTGAAACCAGTAAACCCAAAATTTGTGTGTGTTTTTAAAGGGCAAGACAGCTTTCAGCAACACATCCAATAATATCACACTGATTGGACTCAAGGTTGGCTCACTCCTGGCTCCAATTAGCTCTTGGAGAAGTCATTAGGCTAGGGGTTCACATACTTTTTCCACCCTGCACTGTGAATGTTTACATGTTATGTTCAATAAACACATGAAAACATATAATGTTTGTGTTGTATTATTTTAAGCAGACTGTGTTTTTCAAATTGTTGTAATTTAGATGAAGATCAGAGCACATTTTATGACCAATTCATGCAAAACTCCACATAATCCCAAAGGGTTCACATACTTTTTCTTGCCACTGTACATATAAAATAATGGACAGTGAAGCAGCCTGAGTAGAAGCACTATAATACAACCAAGAGAACATAGGTCAGGGATCTTAGAATCTGGCCCTCAGATGTTTATGAACTACACCTCCCATGATTCTCTGGCCATTTATTGCATTCAATGAATTCTGGGATTAGTAGGTAATAAACATCTGGGGGACCAGAGTTTGAGATTCCTGAAGTAGGTTATACAGGGGATAAAGAATATGGATGGAGTGGCAGAAGGCAAGGAGAAGGCAAAGATGGGTTGTTAGAAAATATGAGCCCATACATACATCACTATGAACAGGAAAGAGTTAATTCTAATAGGTTAGTCTATTTTAGTTTGTTTTATTGACTATTGATTGCATACCATATATTTCATTGTATATCAATAACACACTCTCATTTAATCCCTACTAGTACCGTCTGGATGGTACTGCTCTTTAACTGTGGAGACCCAGGTTCGAATCCCAGCCAGAGCACTACTCCAGTAAGTGTCCTTGGACAAGACACCTAATGGTACATACTTGACTACCACCCAATATCGGCTGTGGAGTCCAGTGGTAACGCCTCTCCCCTTCGACCGTGGAGAAGCAAGTCAAATCACGTTCAGCGCATCCCTCCAATACAACTGTGGAGGAGCAAGTCTTGACTTTACTAGAAGCAGGTTCAACCTAACCACCAGGTCGGTGCTCTCCTATCATGGTAAGTAAACTCGATCCCACTCAGAAGACGCCACCAGTGAGTGTCCTTGGACAAGACACCTAAGTGAGAGATATACTACACAATATTAACCCTATGTTCATTATTAAAAGAGACAAAAATATACTAGATATACTATACAAAGAGCCTACCTAAACACACACACAGCCTGCCCAAACACACACACACAACCTGCCTAAACACACACACAGAGCCTATATAAACACACACACACACACGACCTAAACACATACACGGTCAGCCTAAACACACACGGACACAGAGCCTGCCTAAACACACACCCAGCCTAAACACACACAGAGAGCCTGCCTAAACACACACACACACACATGCATGCAGAGCCTACCTAAACACACACACAACCTGCCTAAACACATACACACATAGTTTTCCTAAACACACCCACACACACAGTCTGCCTAAACACTCACACAATCACACAGCCTGCCTAAACACACACACTCAGAGCCTGCTTAAACACACATTTAATTGTGTACCAGGCAAGTGCAGGGAAAGACTGACAGGCGGCAGCAGCTCATTAGGTCTGCCTCACTCCCTGCTACCAGGGCTACCAAGCTCACAGATCGGCCTGGGGCAGGGGCGGTGCCGGCAGCTTCAGCCAGCGCACAACACATGAACTGCTACAGTCTCTGACGGGGGGGGGGGGAACACTGCTCCTGTGAATCTGCCGCCTGCTCCAAATGGACCCATGGATGAGCCGTCCCTGACGATGAGTAAAAAAATATTTTTCCATAGTTACTGGAAAATTATCTCTATAAAGCTGACACAACAAGAATAAGAAAAAATAAATTGCTGGCAGTTTTAGAATGACCCCAAGAAGCAAGAAATGTAGTAAAATAGAGCAGAGAGCTGCACAATATAGAGGATTTTAACACCTTGCTACATATGTGACAGCAAAGACAGCAAACAATCTACTAAAAGCATGAGTTTATGATACTGCATATATTTTTATTAAATTGGCAACACTTGCATAGCCTCATCTTTTTACTAGCGCTTATTTCTAAGATTTAGCAAACATATAACTGATTTGTAGAGAAATGATGACATTTCCCATGATGCTCAACCACTCATTAGGTTGGTAGAGCCTCATGGGAGATGTAGTTCCAAAACCTCTGTATGGCCATGGTTGTGACCTTTGGAATAAGGAGTTGTAGGATTCCTTACTATCTTTACCAATGTTTAGTTATTATGTACAGTATGTATTGTTCTCATGATCTTTCCATTGCCCCCAGAGCATTTGTATAAGTAAGACCTTAGAGATATCTACCATTTTTAAAACATTATTGACCAAATTATACCCAGACGTGATATGACATTGGTAACTTCTAGCCAACCCTATGGTTTTTATGATGCGGTTCTCTTTTTTTCTTCAAAATTTTATTTTGAAAGGAGACACATAGTACAGCAATAAACAGAAAAATGGTATAAGAAAGCGATACATCAGACAGCAGCAGCCGGAAATTAAAGCGGGGAGAAGTCATAATGGTCGCCACACGCCCAAAGGAAAAACAAAGAGGAGCGCCTGAAAAAGAGAAAAAAAAGGGGGTGGGGGAAGGAAAAAGGGAGCCCAGGAAGCCATAAAAGACTTACTCGGCTCACTCCCGCGGACCCGCACGTTGGCAAGAGGCCAAAGTAGCTGTTCTTTTTTTAATAACCATTTTCACTGCTCTAGATTGCAAGCAGATCCCTTTAATAATTGTCTGAATATGATCTCTAAGCTGGTGATCTCATTTTTATTGGCACCCTAGTATCTGCCAGCAATATACTTTTCTCTGACATAAGCGTTTATGTCTTGACATATCAATTTCTGGCGATTGTCCCCTGGCCCCTATATTTTCTCTATCCATTCAGCTCAACTCATATATTTTCTCTAGCAACTGAACAGAATTTCTCATGTGTCCTACTTTTGATTACTTATTGTATGCTTAAAACCTTATCACCTTGTTCTCCTATCCCCTAGATACACAGGTCACAGTTTCCCACATCTGTGTCTCATTATAGCTTATTTGTTCAGTAATTCCCTTAGGTGATTTTTATACGTACACTCTTATAAGGAGGTCAGTATTTTCTATCACTAATCTCCTGGTGTTTATTTTTTCCTAATTTAATCCGCTCGCCTCTTTTGACATGTCTGTTTTGACATTTCCATGAAATAATCTGCTTTTTTTTCCTGTTTATACACCGTTTATAGAGTCTTATAGATTTCATTTTCTTCCAGGAATCTGTAGCAACCCACAGCTATGCTGAAATATTTCTCTAATTCCACTTCCAATCTGATAAGTAAAATAATAATTTTGTGGTCAGTCTCATTAACTTCTGTCTGTACTAATGCAATCTTATAAAATACTATGTTACATCAACCTATTTCACAATTCCTTTTTATAATCACAGCATCTTTCTCATCTTCCAGTTCATAATTTCTAAAGCTATTTATTAATTTAGATGCTGTAAAGCTTAGAGTGAACATATATTGGATGATCATTTTATATATTTTTTCCTGTTGCATTGATAACCCCTTAACTAAATGATGAGAAGTGTGATTGCATGACTTCTATTATTTTTTTAATATTACATCAAGCATGACTTGCTTATTCTTCTCATTGACTATTTTACTAATTCTAAATAATGTAATGTAACGTAATAAATACAAGTTGACATTTCAATATAATTTACAAATGCTATTATTTTATGTTTACCATAACCTGGTATAATTTTCCTACATGTGATAATTATTTTTTAAAAAACAGAAAGGAAAAGAAAAGTGTGTTGTGAAAAGAAAAATAATATTCAGTAATTAACTACCCATCAAGGCAGCTACTCAGCTGGAAATAAGACGGTAGTTTAGCTACCATACAAGAAAAGAACACGAAAATTATGTATGAATGAAATATTTACAAAAGTAGTGGTGGTTTAATGTAAACTCCAAAACATTTTGAACAAAGATTGTTATGGTGAGATAGTAAAATTAGATAACTAAAATAAGGGAAATCTGCACATTATTCAATTTTTCAATAACCCCTTCAATGCCAAAAGATTTTTGATAAAACCACTGGAAGGATCCCATGGTTTTAGGGAAATAGTTTCCATTATCCACACAATAAATATATACACAGCATCACTACTGTGCACGTTCATAGGTAAGCCTATTGGAGAGGTAGAATGGTCCCTCTGCTTGCCAAAAAGTGCTATTACATATACATTACAGCTTGGGCTCCATGTTTCTATGAAAACATGGAACTCAAAGCATTTCAGCACATTGATTGTCATGTCTGATGTGTTGAAACTTTTGGGACACATTCTGGAGTCAATTTACAAAGGAATAACAATAAACAACATGTTCATTGGTACAGAATAAGATTTAATTGAGTTTAGTCAATTTAGGACTCCTGGAACTGATTTTGAAGATTTGGTATACACTTCTCATGGTAGCTAATTGGTTATTTTGCTCATCCTTTACAGAAATAGAGTTGGGATGAAAAACTGTAGACACTAGATTGTTTCCCTTTTCTTTATTTTACGGAGAGTCTCCATAACAGGGAGATATGGCCTTTGTGTCAAATTCAGTAAATGTGATTGTGACAGACTGCCTGTCACACCGACTGTGTGCCTCTGTCAAACACTAGCTTTCTCCAAACTGGACCCACTGACATCCAGGATTCTCAGCCCAAACCTTCCCTAAAATCACCAGGCACGATCAGTGTTTTAGAGTGAAAAACAAGACTGACTCTCTTATTTGAAAAACATACAGTTAAAACAGTTCAGGGACAACCCCCTTCATGAATACAACCTGTTTCAATCAACAGATCAAATAACTAACTGCACAGGGGATGGGACCTTCAAACAATGGACAATGGGACTTTACTATGCTTCTGGCTATAGCTAGCTCCTGGGAGGAAGGGGGGGACAGAACATGTGAAAACAAAGGAATATTCTTACAGCAGGTGGGTGTACACTATACAGAGAGAGGACAGCTAATACAGAGGGGTATACACTATACAGAGACATGATAGTAACACAGAGGAGATGTACACAGTATATACACAAGATGAGACTCTACAATAAATACATAAAGGAATAATACACAGACACAGTCAACATAAATCCTGGATTCCCTGGGCAATCCGTTTGGCCATCCCCATGTAGCACCTTGGTCCATAGTCAGTAGGAAGGAGGCTAGCCCACCGGGCCCCTCCAACTGCCCTAGTGATGGCTGGGTCTGTCACAGTGATAAAGATATGTAAACAAAATGGTCAGATATCCTGATTATATGAGTATCAGTTTATTAGCAGTGTAGACTCAAACATTTTTAAAAAAATAATCTCTGTGTAGTCATAATGCTTGGATACAGAATTCAAAGTATCATCTGTAGTATACAGAGATTTCCCACTATTATATCACCTTTTACTTAACTTCTGTACTGTAGTGTATGACCCCAAGGTTAGCCTCTCCAAAGTTGTATTAATAGGGTAATATAGTTTGGTGTAATCTTTGTTTGTTTGTTTTTTGCATTCAATTTTTTTGGAAACTTCTACAGGCAATGGCAAAAAACAAAGGAATTGGTAGGTACACCAACATTAAATGTCAAACAACAATAAGACAACATGCAAACTGTGTACAATCCACAGGGGACAAAGTGGAATATGTGAACTGAAAATGACATGGAAACCATTCATAATGAGCAGTTGACATAGGAATCGTACATCAAATGTGGGCTGCCCCAATAGAGCAGTACCAAAATAGCTATTATGGACAGCCATCAGGATCAGGATGATTAAAGGTGCAAAGGGCTGTCTAGTTGGGCAGTGGCACCTACAATGATCGGTGGTAATAATAAAATAAAGAAAAAGTGGGGGAAGAGAAGGAGAGTCCAATTCAGGAAGTCAGCACCCAAGCTGTAGGGGGCCCGGAGTGACTTGAAAACAAATGGCTGCTAGGTATTTAACGAGGGCCGAGTGGCAGAGCTTATAGTATTCACTCAGGAGGCAATCAAGCCCCAACATTTAGCATTTTTCATAGATTTCATAGCTCCCTCCTAGTAGTTCCTCCATGCGGTTAGGTGCCCCTAGAGCATCCCCTTCCTTAGGGGTAAGGTGACAGTCAATGTGCTGCTCCAAATATTGCTGTATATCAGCACTTCAGTAATACGATGGGGAGGAGGGTTGTACATCATATAAAGAGTGATAGAAAGCCTGGAAGACCTTAGCAACCTGGGTCGGATGAGTAATAGGAGTTGAATTTGCTGCATGTAAGCAGGAAATATACACTTTGGAGTGGAGCTGCGCATCTTCAGTCGTCTCACGATTCAATTAGATTACGATTATCCTCTCAACGATTCGATTCGATTCCACGATGCATCATGATTACTTCATGGAGCCGGAGCGCAGTGCTGCCGTGGAATAAATATATTCCGAATTTTTTTGAAAGTTTTTTTAAAAATTATTTTTTTTAAAAGGACCTGTTTTATTATTTAGACACATTTTAAGAAATTTTATTGGTTTAAACACCTGAGTATAGTAAATGCAGTGTATATATATATAAATATATATATATATATAAAATATAATTTTTTTGCAGAATCCAGTTACCATTTGCTAAGTAGTGAATTCACTGTAACTTTGCAGAAATGTGCCCAAACGCAAAGCACCAAAATTGTACACAATTTCAGTGCTTTGTCGATAGACCCTATAATATTATTTAAATGAGATAAGAGTTTAGTATTATATCTATAATAACCAAAAAATACTCTTTCAACAACAGAGAAGAGCTGCAATCTTTCTACCCGCCTTCAATGACATCACCAAAGCAGGCAGGCAGTTTAATATATAACGTATATAATGTATAGGGGCAGAGGAGGCAGGAGGTTTAATATATAACATATATAATGTATAGGGGCAGAGCAGGCAGGAGGTTTAATATATAACGTATATAATGTATAGGGGCAGAGCAGGCAGGAGGTTTAATATATAACGTATATAATGTATAGGGGCAGAGCAGGCAGGAGGTTTAATATATAACATATATAATGTATAGGGGCAGAGCAGGCAGGAGGTTTAATATATAACATATATAATGTATAGGGGCAGAGCAGGCAGGAGGTTTAATATATAACGTATATAATGTATAGGGGCAGAGCAGGCAGGAGGTTTAATATATAATATATATAATGTATAGGGGCAGAGCAGGCAGGAGGTTTAATATATAACGTATATAATGTATAGGGGCAGAGCAGGCAGGAGGATTAATATATAATGTATATAATGTATAGGGGCAGAGCAGGCAAGATGTTTAATATATATAATGTATAGGGGTGCAGAGCAGGCAAGATGTTTAATATATATAATGTATAGGGGCAGAGGAGGCAAGATGTTTAATATATATAATGTATAGGGGCAGAGCAGGCAGGAGGATTAATATATATATTATGTATGGTGGGAGAGCAAGCAGGGAGTGACTCTGGAACTGAATATGATGTGTCCAGTGTATTTCCATTAGTTACTGAATGGCCCTGTTATGTAGTTTTTTTTACATGAGTGTGATAAAAGAGACACCCCTCTGCTTTTATTATAATCCACTGGTGCTATGCAGATATCACATGGCTGGGATCTGAGCAGTGCCCTCCTGTGAGCTGCAGTTGCCATTATTATCCCAGGGCTGGGATAGAAGCTGTGCCTTTCTGGAATATATTTGAAGTCTGAGACCCTCCTGGATAGAGTTATTATGTTCCCTTCCTTCTGCCTGCTGCTGCTGCTGTGTGGATACATTGAGAAATCCCCTCGGCACAGCAGCAACAGCAGCACTGACAGGCAGTGCAGGAAGTTTTCAATACACTTTTTTTTTCTAATGGTGCCGGCCCCTCAGCCTGTAAAAAGGGGCGGAGCATGTCAATAGTGCTGGGGATAGGTTGGAGCTACCTTTCTTTTGCCTGCCTTCAGTGTGCTAACATCAACACAGTAGGCAGGCAGAAGGTTAGTGATGTAATGGAAGGGGCCAGAGCCATTCGGGAGTGCGGGGAGTGACTCAGAGGCTTTGATTCCCCCGCAGCTCCTAGCTAACACACGCTGCCGCCTAAACACACAGCGGGGCAGCGCCGGAAACCGGATGATGGCAGACATTCCAGGCTGGTCAGTGAATCGATTTTTCAGCTCCATTGCATCGATGCAGCATCATGGAAGGCTGCATCGCGATGCATCAGCAAAACGATTATTTTTGACAGCCCTACTTTGGAGCAGTGCAATTTTAGGATTATACCTTTTCAAGGGTGATTTTCAAAAAGATCCTATGCCAGAGGTTTCCAAACGGTGTGCTGCGACACATTGGCCTGTCAGCGGCAGGCTTCTAGTGTGTTGCCACGCTGGGGAGTAGGGCAAATAATCAATGCCTCGATGCATTGATGCAGAGCATCGATTATCCGCCCACACCACCTCTGTCATTTTGAGAGATGCCAGAATCCCGCCTCCTCCCAGCCAGTCTCCTTCACTCTGCGGTAGCGCTGAGAGGAAGTTATCATATAACCTCACTGTCTCCCAGCTCTTCATGCTGTAGCGTATGGAAGCAAAGCCCCCTGTTGCTGGCTCAAAGAAAGCAATGCAAATTAAGGTGGAAGGAAGGGGGTGAACATGATAAAGGGGGAGATGAACATGATAAAGATGGCGGGAAATGGACATAAGGGGGAGATGGGCATGATAAAGATGGAGATGGACATGATAAAGATGGAGGGAGATGGACATAATAAAGGCGGGTGAAATGTACTTGGAAGGTGGGGAATTTACATAAAAAGAAGGGAGGGAGAGAAAATGGACAATAAAAGGAGAGGAAGAGGATGAAAGGGGTTAGAGAGGAAGGCAATGGAAAAGAGGGAAAGAATGTGCAAGGAAGGGGTACAGAGTGTGAGTATTAATAATCAGTTAATAATAATTAAAACAACAATAAAAATACAATAATAACAATAATTACAAATTAGATCGTTAAAAGAATATAAATGAAAAGTTTTCATGAGATATGTTGTGTCCCCATATATTTTGTTGTTACAATGTTGTGTTCGTATCTATTATAATAAATTAGTTTAAACTCTGTTTGAGAGTAAAACTGAATTACTGTGTGCCCAAATGATGCATGTCTAAAAAGTGTGTCACCAACACTAAAAGTTTGGAAAGCTGTGTCCAATGCCATCACGAACCTCATTCTATTGATATAATCAACCCATTTGTGAGCACACTGGGAATTGATATTTTTACCTTGGAGGTCTGCTGCCACGTTAGGACCGAGCTATTTCCCCACGTGGTAGCACCAGACCACCAGGAAAACTTAAACCAAGGTCCCTCATGACGTTGGCTTAGTGTGAGATCTACTCCTATAAATTGTACTCTACTAGTTTCCTTGGAATCTTTTTATTATTCTAATCAGTGACTGCATCTCCATATTCTTATAAAAGTAGCTTGTACTTCATTTTGATTCATCATTGTAGTCAAAATAAGTGCACTGTTGATCTCCCACTTTCAGAAAATCCACATGCTCTGCACACTATAATACTCACTGAAAAAGTGAAGATATTGGAGACAGTAGGGTTGATTCTTACAATTTCAATAATTTCCTGCTTCTCCCTGCTTTTAAAGAAGTCCATAGACCACAATTTAATTCCTCTATTGTTATGTCTTCTTTCAAGAAAACACAACCAATAATAAATGTTCTGGCAATCAGGCATTTTTAACAAACATGTACACTCCACAAATAACATTAGGCAGACATTTTATATCTGTTCTATTCATGTGACTATAAACAATAAACTACACTCTACATGAAAATGTTAATGAAAAATGTTAATAGTCACTGAGCTAATAAAATTCTCATCTTTGCAAACCTTTCACCATGACGCAAAATCCACAAAGTTTATGTGATTGTAAAACCACTGGTTATTTATATTATATCAACTCTTTTTCTTAAACCGGAAAAACACTTGACCTTGTAACCTCCTACCAATATTATGTCTAGTAAAATATTCTAAAAGTGGTTTAATACCATATTGGCTTCACTTATGGTTACCTTCCCCAGTCGAGGGAATTATGCAGGGTTATAAAATATAGTTTAACTGAGCGTAAATTTATTTTGTACCTGTCCAATCTTCTAACTGTAATTATATTTATCTTTTTTCCCTCAAACTCACATTTAATTCTAGAATTTCAACAAATATAAATTATTGAAGTGCAATGGAAGGGATCTAAACATGCATCTATATCTGTAAGTGGTTTCCAAAATGATCCCCTACTGCTCTGCAATAAAATAGATTGAAATTGTGCTCTTTCTACCTCAGTTAATTAGGGTTCTATGAAATATGGTTTACAAATACAATTTCTTCAGCACACATTTACTGTCAATCTTATATATTTATTATTTTTGTGATAGGATTTTCTTATCGTGGATACAATCAGCAAAAGATAAACATGAATAAATCTAATATCAACTTACTGTGGTATGTCATCATATGACAAAGTTTAAAACAAAAGGTAGAGAATACATGTGAAAAGATATAAAAAAATAGAAAAGGAAGCAAATTTTATAAAGTCACGGCGTTAGAGGGGAAACACCGGCTAGCAGATTCAAAATAATGGTGATTTAAGATTTTAGTTTTATCAGCTGAACAATTAAAGCTATGGCTGAGTCCTTAAGTTTCTGCAAGCAAAATTTATATTGTAGTTGGTGGATAAAAAGACATAAGGGGTTATTCAGAGAGAGACGATCTGGCCCCGAAATTGCACCGAGCAGGGAATTTCCCCTTGTGGTGCAATTTTGTCCCGATACAGCTATTCAGAAAGCAGGCAGTTTGCCAAATTTTGGTGAATTGTCAGAAAAATGCGGTGCCTGCTCAAGAGTAGAGAAATCCCCATAGAGAAGCAATGGTTAACCTATTCAGAAAACAAATGTCAGTGAAATGACTTGATGTTCGGTGTCTTAATTTTTTTTTCTGTAACAGATCTTTTTATTATCATTCATAGGACCTTATATCTTAATTCCAGACATTTTCGTCCAGTAGATTTTTTGAAAACAGCGTTTCATATCTGACACTTTCAATCGTTTGTTTTTGTTTTTCTTTACCCCGTTCGTCGGCTTTATGACTTTTTCCGGTGGCTGGTCGGTGCTGTGGTCGGTGGATTGGCAGCTTTTTCTGGATGCGTTTGGCGCGTTTGCAGTGGCGGGTTTGCAGCGGCTTATCGGAACGGATCGGATCCAACAATTTCGGCAGATATTAAAAGAAACCGCCGCAAAACTGCCGAAATTATCAGAAATTATTGAATTGGTTTGCAGTCCAAATTACAAAGCCAGAGGCCGGTGCCCAGAATCAGTATAACAAATAACCCAACAGGAAATAAAGAGAAAAGCCAAAATCCAGATACTAAAGCCAGGGTTAGTACACAGAATCAATATAAACCAAACAAGGACATAAGCAGAAATCAGATCGTGCAGCGCCGCAGCGTGATTGCGGAGGGAGACTGGGGAGTTTTGTCCCCTGTCTCACTCTGCCCATGGCTGCAAGCTTTTAGCTGGTTCTAAATGATTCTGCAAAAGCAGAATCATTTACCACTAGCTTTTAGGTAACAGTTAAAATTTATTTAACTCATTGGTACGGTAATTAGTACTAGGAATTTGTAATACCTTACATATCCTAATGCTAATTACTGATTGTTCCCCCATGTTAAATATGGAGTGCGCAAAGTACAGTAAGTTTGCACAACATGGGCAATCACTGATGCGCTAATGATTCAGCTACATCATCTCCTTCAGCTGTACCATGCTACTTGCTGCTTGATCTGGAACACATTCAGACAGGAAGATCTCTGAATGATCATATCAGCAAGAAAAGAACAGTTCCAAGCTGCAAGTGTCAAGTAACTGACACATACTACACCTAAGCATACTGGCCACTGCATGTTTGACTCAAAGTCCATCTCATGCAACTGCTGCTTGGTCTCACTCAGTCTACATGCTCAGGGGCAGACTATGGACAGCCATTAAAGAAGCCAGACACCTGACAGTCACACTTGATGATATAGTGAGGACACACAGATAAGGGAGCAAAAATAGGAGGGGTATTTCTCACAGAACCTCCATACTCAGCTGTGTAAGATATCAGATTCCCTGACAATATGCTTTATGGATTGCTGAGCATAGTGGTAACCTTTATCTTGAGGGTACAGACTGCTGGTCTGTAAAATGACTTGTTGCACTACTGAATTCATTGTTTTGTGAATGACTGAAAGACGTCCAGGCTATAGGGCAGCAAAGCAGCCCCACACTTTAAAGTTGCCTGTATGATACTTTGCAGTTGATGAGTTTTTTTTTGTAAATAAATGTTTTTATTTTGGTTTTCCACATTAAACAGAGATATACGAAAATTGTACATGTATCAAAGTCATCAGCTCGCAGGCTGGGTGGTGTTAGAAACATAGAAACATAGAAAAATGTCGGCAGATAAGAACCTTCCGGCCCATCTAGTCTGCCCAATTACATGGATACTTTACCTGGATTTATCTTTTGTTTAGGATAGCCTTATGCCTATCCCTTGCCTGCTTAAATTCAATTACTGTTTTGGCCTCTACCACTTCAACTGGAAGACTGTTCCATGTATCCACCACCCTCTCAGTAAAATAATGCTTTCTGATGTTACTTTTAAACCTTTGCCCCTCTAATCTAAGACTATGTCCTCTTGTTTTGCTACTTTGTTTCCTTTTAAATATACTCCCTTCCTCTACCTTGTGGATTCCCTTTACGTATTTAAATGTTTCTATCATATCTCCTCTGTCTCGTCTTTTTTCCAAGCTGTACATGTTAAGATCATTAAGCCTTTCCTGGTAACTTTTCTCCTTCAAGCCGTACACCATTTTAGTAGCCCTTCTCTGAACTCTCTCTAAGATGTCTATATCCTTCTGGAGATACGGTCTCCAGTACTGCACACAGTACTCCAAGTGAGGTCTCACCAGTGCTCTGTACAGTGGCATGAGCACTTCCCTTTTCCTACTGCTAATACCTCTCCCTACACAACCAAGCATTCTGCTAGCATTTCCTGCTGCTCTATTACATTGACTACTTACCTTAGATCCTCTGAAATAATAACCCCTAAATCCCTTTCCTCAGATGTTGAGGTTAGGACTGTATCAAATATTCTATATTCAGCCCTTGGGTTTTTACGTCCCAGGTGCATTATCTTGCACTTATCCACATTAAAACTCAATTGCCACAGCTCCGACCATTTTTTTAGTTTACCTAAATCATTTGTCATTTGGCTGATCCCTCCAGGAACGTCAACCCTGTTGCAAATCTTTGTGTCATCAGCAAAAAGACATACTTTCCATTAATACCTTCTGCAATATCACTAATAAAAATATTAAATAGAATGGGTCCAAGTACTGACCCCTGAGGTACCCCACTGGTAACAAGACCTTGCGCCGAATAAACTCCATTTACCACAACCCTCTGTTGCCTGTCACTCAGCCACTGCCTAATCCATTCAACAATATTGGAATCCAAGCTCAAAGATTGCAATTTATTGATAAGCCTTCTATGCGGAACAGTATCAAAAGCCTTACTGAAATCTAAATAAGCAATGTCTACTGCACCACCTGTGTCTATTATTTTTGTTACCCAATCAAAAAAATCAATAAGATTAGTTTGGCATGATCTCCCTGAGGTAAACCCATGTTGTTTCTGATCCTGTAATCTATGTGTTTTTAGATGTTCAACAATCCTTTCCTTTAACATGGTTTCCATTAATTTCCCCACTACTGACGTAAGACTAACTGGCCTATAGTTCCCAGATTCCTCCCTACTACCCTTCTTGTGAATGGGCACAACATTTGCTAATTTCCAGTCTTCTGGACGACTCCCGTTAGCAAGGATTGGTTAAATAAATCTGTTAACGGTTTTGCTATTACATCACTGAGCTCTTTTAATAATTTAGGGTGGATCCCATCAGGCCCCATTGACTTATTTGTCTTTACTTTAGACAGCTGCTGTAGAACCTCCTCCTCTGTAAACTGATATGTAATTGTCTCGTTAGTGTTTCCTCCTAACTGAGGTCCCTTTCCTTCCTTTTCTTCTGCAAAGACTGAACAAAAATATTCATTGAGGCAGTCAGCGAGACTTTTATCCTCTTCTACATACCTTCCTTCCTTTGTTTTTAATCTAACTAATCCTTGTTTTACTTTTCTTTTCTCGTTTATGTATCTAAAAAATGTTTTGTCCCCCTTTTTTACTGACTGAGCTATTTTCTCTTCTGCGTGTGCTTTGGAAGCTCTTATAAATTGCTTTGCCTCTTTCTGCCTAATCTTATAGGTTTGCCTATCTTCTTCACTCTGAGTTGTTTTATAATTATTGAATGCTGTCTTTTTGTTCTTCACTATTTTGGCCACTTCTGCAGAGTACCACAGTGGTTTCTTCCCTTTTTTGTTTTTGCTAACAAGTCGAATGCAATTGCCTGTGGCCTTCAATAATGCTTCCTTTAAATAATCCCATTTCTCCTGGACTCCCTTTAAACTCCTCCAGTCTGATAATGACTCCTTCACACAAAGTCTCATTTTAGAAAAATCTGTTTTTTTAAAGTCTAAAACTTTTGTTTTTGTGTGGTGCGGCTCCATCCCTGTTCTTATATTAAACCATACTGACTGGTGATCACTAGATCCCAAATTTTCACCTACAACAACGTCCGATACCAAACCTCCATTTGTGAGTATTAAATCCAATATGGCCTCTTTACGGGTCGGCTCCTCAACTACTTGTGTTAGAGATAATCCCAGTAGGGAGTTTAGAATATTTGTACTCCTGGTGCACCCAGCTGTTTTGGTTTTCCAGTTCACATCAGGAAGATTAAAGTCCCCATGATAATAACTTCCCCCTTCATTGCCATTTTGGCTATTTCCTCAAGCAGCAGATTATCTAGCTCTTCTACTTGTCCAGGGGGTCTAGATCACACCTACACGAGCTACTGTATGATTGCCAAATGTTAGCGTAACCCAAACTGACTCTATGTTCACCTCGCTCACTTTTATTTGGTTCGTTTTTATGTTGTTTTTCACATACAGGGCCACTCCTCCTCCTTTCCTACCTTCTCTGTCTTTTCTATATAAAGAGTACCCTGGTATTGTTATGTCCCAGTTATTTTTCTCACTGAACCATGTCTCAGTAACCGCCACTAAATCTACTTTTTCAGCTGCCATCATTGCCTCCAGTTCATTGATTTTATTGACTAAACTGCGAGCATTTATAGACACGACTCTGAGCTTGTCATTTTTTTCCCCGCATGTTGCTTGCACCCTCCGATTTAGTTTTGGGGGACAATCAGGCAGATTGTTTTTTACCCTTTTGTCCCCCCCTCCTAGTTTAAATATTTCTTTGCGAAACCTTTGAACTTCTCACTGAGAACATATGTTCCCCTATGAGTAAGATGCAAACCATCTTTTTTATACAGTTCCTTTCTGCTCCAATTAGAGCTATCATGGGACACAAAGCCAAATCCTTGCTCTCGACACCATTCCCGAAGCCACAAATTAAATCCCTATTGCGCATCTGCCTATCCTGAATGTTATGCACAGGCAAAACTTCAGAGAATGACACAGTGGATGCAATCTGCTGTATTTCACCTCCAAGAACACAAAAATCTTCCTTAATCTCAGAAACCTCATTGCTAGCCAAGTCATTTGTCCCTAGATGGACTAGAACATCCACTTCCCCTTGCTGCTTTGCTTGTTTGACAATATTGAGAATACGTCTCTTGTCTCTACGAGCAGTAGCCCCAGGAAGACATCTCACCAAACCACTACTCTCCAGCTCAACACCTCTTATGATAGAATCACCCAGCAACAATTGCCTTCTATCATGTCCCACCTTTTCCTTATTGTTCTTGGTTGCAGTCCTGCATACCTTAGGCATAGGGGATGGTGGTTCCTCAACTATGGTGTCTGAGCCTACTTCCGTCTCACCACTACACTCTGAAAGTGCCTCAAAAGAATTAAGAAGAGCCACAGACTGTGGGACATGCCTTCTATCCACAACTCTAAGTCTACCAGATCCTACAGTAGTCCATCTGCCACTCCTAGGAGGCCTCTGTGGCAGTGGCTTTGTAACAGTCATAGCCATAGCCTGAGTTTGTGTAACAGATAATTTACAAATCTCAGACTTCAAACAGGCAATTTCCTGCTGCAATAAAGAGAGCTGCCTACATATCAGGCACACTCCAAACCTCCAAAAATTGGATCTAAAAACAAATGCATGACAGCTCTTACACTGGACCAAGCCTGCCATTATAAAAGAATGGATTTAAACCAACAAATCTTAACTTTTTGTAGGTTTTCTACCTCCTGTCTAACCTCAGACTACCTCCAGAGTATCTCCAGAAGATCTCCTCTAAGTGCTCACTTTGAAGACTTTACTTAGAAGGCTTCCCAAGCTCAAATTAGACCTGTCACGTTCCCACATTCCAACCCTGTCTCCCTGCCCTCTGTATTCCTTATGTCTGTGTTTCCATGTGTTTCCCTGTGCTGCTTTCCCTGACATGCAGCTCAGGGGTTAAGTTCATTGCTCGTTGAGCTTCTGCTGGTGATATGGGCTGATTACTCCCCTATATATAGCCATGGGCCCATATCACCATGCTCTTGCATCCTGGTTCACTTCAGCTACAGATTTGTTCCTGAGAGCTCCCTGTTATTCCATCCTAGTTCTATCTCAGTGTTTCCCCCTTGTCTGAGTTCTAGGTTTCTGATTGACTTCCTGGTATTGACCCTCTGGCCTGGCTGACGGATTTTCTCTGGTGCTATATCCCTGCTTTGGCTCAAGGTATACGTTTCTGGTTTTGACCCCTGGCTTATTTATTGACCACTCTTCTGGATATCCCTAGCTGTCCTGTGCATATCGTAATATATGTTGTGTATCCCTGTAGACCACGGCTTTAGTATATTGAAGTCCTGCCCTGCAAGTTGTTGAGTATATTCTCCTTCAGGTGTCTGTGTTTTTCCCAGGACTCTGCACGGCTACAAGGTAACCTTTTTCCATTAGTGCAGATTCGGCCACTCTAAGGACCGATCTATCAGTATAGGGCTCCTTTGGTATTTAGCCGTGCAGAGGTCCCCAGTGTCTACTGTGGTTTATTTACTTATCCTGATCGTTGTGTCATGCATCTCTGCGTATAGCGGCTTTTCCTCTTACCTGGGCCCTACTTGGCGCATGCCGGGTACCGCCATAGTGGCTGAACGTGACAAGACCAAGCTAATATTCCACAAGCTTTATATAGTCACCTAAGAACACCTCCCCCAGCAAGGAGTGGACAAGTTTAACCACTTTAGCAAATAGCACGCAATTGATTCCAATTGTATGCTAATCAGTAAGAGGAATGAGTCACCAGCCTAACCTAATTTACACAATATAAGAAAAAATGTGGTACAGGGTACTTAGCTTTAGATGTTGGATCCGCTTCTCGTGGAGGTATTCCCACTCTCCTCCAGATAAAGGACACAGATGAATAGGTAGAGAAGCTGGAAATCCTTGTTGATTCTTGGTGGGATGAGCCCAAGTAGAAGTGTGGAGATCGAGAATCTTCAGAAAACTTTTCAAAAAAGCTTTATGTAGGTGAATAATTGATTGAGGAAGGTATATAAATGAATATTTATTAAAGTAAAAATGCCCAATGCGTTTCGTCCTGAGACTTTATCAAGGCGATAAAATAACATAAAAGATAAAAGCATGAAAATAATTATTTCATGCTTTATCTTTTATGTTTTTTATCGCCCTTGATAAAGTCTCAGGACGAAACGCGTTGGGCATTTTACTTTAATAAATTACTATTCATTTATATACTTCCTCAATCAATTATTCACCTACATAAAGCTTTTTGAAAAAGTTTTCTGAAGATTCTCGATCTCCACACTTTCTACTTGGGCTCATCCCACCCAGAATCAACAAGGATTTCCAGCTTCTCTACCTATTCATCTGTAACCTAATTTACACACCAGACCTAACTTAAAACCTTAAAATGAATAGAAAAGATCTTTTTGAAACAAAAATCAAAATCACTCACCAGAAGATCTCCTCTAAGTGCTCATCATAAAACATCATGTAACTTTTAAATTCCAGTTAGATGTCAGACCGTGAAGTCTAATTATCCACATCAAATCAGAATAATTTTGTAAGAATCACGTGAAAGGGGTTGTTTGGACTAATACCAAAAAGGGGGTTGGGGAGGGGGGGAAATGGCCTGGGAGTGGGGGCAAACCCCTACTGGACACAAACACAGTAAAACAGTGCATTCACCATATACCAAGGGTTGAGAGGGCCTTAAGAACGAATGAGGTCGGTTACATCGTCACATTAGCTCAATTACAGTAACAAGGCACGAAATTCCATTCCTCCCGATTGGAGAATCCAAGAACTCCAGATCTGAGTGTATTGGGCAGTCATACCGTTCATAGAGTAGTATAGTCGACTCTATGAAGCTCTTCCATTTTAGAAAGACAAAGATGCATGGGTGGGCTCACTCTTTGTTTCCAAAATAGGGGTATTAGGCTTTTGGCAACATTCAGTATGCGAAGACACACCGATTTTTTGTAACCTGAAGTAGCATATTGTACATGATGTAATAGTATGGTGGCTGGTCGGAAGTCAGGAGGGGGTTCTATGAACAGTTGCGTGATTTTATGTATCTTTTCCCAATAAGGGCGAATTACCGGGCAAGACCAGCATATGTGGATTGCCGAACCCGGACTTTCACCACAGCGCCAACACTCATCCGACATATCAGGAAACGCGTGACTAAGCTGTTCAGGGGTCTTATACCACAGGGACAGCAACTTGTATGCCATCTCCTGTGTTTTCGATGAGACCGAGCAGTGGTGTGTAAGGTCACAGATTTTCCCCCATTGAGAGTCTGACAGAGTAGTTTCCAACATCATCTCCCAGCTGCCCATAAACCTTGGCAGGGGAGTCCTATTTGAGCGCTGGAGAAGTTCATACAAATAAGACACACCATGGGGCATTAGATCAGCTGTCATGCACTGTTTTTCAAATTCTGTTAAAGGGCGGGTCAGTTTCGGTCGTTGGGGTATGGATCTGATAAAACTAATGATCTGTTGATATCGGAAGTATCGTAGGAAAGTCACTGCCCTGTCTCCCAGTATGGCATGAAGCGAGGCAAGTTGTCGGTCTCGAAATACGTCACGAATGCGTGGTGTTTGTGTTTGCAGCAAGTCTGTAAATATCGACGGGGTGCAGGACGTGGGTGTGGAGGCTTGGCACAACAATGGTGTAAGCGGCGATGGGTCTGAGGACAGGTCTAAAAGACGCATTACTCGATGCCATATATGTAGTGTAGCTGAAGTGTACGTTAGATCACGTACACGGCGTAGCCCTTTCAGTTTAGGCAGCCAAGGGAGGACAGTGAGGGGAATCCCAGCTTCGTCTTGTTCAACCTCCCCCCACGCTTTAAGGTTGCGGGGTTTTGCCCATTCCAGAATACGCTGTAGGTGGCAAGCCGTATGGTACATCGCTAAATCTGGGATGGCAAGCCCTCCCCATGTTTTAGGCAGAGTAAGGATGGAAAATTTTAGTCTCGATCTAGACCCCCTCCATATATAATTCGAGATCTGCGCCTGTAGGTCCCGAAAAAAGGATCGCGGGAGGTCAATGGGAATTGTCTGGAAGAGGTAAAGAATACACGGGAGTACATTTTATTTTGATGGCCTGGATGCGCCCCAGCCAGGAAATGTGCGGATAATTCCAGGCCTTCAGATCAGTAGTGATAGTCGCAAGCAGGGGCATAAAGTTTTCTCTGAACATTTGAGTATGGTCAGAGGTCAACCAGACTCCCAGGTACTTTATCCTGTCATCAGCCCATTGGATCGAGAAGTTTGGCCATATGGTTTGAGCCGTCGACCGTGGCATAGACACGTTTAACAGGAAGGATTTAGCAAAATTAATTTTCAAGTTGGAGAAGTTACCGTATACTTCAAAAGCTTTCAATAAATTGGGCAAGGTCGTTTCTGGTTGAGTCACAAAAAAAGGAGATCCTCTGCGAATACAGCTACCCTGTGTTCCGTCCGACCAGTCCGGATCCCCCTGATATCCAGGCTAGCCCTGACAGAGGACAGGAAGGGTTCCAATGCCAATACAAATAACAATGGGGATAGCGGGCATCCCTGTCTAGTTCCATTCCTTATCTTAAAGGGTTCCTTATAGATCCCGTTCACACAAATCCGTGCCATCAGATCGGAATATAAAGCCCGGATCCAGGTGCATAGATTAGGACCTAGTCCACAAAATATGAAATATATAACCTGAATTGGCGCAAATAATGCTTTCTGGGGTCCTGGGATCTCTCATATATATGGAAGAAATAATGATAAACAATAATTGTGCAATACAGAGTGCTTTTAGTAGTGTTAAATAATACAGATATTATCCCACTCACAAGTGTAGAGCCCAATCACTGGCTCTGAGTGGGTCCAGGCCTGCGGGTATGTTGCCTTCAAATTTCTCAGGTGACCCCACCTTATCAAGGATGTGCTATCCAAGGTCATGTAATAGAGAGAAGGAAAACAAACTCCTTGTGCAAATCTGCAAACTCAGTATAATGTACCAGAGATTTTGTACTCACATTTTATCTTATGGATACACACTCACGGGTTTTTTTGGTTGAGGAAACCCAAAGGAAAACCGCCACAAATCTAAAAGATAACGCAGCAGCAACAGGAACAGAGATAATAAAATAAAATTTATTTAAAATAGCATAAAAACATGCTCCAGAACGCGTTTCGTCGCATGGAATGGTGGCTTCATCAGCTGGTAACAATGTAGTGGACCTATAGGTCCTTATATAGTGTCCATAATTGTTTAAAATATCCCCATAATGTCCTGTTGATGTTAATTGATGCTTCCGGTCTTCTTTCGATCATCGTGCATTGGACGTCGCCATCTTGCGCATGCGCAGTCCATTTCCACATTCCATTGTGTTCCAACCACCGTTATATCACTTCCGGTTTATGTTTCTTCAGCTCGCATGTACCAGTTCATAATATAAGACTTGACTTTGACGTTCTCCTCCTCACAGCGTATCTCAGATTTAAGGGACACACATATTTAGAATACATAGGGATGTTAATCGAATACTTATCTCAGTGTATCCCGCAGGATCTCCTACCAATAAATGATAGTGAATATATATATATATTCCAGTTTCTATATTTAAATCGGTGAAACCTTTTCTTAACCATATTTATTACTTAAAGTGCATAAATCCATAAAGTGCCATTTTTATTTTATTGACAATATCTTCTTCACAACGTGTCTCAAATTCAAGAAACACACATAATCAAAATACAGAAAAATATTCATATAGTGTTATCACTGTGTACCCCGCAGGATCTCTTACTGAGAATAATCACAAATATAAACATATGTGCGTATGCTTCTATTTCCTAAAAATCTGTGCCTCTGTTTTATGTTTTTTCTCTTTTAAAACAATACCACTTGCTAAAACTTAACCAATTAAAGTGCATTTATTGATTTAATTTTATTTTTAATAGATAAAGTGCCTTTGATAGAACATCCGAACTATAATAAACATACTAATATATTTAACATAAATAAAGGTACTCCCTCTTGTATGTATTATCAAAAACTGTGCAAAAGTGTCTCTTTTATAATCAAATAAAGTGTAAACAAGAACCTATTTAATTGTACTATTCTTAGGTAAAGTGCTAAATGAATAATTTCCAATATATGTAATTAACACAATTTATTGCATTTTCACCTATATGTGCTCCCACTGTAAATTGAATGGCTCTTTTTAACCATATTCATATTATATGATCTAATTACTTAAAGTGCATATTTTATACGGGTTCCATATTTATATTATGAAACTAGATTAAAGTGCATAAATTATTAAAATTCCATTATTTATTACAAAAGTGCATTTCTTATCTTACCCGTGTACGATTGACACAATATAATGTGTTCCCACTATATTTTGCTCTCTTTAGAAATTATAATTTCCAGAGGCCTAGTCTATATAAGCACATAGATATCTATCTATAATCACTATTTAACAATATAGATAGAAAGGCAAGCTACAATACCCGAATCGCAGTGTAGTGTCAAGTGGTTTGTGAAAAAAAATAATAAAAAATCTTTTTCCTATCTTTTACTATTGTTTCGATTTTTTTCCTTTTTTCTTTCCCTTCCCTTTGGATCCTGAGAGGTGCACAATGATATATACCCATTTATAAAAAAATGGATGACTTCAAAGTCATTATTCAACCCATTAGGTGCCATAGTGCCCATTTCGTAGATGCTACGCATCTCCTCTTGTCCTAATTTGTTGACCATATCCTCATCTACATCTATTTTATATATTTTCTTAATGGCCATGAACTTCAACCCTATCGGAGAACCCCCATGTTTTAATTTAAAATGTAATGAAACGGAATGTTTTTCATATAGCTTTCTTATATTTCACACGTGTTCAGAGATTCTTACATTGAGGGCTCTCTTTGTGCGTCCAATATATTGTAAACCACAGGGACATTCTAAAAGATATATTACACTTTTGGAACAACAGTTTAAAACTTCCTTCATTTGTATTTTTTGCTCATTTTTTCTATTAATATATTCTGTTCTAGTAATACAATGATCGAGAAAATAGAGAGAAAATGTGGCGGGACAGGCGCTTCCTTCACATTGACAGGGATGTCCTCACTTAAATGACAGTTCTCCCCTCTGTTGGATGAGTGTAAACCTCAAACAGAACAGAAAACAAAAATAATGGTGCAGTATGTCAAGGCAGTATACTATTAAAATAAAGATAAGAGGATTGCACTCACATGGTGTGGTGTCTTAGTATCAGACACCAGATGTTTATAGCGGCTGGCAGAATTATGGAAGGAACGCCAGACTTCCCTTGGTGGTGCTCCAACGTCTGTGGTGGTCCTCCAATCTTTGGGTACTCCAAGAGCCTTGATGTTGTTTCAGTATCCGTTCCCCTGATCCTCAGCAGCGGTGTAGATCACAATCATGTGGGGTACAGCAGCCAGGAAACAGGAAGAATAGGGACAGCAAGCAAGGTATAATGGGATTTATTGGTATAAAATAATTAAAATAATCTTAGTACATCCAAACGCGTTTCGCGGTATGAAGCCGCTTCCTCAGTAGATGATTGACATCTACTGAGGAAGCGGCTTCATACCTCGAAACGCGTTTGGATGTACTAAGATTATTTTAATTATTTTATACCAATAAATCCCATTATACCTTGCTTGCTGTCCCTATTCTTCCTGTTTCCTGGCTGCTGTACCCCACATGATTGTGATCTACACCGCTGCTGAGGATCAGGGGAACGGATACTGAAACAACATCAAGGCTCTTGGAGTACCCAAAGATTGGAGGACCACCAAGGGAAGTCTGGCGTTCCTTCCATAATTCTGCCAGCCGCTATAAACATCTGGTGTCTGATACTAAGACACCACACCATGTGAGTGCAATCCTCTTATCTTTATTTTAATAGTATACTGCCTTGACATACTGCACCATTATTTTTGTTTTCTGTTCTGTTTGAGGTTTACACTCATCCAACAGAGGGGAGAACTGTCATTTAAGTGAGGACATCCCTGTCAATGTGAAGGAAGCGCCTGTCCCGCCACATTTTCTCTCTATTTATGCTTCTAACTGGGTTCTAGGGATAAGCCCGAGTGAACGGACAAGCTGCTGATTTACTGTGAGAAACATTCACAATTTACGGTTTTATTGCTGCTTTTTTTTTTTTTTTTTTCTGCTCTTAAAGGTCTTGAGGGGTTAATTAACCCTCAACACATGAACAATTGTGAAAGGAACCACTAGGTGGCGCCAAGAACACAGATTCTTCTGTTTTAAAATGATCGAGAAAAGTCACCATTTTTTTACTCCATTTTTTTGATGATCTCCTTTTTTTTGTGACTCAACCAGAAACGACCTTGCCCAATTTATTGAAAGCTTTTGAAGTATACGGTAACTTCTCCAACTTGAAAATTAATTTTGCTACACCTGAGAAATTTGAAGGCAACATACCCGCAGGCCTGGACCCACTCAGAGTCAGTGATTGGGCTCTACACTTGTGAGTGGGATAATCTCTGTATTATTTAACACTACTAAAAGCACTCTGTATTGCACAATTATTGTTTATCATTATTTCTTCCATATATATGAGAGATCCCAGGACCCCAGAAAGCATTATTTGCGCCGATTCAGGTTATATATTTCATATTTTGTGTACATTGGTATAGGGGAAACCACTATATCCTGTATTTGGGCCATCTGGGGTGCCGTGGTGGTGGACATATGTTGTGTGGCTCTGTACCATCCTGTGTATAATTATTGTGTGAATAGGACCTAGTCCAACCTGTGAAAGAGTCGCAAACAAGAATTCCCAGTTTACTCTGTCAAAGGCCTTCTCCGCGTCTGTAGAGAGGAGGAGAAGGGCTTCTCGTCACCTCGCTGCCCTATGCATGATTGTCAGTGCCCGTATTGTGTTATCCCGTGCCTCCCGCCCTGCTACAAATCCCACCTGGTCTTGATGTATCAAACCCGGGACATAAGGTGTAAGTCGCGTGGCCAGAATCTTCGCATACAGTTTGAGATCGCAATTTAATAGAGAGATGGGGCGATAGCTTTCACACCGCTCAGCATCTTTACCTTCCTTAGGAATCAAAGATATGTTAACCGCCTGAGTTTGAGATGGAATGGCGTAGCCTTCCAGGATGGCATTAAAAGCCACCAGGAATCTAGGGTAAAGAATTTTCGCAAATAGTTTATAATATTGTAGGGGAAGGCCGTCTGGACCCAGGCACTTGCCTGTTTTAGAAGATTTTACCGCGTCACTCAATTCTTCTATAGTTAAAGGTGCGTCTAACAGTCGGGCAGTATCAGGTGTCAGGCGTTGCGTGACAGGCATGAATCTTTTGCGAATGAAGTTTGCGTCCCGCGTCCGTCGCCGGAGTAGGCAGGTCATATAGGGCTGCGAAGTAGGAACGAATTGCAGGGAGAATGCAGTTCGGTAGGTGTTGTGTTTTACCGTGGATGTCTCTGATTTTGGCGATATAAGTAGCCGATTGGCGAGCGCGTAGCATACGAGCCAGCAGTCTCCCACTTTTGTCTTTTTGTGAAAAATGTCTTGGAACGTAAACAGTGACGATGATACGTGGAGTTGAGAAGAGTGGCCAGTTCTCGACGTAGGGCTGTCAAGTCAGTTAACTGAGCAGGGTCAAGGGATTCCTTATGTAAAGTCTCCAGATGGTGAATGCGAACTAAGAGATCAATTGTAGCTGCCTCCCTGTGTTTCGTTTGCTCTGACGCCTTACGAATATAAAACCCACGTATGACACATTTATGTGCTTCCCAGATGGACAATGGAGACACATCCGGCATTTCATTGTCCTGAAAATATAGGGCTAGGGTCTGCTCACAGTCGTTTGAAGTCGGGGGATCAGTCAGGAGGAAATCATTAAGTCGCCAGGCTGGGACAGTAGGACGATGAAGAGGGGAAAGAAGACGCATTGAGACCGGGGCATGATCAGACCATGTCATAGATCCAATCCGGACCGATTGTAAATCAGGTAAATAATAGTGCGGTAGAAAGAAATAATCCAGTCGGGAATAGGTCTGCGCAGGGTGGGAAAAATATGTGTAGTCTTTGTCCTCCGTATGCATTGCCCTCTAACAGTCTACTAATCTGTGCGTATGTAGTAATTTGGAGATAGAGCGAGTGACATGTGGGGGGACAGCTGAGCGTCCCGAGGATGTGTCAAGGCAGGGATCTAGTGGAACATTTAATTCGCCCCCTAGAACCAGACAGCCCTCAGAGAACTCAGTGATGAGAGGAAGCAATTTATTCATGAATCTATGTTGTCCTTTGTTTGGTGCGTAGAAGTTTACAAAAGTATATTTGCGTCCCGCTATCTCTCCCTTTACCATTACATAACGGCCATCTTTATCAGTTATAGTTTCTTGTTGGACAAAGGGGACAGATTTATGAGATAAAATCGCCACGCCCTTAGATTTGGCCACTGCATTGTTACTAAAAAAGCCTACTGGGAACCAGGAATTCGTGAGTCTCGGGGCCACCCCTTCTCTAAAGTGTGATTCTTGGATAAACACTACTGAGGCGCGTGCTTTCTGGAAATCGCGCAGAGCTCCTGAACGTTTCTCAGGTATGTTTAGGCCTCTGGCATTTATGGACATTAACGTAAGAGATTCCTGACGTATGGCCATTATCCAGGGAGTATGTTGGAACTATCTAGGCTAAGCCCCACTCCCACGGGAAGGTGTAAGGAAGGGAACTGGAAATCTAAGGGAAAGGGTAGTAGGTAGTAACTATGTACACTCGGAGAGGGGGGCAGGAAGAATCCAAAAGACCAACCAGTGGTCCGAGTATCCCGTCCACCTCACGTGTCAACCAACCTCGGTGGGGAAAACGCGACCTAACTTTCGCGGGTACTAAAATCTATTTATGCATCAGGGCCTCCGCAGACCCCCCAAGAAACACTGAATATCAATACAATAAAACATTGAACGTTGTGTGAGAGAAAAAAGAATATTATAAGAGAAAAAAGAATATTTCAAACCAGCAAGACCCATCTTGTCCGAGAGTCCGAGGGAAGGAGTATCGAGCTGTTTTTAAGCTTGGTACCCATCTTCGGGGGGGGAATAGAAAGTCCACAGTCGAGACAGCTCGGATAAAATCCCATTACAGAATCCGCTCCCCCCCTGTAAAGAGAAGAGAAAAATAAGTATAGCAGAGTCAAACCTTTACACAAGTGTGTAATAGCGACAGGAGCCGCAGTGCTATATCAGTTAGAAGGTCAGGAGTACTGGGACCGCAAGCCTTAGGGTAGGTGTCCTTCCGGGCCAAATTTAGGCACTGGCCGGAGTGTACAGTAAAAAGGCACAATAAGAAAAAAGACATAGACCAAAAATCTTTGCGTGTTGAAGATCCAGCTCTGGAAACGCAGGTCATGGGCTGCTTCCAGCCTGTTCGCACTTTAAGCTTGAGCTCGGAGTCTCACATCTGCGGCCCCGGTCCTCGTGCAGATTGTTGACGGTCAAGGCGGGAATGTTGAGAAGACGGCCGTGGTCGCGGTCTTCCGAGACCACCATTATACAGTGCTAGAGGATCAGGCCACGTCAGTGAGATTGGTGGAAGTTGCAGTAAACGAGCCAGTCCTGGAAGATCCTCAGCCTCTTGTACCAAAAATTGGCCCGCAGGAGTCGTCACTGAGAGTCCCGTCGGCATTTGCCATCGATAACATATTTGCTGCGTTTGCAGGACACTAGTTAGTGGCTTAAAAGCCCGCCTGTATGCCAAAGTAGCCGGAGCAAGGTCTGGGAACAACTGCAGGTTCACACCTTCAAACGAAAATTCCGTAGTAACTCTAGCATGGCGCAGTATTTCTTCCTTCAGGTCAAAGCGAGACAGGCAGCAGATAACGTCCCATGGGGGGCCGCCAGGGGGTCCCTTCGGTCGCAAGGCCCTGTGTGCCCTGACAAAGTCAATTTCGGATTGAGTTGGTCTGTCAAGGAGGGCATTAAAGATATGCAGCAACACTTGTTTCAGGGCTGAGGGAGAGTCCTCGGTTTCTGGCAGACCCCTGAGCCAGAGGTTTTGGCGTCTGCCCCTATTATCCAGGTCCGTGAGGTGGAGTGCCATGCTCTGCATCTGAGAAGTGTGAGTTGGTACAGCACGCGCAGTAGAACCAGCTTGCAAACGGAGAGTGTCACATTCCCCTTCCTAGTGAGTAACCTTTGCAGCTAAGCTTTGAATATCTGTGCGAATGTGATGCAGTTCTGACATAATGGTGGTGCTCAAATTTTCATTAGCAATTCGCAGGTCAGCCTTAGTAGGGAGGTTGCTCAGGATGGATTGCCAGTTAATTGTGGAAAGATTCCCGTTATTCCCAGGTCCCTGGTTGGTGTCAGACAAAAAAGAAGGGGTAGGCCGCAGAGAAGCCGGGGGCTCGAGTTGGGAGCTCTGCCTGGCCTGGGCAAGCGCTTCTGGGTGGGCCTCCGGCCCTATGTGGGAAGGTGGCTTTTGGGTGATTATTTGGCTCTGCATTGCGTCCGGGGTAGCGCTCATCCAGTCCCCCTGTGAATTGAGGCCCGGAGCCACCGGGGACGTTGTGGGGTCGGGCGCCTGGGTAGACCGCGGTGAAGCCGGGGCCTCTAGTAGTTCATGGTGCCCAAATCGAGCGTGCGATTCCGGCCCATTGGCGCGGTCTGATTGTGGGGTGAAGAATTGCCGCAGAGGAGTCACTGAAGCACCGCGATTTTTCTCCCCTTGCCTCTGGACACCCGTTGCCTTACTTAATTTACCCATTCTGGGGTCTGCTGGATGCCAAAAACTTTCTGGTGGGGGAATCTGCGGAGGAGCTCGTGCTCCACACAGCCATCTCCATCGGCAGTCAGGCCACGCCCCCCCAGTTGATGAGGTTTTGGCATTGGTGTGTGCGAAAATGTTTTCTGCACAAAAGATTTCCAACATGTTGGAATTTTTTTTTTCTACTTTTCTACTTGGTTTTCTCAAAATGCCCTCATTTCAATCAAGCATTCTTTTCTAGATTTGCTTACCCATGGCATCAGCAAGTATTGAAATAAATGAACACATTTGTGTTGTGCTGAATGTAAGAGTAAGAGGTCACGTAAATTGAAATAATTTATATCCCATGAAGTACTATATATTTCTTTTAGCAGTCACAAAAAGGAATATTGACATTACACTTTACTTATTTAAATTTATACAGAGTTGGATCTTGCAAGTATATTTTTATACATTAATGACTTTAATTTAAAAGACAGATCCATTATAGATATACGAGAAGCTCACATTTAAAGAGAATTAATTAGTATTCATCAATTTCCTACACCTGTACATATTTTTTTCTGGTATGAAAACGCTATTCCTGTTATCAGCAATCAATTTGAATCACACATTTCCTGCCGCCTTCAACATAGCAGCAATTTTGTATATGAAAAATACTGACAAAATGTCAAGTATATTTGTGGAACAAATACAAAAACTGCAAAAACAAAATAAAATTCTGTTTTGTAGACAGGTAAGTAGAGAAAAAACAGCATGTGTGTCAATTTTATATTTTCAATCCATAATTTACTCACCATATTTAGTTACAGAATCCATCCAACTAATTTGCTGCTATGTTTGGGTCCTCTTGCAGTAACTAAATGTGCAAAACTCATCTTTTTGTCTTTCCTGTACTAGCCTATATATGGATACACTGGATGGAACAAACCTTTAGCTAGTTTTCCAACGTGTCCAACGATAGTGAAAACCCAGTGATAGGATTGGTTGAGTATGGAAAAAGATTCATTAACTAGTTTTGTCATATTTGGTTTGTGGCTCCTGGCTTTTAAAGATTAGGGAGCTACACACTTACCTATAATGAAATCCAGATGGTACTATTCCAGGCTTAACTCAAACAGGGTAATTCAAAGAGATTTGAAAAGTCACCGCACATTCAGTGACTTTTCGTTCTCTTCAATTCGGTTCCTTTTGCCGATCCCATTTCGGTGACCCTGCGGTGTATTCAGCAAGCACCACAGGGTCCCCGAATTGCAGGGAAAAGCTACTGCAAACCCGACGAAAACGAACCGCAAAACCCACAGAATGCACGCCGAAAACCCCCAAAAACATCTGGATTAACCCGTCGAAAAACCCGTGCAGGAGCCGATCACCCGCAGCGAAGCAGCCGAGACAGCAGACGAGGCAGTGAATAAATTAGCAAAACAGTTTGTGTGAATGTTTGAAAATGAAACGCTGTTTGCAAAGAAACTACTGAGCGAAAATGTCTGAAATTTGCATATGAGGTCCAGGGAATGATAATAAAGAGGGCTGTTACAGAAACAAGAAGTAAACTTAAAAAAAAAAATAAAAAAAAAATCTGACTTTTAAAAAAAAAATATTCAGAAAAATGCTTAAAATATCCTAAAAAAATCTATAAATAAAGAGACTTTTTACTGCAGAATTTTATAATGAACGGTTTATTAGATATTGAATTAAAACGGGAATATTTTTAACATTGAAGCCTATGGGATTCTCCTGAATAGATTTGCCGCATGAAACCACCGAATGGCAGAGCATTTCGGGAACCTTTCACTGCTGGTTTGTGTTCTCTGAATAGCCGAAGCATTGCTTTTTATGGGGTTTTCACTACCCTCGAACAGGTACCGAACAGGCACCGTATATTCAGGCAATTCGCTAGGATTTGGCGAATTTCCTGCTCTCTGGATAGCCGAATGGCCAGGAAAGGTAACCGAACGCTGATCTTCAGCGTTCGGTTACCTTTCTCACGCAATTCGGAGCTCTTTGAATAACCCTGAAAGCGTACCAACCTCCTCATCCTATTTTAATTTTCTATCAGCCTTTCAAACTCACACTGCAAGTTCTAAACCTGTTGGAGAGAGAGATCTAGATTTAACCCTAGAGGATTTCTTCGTAAAGAATATTTCCTAGACAATAACATTATAAAGTTCTAGTAGTAAGAAAATTCCATTATTTTCAGTCAGTAAGGTGGATTTATAAAACGTAAACATTCCATAGATGAGACAATGAACGTTCTCTGGTTTAAGAAAAATACTAAAGGCTTTTTTTTTATTTCAACATTAATATCTGATGGCCAAAAGAACATGGACAGTAAGATGTAAATGAAGATGTCATTTGCATTGTTATCTATATAGTTTGCAATTGTGTCGAATTAGGCAGCGAAGAAACTGAGAATCATTAAATGAGAAAAAAACTTTGAAAACCTCAGTTGATTATTCAATTAACCTAAACCTATATATAGAATTTTTACTGAAATGGTCCTAACAAAAATTGAGGAGAACTTAAGAAACCAATTGTGTTCGAGGATGTCAGCCCGCACCGGGGGACCGCCGTGATGGGCCGGAATCCGTGCGCGTCCTCCGCAGCGAAGTGGCCATGCGGCAGGACGTGCTGAACGCTTCCTCCGCATGGAAGGGGTTAAAGAAAATTTACTTTTTCTCATGTATTTTAGTGAGTCGAGTTTCATAAAAAATATGGCTAAGTTTAAAAGACTGCACTTGCTCCCTGCATTGGAAATGAGAAGGTGAGTATCGGCAGTGGTATTTTTATGTGTGAAATGCAAACAGTGCCACTGCCTTAGAACAGAACAAAATGAAATTTTGTATATTTTTTTCTCTCTTTTTTTTTTTTAACATATTACATTGTCATGTTTGGTATCATTGGAAATGCCAGACCCTGATCTGACCAATGACACCTCATGTTACCTTTTGGGGTGTATATAATGGAGATACAAGGTCCAAAGGTCCCCTGACTCTCCTCCCAGCAAGGCGTCAGTTTGCATTTTAGATGAAGCAGTGTATAATAACATACTTCAACTCTTCCACACTTGCTTCCGGAGTGGGAAATGAGAAGGTGAGTTATTACAGCAACATTGTCTGTTTAACGTGAGAAAAACGGGCATTGCTGCTGCTTTAGAACAAAAAAATCTGAAACATATTTTGTTAATTTTTTTATGTTACAGTTCACATGATCTTACGTAGTACCATTGGAAAGGCCATACTCTGACCTTTCCAATGACACCTCGTTTGATCTTAAGGGAAGTATGGAACTGGGCATATAGGAGTCCTAAGGACCCTTACATCGCTTAGAATAGTATTTCCTCAGTCGGACGGAGGAATCCTGATTTCTGATTTCATCGCACTCTTACACGGTGATGTAAATGGGCAGTCCCTCAGCCAGGCCCGTTATCCAAGATGTCAGCCCACTGGGGTTGAGGCCCCAGCTTTGGGCCGAGCTACAGCAAAGAGATATCTGGTCCAGCTTGTTGTCCACTTGAAAAGAGTTAAGAAACTGTACAAAAAGAACTGTTATTATTGTAGCGCTCACTCCCGGAGGAGCCGCTGAAAATGAACCACGGGTCAGTCTCCCCGCACTAGGGAATAAATATACTCCAACACCGCTGTGAGTTTTTATCATTTAAATAGTTTACTAAAATAATAGGCAGATGTTGAGACACGGTATTCACAGATATTATGACAGTACTTTCGTATTGCGGTAAAACGCGTAGCGGAAAAGAAACGAAACACGAGGCTTCGTATTTCGGAAGAATAAAATATTCGCAACGAACAGAAAAATATATGCAATTACTCAATAGTTCGGAAAAACAGAGACACGTAGCGAACCCCAAAATACAATCTCTTCGTATTACGATAAACGCGCAGCGGAAAAGAGAAAAATATGTATTCGGAACGTATCCTTAACCCCTGTTCCGATTCGCAACAGAATGAGTCCTGCACAGGTTAAGTCCCGGAATGTAAAAGGTGTGTATGTGTATATGGTACCCGGGTACTGTTCAACTGGCCAGTGAATTTACTGAAGGAAGGTCTTCGACTAGTCAGTTGGGGCCCTGTGGACTTTAAAGAGAAAACAGCAGCTTGTCCTTTAATCACAAAACAGCCTTGGAGGCCTCTCACCCATCCGACGATTGCTTTAGGTTCCGCTGACCCAGGACGTCTCTCCGCTCGATTTTGACTGGGGATACTAGTGGCCGGATCCGTTGTCTGACTTTATGCAGCTTGTCCAGCTCACCGCCTGCTCTCCGTACCCGATCAACTCGCGGTGACTCCTCACTCGAGGTCTTTGGTTCCTCCGGTCTGCAGCAATTCCTGGATTCTGGCAAGTCTCCTTCTCCTCAGGTCGAGTGACCCAATAATGACTGACAGGTCTCACTCAGGCTCTGGCCTAGGCCCTCTCGCGATCTCTTCAGTGCGTCTGCTTTCTCTCGTTCCCTGGCGCGCTCTGGCGCGTTCTCCACGAGGTGGAGGATGTAAGTGTCCAGTCCCCACCCACTTCCTGTCTCCTTGCAAAGCATGCCAGGAAATGTAGTCCCAATGTCCAGTGTCTCTAATCGCGACTGTCTCCATCTTGTGGCCAAAAATAGGTAATGCCACCGCAAGATTTTAACACAGCGCTACACTCTCCCCCTCCTAGAACTCTTGGGTCTCTCCAAGGAGGTACAACAGTTACATTACATTTCCACAATATTGAATACAGTTTACATAACATGCACAGGTTCAGCAGCATACATATAGTGAGTTAGGAACACTTCCTCAAGTTGACTCATATTTTGGGCTACCTCAGCTAACATAGCAGACACTTCGGGCAACCTCTGCACTGTGGTGATGGCCTCTTCAGTGCTATGTCCTGGTGAGTCGTAGGTGAGTCGTTGGGGCGGTTGAACAGAGCGTTTTGGTTCTGGCTCAATCAGTTCCTCTTCAGGTGGAAGTACTATAGGTGTTGGCTCAATCCTTCTCTCTATCACTGGAGCAGACGTTTCTTCAGAGTATGATCCCTCCAGTGAAGGCATAGAACTATAATCACCTGAATAAGCTTCCGGAGCTACCGGGATTCCACAGCCTCAGGGACTTCCAACTGAAATTCAAGAGGCTCAGGGATATCAACAGTCTCAGGGACTTCCAACAGAAATTCAGGAGCTTCAGGCCTCAAATTACTCTCCCATCGTTCAGGAACTGAGATAATCTCTTCAGGCTCCGGCGAACGCATCCAGTCCAGACAGAAACTCTCTTCCTCACTGTTCCTTTCGCTCTCTTCAACAACCCGGGTCTGTTGAGACCGAGTAACAGGAGGCAAACATGGAACAGGCGGATTTGGCAGAGGCGGTTAGTCCCCAACTGGCATCCTTACAGCCTCTCTCAAAGGTAACAAATGATTTCGGTGCCAGTTCTTAAGAGGCCCAGCCTTTCCATCCGGGCGAATCTGATACACTGGTAAACCCGGCAGTTGTTTGCAGACAATGTAAACCTGGGAACTCCACCTATCCGCCAACTTGTGTCTCGCAGCAGCACCCAAGTTCTTCAATAGAACCCTATCACCGGGTTGTAGATCTTGTATTCGGACTTTCAAGTCATAGTTCCTTTTGTTTCTTTGCTCCCTGTTTCCTGAGGTCAACCGGGCCTGTTCAAATGCAGAAGCCAAATTCTTTCGAAGTCTGTCCACGTAGTTTCTATGGGAAGCTACTGACGTCTGGTCTAGAGATAACCCAAATGCCAAATCAACCGGCAATCGAGCCTCTCTTCCGAACATAAGACGGTACGGTGAGTATCCAGTTGCATCACTCTCCGTACTGTTATATGCATGCACCAGAGTAGCTATGTGCCGACTCCAACTCTGCTTCTCCACATTCGACAAGGTCCCCAGCATGTTTAGCAGTGTGCGATTAAACCTTTCAGGCTGAGCATCACCTTGAGGGTGATATGGTGTAGTTCGGGTCTTTTGGATTCCCAACAGCTCTAACAATTGCCCCACCAGTCTGCTTTCAAAGTCTCTACCCTGATCAGAGTGTATCCTCCTTGGCAGTCCGTAATGAACAAAGAACTTTTCCATCAACACCTTGGCCACTGTCGGAGCGCGTTGATCTTTTGTGGAAAATGCTTGGGCGTAACGAGTGAAATGATCAGTCACTATTAGAATGTTCCCTTGCCCACTAGCATCCGGCTCTAAGCACAAGAAGTCAATGCACACCAAATCCATGGGTCCCTGACTCTGCAGATGGCTCATTGGAGCAGTTCGGGTCGGTAGAGTCTTTCTCTGAATACACCTCAAACAGGAATGACAATAACTTTCTACTTCAGCCCTCATGCAAGGCCAATAAAACCTATCTCGCACCAGCTTAAAAGTTCTCTCTGCACCTAAATGTCCATGCTCATCATGTAGTGATCGCAGCACACTCTCCCTATGTTTAGTGGGGAGGAATAACTGTTGAATCTCTTCAGCGTTGGTTGAGGGGCCCCTTCGGTAGACCACCCCATCCAACATCTTTAACCGCTCCCACTCTTTGTAGACCAATCTGGCTCCACTTGGGGAGTTGGTTAACAAAATCTCTCGCTGGTTTGCAGACAGGGCCTTTATGGTCAAGGCAATTAAAGGGTCTCTGGCCTGATCTGCTTTCAGGTCCTGTCTCGAAAAGGTAGGTAAACTCTCATCCCTTAACTGCGTAGGCTTACAGTAGAACTCAGGAACAGCCGCAGCCATAACTCCTATGGCCTCCGCTTCAATCCCTCCTTTGACCCGGCGCTCTGTTCCTTGACACAAAGCTTGCACCCCGTCTGGAGTCAACTGAGTCCATTCTGTAGTGTAGGGTCTTCTCGATAACGCATCAGCATCTCGATTATTCACCCCAGGGCGGTACTTCAGACTGAACCGAAACCCTGACAGAGCGGCCAACCACGATGTCCCGTTGCGTCCAGTTTTGCGGTAGTAAGGATGTAGGTAAGAGGATTGTTATCCGTCTTGATCACAAACTCAGCTCCATACAGATAGTCTTTTAACTTGTCTACCACTGCCCACTTTAAGGCTAGGAACTCCAACTTGTGAGTAGGGTAGTTCTTCTCTGAAGGCGTAAGGCTCCGGCTCACGTACGCTACAGGCCTCAGCAATCCGCCATACTCCTGATACAGAACTCCTCCCAGACCTTCTCGGCTGGCATCCACATGTAACTCATACGGCTTGTGAGGGTCCGCATAGGCCAAAACAGGAGCTCGGGTTAGACTCTCTTTCAGTTTCGCGAAAGCTCCCACACATTGACTGGTCCATTCACCTTGTATAGACTCTCGAGCTTTCCTTGGCCCTGGAGCTGACGGGTTCTTATCAGAGACCTTGCAGCCTTCTTCGGTGGTTTCCTTCTGCAGGAGTTGTTCAGTGGTTGAGCTATTTTTGCGAATCCTCCCACAAATCTTCGATAGTATGAACAGAATCCCAAGAAAGATCTAAGCTCAGTGACGTTTCGGGGTCTAGGCCAAGAAGCTACGGCCTCCAACTTCCGAGGATCTGTCGAAACACCTTCTGCTGAGACCACATGTCCCAGATACGTAACAGAGGGTAGACAGAATTGGCATTTCTCCAGAGACAGTTTCAGCCCTCTTCATGGAGCCTCTTCAAGACCTTCTCCAAACGTTGCTCATGTTCTTCCAGAGTCTTCCCAAACACAATTATGTCATCCAGGTACACTAATACTTCAATTAGATTCATATCCCCGACTGTCTTCTCCATCAACCGTTGGAACGTGCTGGAGCCCCCGTAAGGCCTTGAGGCATCCTGTTGAATTCAAAGAACCCCAGTGGACAGATGAACGCAGTTTTCTCCTTGTCTTCAGGATGCATGGGTATCTGGTGATACCCGCTTCGCAGGTCTAGTACACTAAACCACTTTGCTCCAGACAAACACTGTAGGGCATCTTCTATCCGAGGAGTGGCATATTGATCGGGGATGGTTCTCCGGTTCAACGTGCGGTAGTCTATGCATAGACGGACAGAACCATTTTTCTTCCGGACCAACACTATGGGAGATGCGTATGGACTCCTGGACTCTTGAATCACCTTGGTTCTTTGAAATTCATTCAGCTGCTCTCGCAGATCATCTAAGTCTCCTAGCGGAACTCGCCTTGATCTTTCCCGAAATGGCTTGTCTTCTTGTAACCGAATGCGATGCTCAGTACTCTTTGCTAGGCCCACATCGAACTCATCTTTCGAGAACAATTCCTTCCACTTTAGGACTTGAGACTGAAAACGTTTCTTCCACTCAGGTGAAATGGGAGCGTCCTTGGGGTAGAATCTTTCATCTGGAATCTCTTTATCCACTCCCCCTCCTAAATCGGTAGAGAGGGGTGTAGCAGACTCTACTTGCCCGATAGGCATTCGTGCTTTAAGGACTACTGGAGAATCCGTCACATTGCATACGCTGACCGAGACTCTTCCTCGTGTTCTCTTCAGAGCTTTGGTGGAGATTATTTCAGGAATCACTTCGACTCCGGTTTCACTCCCATGATTAAAATCGGTTCCCAGCACCACATAGGGACCGGGTTGCGATCCGTTCAACTTGACTGAAGCCCGGAAGCTCGCTACTTCTCCTGCTTGCAGAACCTTCTATGTTCCACCCAGTCTCCACAGTCTTCCCACCTCGGCAGGTGCCTTTTGTTCTTCGACCATCCTCTGATAGACCGGACGTAACATTGGGTGTACTCCTTGAGTTGAACCTTCTTCCAACATGATAGGCGTCAGGAGACGCCGCACTAGGTCAGTATTCGTCCCCACTATCAGGGAGCTTCTGTTCGCACCCGAGGGTCGAGGACACACAATGGCCAATGCATCACAACCCCCAGACTGCCCGATGACTTCAGATCCGATCTCCAACTTCACTTGCAGGTACCCGTCATAAGGGAGTTTCTCAGTACCGATACCCCATATTTCCAAATCCTTCAATTCTTGCAGAGGAATGTGCTTTAAGTGTTTCTCGTAAAAGTCTCTGTAGATCAATGTCACTTGAGCCCCTGAATCTAACAGGGCTTTGGTGTAGACTCCTTCCACTTGGATTGGCACAATAGGAGAAGGACCTATCAGTTGGTCAGGGAACTTGGTGGCGGTATCCGGACACTTAGACCCAGTTTGCTGTACCCTGGCCTTTTTCTTGGCCCGTGCAAGTCTTGGGTGTGCATTGCTTCCCCATGATGTAGACCCGGATGCTAAGGGAGTGATTCTTTCAGTCCTGGCAGGCTCCACAGTTGACTCGGCTTTGGGCCTTCTCGCCCTCTTAGTCTTGGCTTGGTTTCTGGAGCGGGGTTCAACCTTCGGGCACTTAGGTTGCTCCTTCACTTGTGCCCTCTGGCGGTTTCCGCGCCGGTGAGGTAGATAACAGTCCTTCTAGGGCTTTCAACAGTCCCTCGACTCTATCCTTCTCAGGCTTTTGGCCTTTGCACTGTGCGCGGAAATGGCCCATTTCTCCACAACCAAAACATCTCTTCTTAGAGAGCGGAGACGTAGTTGCTTGTTGGGATTTTGTTAAGGGACTTGGACCAGACGCCACAGCAGCTCCCGTCGTCTGCATATCTGTGAGGAATTTCTGCATTTCTGCCTGCATTTCGGTCACCTTCATCAACACTCGGCACAGTTCCGCGTGCGCTTGTTGCAATTCAGCTTGAGCTTCCTGTACTTTCTTGACGGTCTTGGACAATTCACCACGTTCAGAGAGGTTCGATTCTTTGGCAGCCCTCTCTGTAGATTTAAAAACAACTAGGTGTTCTTGTTCCTCTCGTCAGATCCATAAGTATCTAGAGAGTCGCTTTCAGGCTGCAGGCCGTCGTTATGTCTCACAGGTTGTGCATAAGCCCTTTCCCCCCCTGAAGGATTTCTCTTCCAGTAAAGCCTCTTCCTCTCGTACAACTCGGATCAGTTCCAGGTACTTCAACTCTTGGTTACCTGCTCTGCTTCTCAGCTGCATCATTACTGGATCTAGAGGTTGAGAGCCCCTCAGGATCTGTTTTATTCGGATCTTATCTACTTCGGCCGGTTCGGCCCCTTTCTTCAGGAGTATCTGGTGTAGAATCCTATCCAGGCGCCTCATGTACTCGGTCATCCTTTCACCTCTTCTCTGATAGGTGTGTTCGTACTGATATACCAGTTCGGCTGCCTTTTCGGTTCGCCCAAAAACTTCTTCAAGAACGTTTAAATAATCTAAAGCAGTACAATCTTTCCTACTCAGTTTTAGGTTTCTCACCGCTTCCGACGCGGGTCCCTTTAAGCTCTCGGTGATCCTTTGCTTCTTCTGGGCCTCAGGGACGTCCCACTCATCCAGAGCCTGCATCGCCTGTTCCACCCATTCTTCAAAGGTTTCTTCTCCCGCCGGAGTTGGTACATTTCCTGTAAAATTTCTTAACCGTCGATAACCGAAGTTAGTGTGAGGAGGGCTTGTTTTCTGACATTTAGCCAGTAGATCTCCAATAGCCACGATAAATTCAGGCCCGATCATGGCCAACGGACTAGGCGCGGAACACTTGCGGATTCGCCACGTGGCGCACTTGGCTGAATTAGTTGGACTTCCACCTCATCGGCCAGTTTCACGCTCGCGCCCTTAAAGCATGGTGGAACGCCCTTTCTCCACTCGAGAAGAACATACGTGTGAGAAGTATCTGGGTTTCTTTTAATGTCCAGTATTAACCCCGATGATCTGGTGCTAGCGTGGCCACGGCCTGGCGGATCTGCTCTTCGGCCCAAGTGTCTGCGGGAATATCCACGACTATACAACATTCTAACTGACTACTGTGCTCCTCCTCCACCACTCGGCAACAGTGTCTGGATCCATATTTAACCCTTTAGATGCGGTTTTTCCAGAGACTGAATCCCGGAAACGAGCCCCCACGTGTAGCGCTCACTCCCGGAGGAGCCGCTGAAAATGAACCACGGGTCAGTCTCCCCGCACTAGGGAATAAATATACTCCAACACCGCTGTGAGTTTTTTATCATTTAAGTAGTTTACTAAAATAATAGGCAGATGTTGAGACACGGTATTCACAGATATTATAGACAGTACTTTCGTATTGCGGTAAAAACGCGTAGCGGAAAAAAACGAAACACGAGGCTTCGTATTTCGGAAGAATAAAATATTCGCAACGAACAGAAAATATATGCAATTACTCAATAGTTCGGAAAAACAGAGACACGTAGCGAACCCCAAATACAAATCTCTTCGTATTACGATAAACGCGCAGCGGAAAAGAGAAAATATGTATTCGGAACGTATCCTTAACCCCCGTTCCGATTCGCAACAGAATGAGTCCTGCACAGGTTAAGTCCCGGAATGTAAAAGGTGTGTATGTGTATATGGTACCCGGGTACTGTTCAACTGGCCAGTGAATTTACTGAAGGAAGGTCTTCGACTAGTCAGTTGGGGCCCTGTGGACTTTAAAGAGAAAACAGCAGCTTGTCCTTTAATCACAAAACAGCCTTGGAGGCCTCTCACCCATCCGACGATTGCTTTAGGTTCCGCTGACCCAGGACGTCTCTCCGCTCGATTTTGACTGGGGATACTAGTGGCCGGATCCGTTGTCTGACTTTATGCAGCTTGTCCAGCTCACCGCCTGCTCTCCGTACCCGATCAAACTCGGCGGTGACTCCTCACTCGAGGTCTTTGGTTCCTCCGGTCTGCAGCAATTCCTGGATTCTGTCAAGTCTCCTTCTCCTCAGGTCGAGTGACCCAATAATGACTGACAGGTCTCACTCAGGCTCTGGCCTAGGCCCTCTCGCGATCTCTTCAGTGCGTCTGCTTTCTCTCGTTCCCTGGCGCGCTCTGGCGCGTTCTCCACGAGGTGGAGGATGTAAGTGTCCAGTCCCCACCCACTTCCTGTCTCCTTGCAAAGCATGCCGGGAAATGTAGTCCCAATGTCCAGTGTCTCTAATCGCGACTGTCTCCATCTTGTGGCCAAAAATAGGTAATGCCACCGCAAGATTTTAACACAGCGCTACATTATTAAATATGAATGAATATTGTGTATGATGCAAACAGTATTACAACAAATAATGACATGATGATGCAAGAAATTAAATGGTCAACTCTTGGAAATTCAAATAACAAACAAAATAGATTTGCATGATGTAGGTGAAAATATACTCAAGATTCTTTCATTTAAATTGGCACTGGTATTAAAGAGAAGAGTAGCATACATGTTATGCTATTTTCAATAATCACAACTGGAATTATTTGGGTATTAGCAGTAATTTGAGCTCAGAACTACTTAACTATACAGCAAAAATAAACCTTTTCCCTTATATGTTAGAAACTGAAGAATGAAAGTCAAGATGGAGTGTATATTGAGGGAGGCTATAGGGAGAAGATAACATAGGCAGTTCCGGTCAGGAAAAGTATGGCATGCATAAATATTGAGGTGGGGTGATTTTGCAGTTGCAAATGTCATTAAGGTCAATAAAGACCATTAACCTCTAAACCAGTGTTTCGCAAACCTGTCGTTAGGACCTACTGACATGCCAGGTTTGACAGAAATCTGAAGCACAGCCCAGGTGATATGCTTTGCTGCTCAGTGATTGCAGGATTCAGTCTTCATTTCCCCAAGGTGATTAGAAAAATCTGGCCTGGTTGAGAGTCCCGAGGACAGGTATGGGAAACAGAGCTCTAAAGCATTGAATGAACTTGAACTTGGAACTTTAACATAAACAACCACCTTTAACCCTTTTATGCTGTGGGGCGTACTATGCTGTCTTCATGGCGGGTGGGACTCAACGCCACGGGGCAGCATAGCACACCCCACTAGCATGTTTGGGTCACGTCCAGCCCACCCACCAGCTGCTGCGCAGCATGCGTCATTGACTGCCACGGGATGGCCTCCTCTGCAGCCAATGACGGACGTCATGCTTCAGCTGTATAGGAGGGCCAGATGAGGGGCCTGCCACAACAGCCAGAGAGTGTGCCTCGCTGGCATTAACACCCTCCTGCCCGGCGGTAAGGGGTTAACATTCTTCCAATTTTTCCTGTTAAAGGACACTATTCAAAGATATGCTGTTTTCAAGCCAGTAATAAAACATTATCATAAAAAGTGATGTCCTAATGTAAAGTACTTACTTTCATGTTGTCATGCACTGAAACACAGCGTCAAACGACAGGAGACAAGTCAGTACGTGCGCATTTAGTGCCTTCGTCTGACTGTAACCTAAAATGAGCATTATGACTGCATTACTCAACTTTTCATTTCCCAGACCGAGAGAAAGTTCAGTGTTTTATACGTGAAGGGTTATTTCATAAGAGCCGAACTTGCTACTGAATTGCACTGAACAGTAAATTTCACCATATGGTGCAACTTCGTGGCAAGTCGGCTATTCAGAATGCAGTCAATTCGCCAAATACTGGCAAACTGCCAGCAAAATTGGTGCACTTCGCCCCAGATCGCCACAATTCTGTGACTTTTGGCAGCAACAAAATTGTCCCATAGAGAGGTAATGGCTAATCTATTCAGTGACCACCAAACTGCACCGAAATGCTGGCGAAATGCCCAGATTTTCTATGCTTCAGTTTGACAGGTTTAAACAGGCGAATACCATAGAATTGCTATCAGCAGTGAGCAAGACCATAAGGCCTCTAAAAACATGCGTTCGGTTCGAAACGAGCACGTGAGATCGGTTCGAAACGAGCGAGATACTCCTATCTCTAGGCATCTACGTAATGAGCAGTCCGGTAACTCTTCTGACCTAAGATTTATGGTCATAGAACAAGTTAATCAAGGTTCGCAACGTGGTAATTTTGATTTAAAACTACGCTGTTGTGAGGCGTTTTGGATTTATCAGCTAGGAACACTGTCCCCGAATGGATCAAATGAAGAGTTCTTTCTTGCCCCCTTCATTACAGATTATTAATTCTTTATATTTATTGTTTATTTATTTTTGGTTTCCCAATGTATTTATGTATATTTATTCATTATTGTGTTTCTGCCCGCCTAATTTAAGATCTACTACAACTTAGGTGGTTATTTATACTGTGATTCTTATGTGTTTGTTATTGGCCTCAATTCCATCTATTGATCCTGGTCTTATGTGTTACCCAACTCAACTGTCAGCCTATATCTACCGATCATGAAGACGTTGGCAAAGATATGTATGTGATCTAACTTCTAGTTTCATTGCCCTAGTTGTCCTTGCGATCTAGATCCCTCGGGTTAACGACAATATTTCTTAACAATTTGTTTCATCTATAGCTCTGTGTAGCTAACAGGTACTTATCTGTAATTTTTTGCTACATTAATACAATCTCTGATGCATCTACCTTGATACAATCTAGATACACAGTGATTGTCCTTAGAAGATTAGGATTGGCTCTCCTTTGAGCACCTGTTTACGTCTACAAGAATTCATGTGGTTGGCGTTTTTTCTACACAGAATGATTTGGTGACATTGGACCGTGCACGGAACTTGATTGGTTGTCTTAATCTTGGATATCACCTACCACTAAAGTTTCCGGTATGTCGAGTACTAACAGACTGTATAAGGCACTGGCAGCGCAATACAATTCATCTCTTGAAAAAGCCGATTTAGGCCCCTATTACAATCTTCGCGCAAATGCGCTTTTGCGCAAGGACAAAACCATTTGCGCGGAACGTCGTATTACGACGTTCGTGCAAACGATGCGCGTTAGCGTCTACCGCGATTGACAGTGCGCGAACCCAGTGCAAGCGCAAGTGCGTGCACGCATCCCATACTTACCATTGTCAGTGCGAATGCGTTCGAGCGGATGGTATTACGATCTTCGTGCAACGTCGTACGAACGACGTTTGCACAAAGTATCTTAACGTCTTTGAAAACCTGGTGTTAACTTACAATCTGAACGTTCTGGCCGAAACGAAATGAACCTGCACAAAAAAAAATACAGCACAGTATAGTTACACATTCTACACATACCCAAACAATAAAATTAATAAATTGTTTAATTTTTTATTTTTGTTGCAGCACATATACGCAGATTGACTTTGACAGGCGCAACAACCGAAACCTAGCAAATGGTGGTTCTTAATTCTGATTGGCTGAATCTCGTGAAAAAACAGTCTGCCCACCGATTCCTGCACACAACGGTCATTTGCGCCCGGCTTTGCGCGTCGGATTTGCGCTCGAAAAAACATGAAGGCTGAAAAACTGCGCTCGGATCGTAATACAGTGTTAATTTGCGCGCGCTAACGTTTTTTGTGTGCGCAAAAAAAATTGCGCTGCGCGAGCGCATTTGCGCGAAGATTGTAATAGGGGCCAGTGTTTATCGGCGAAATGCGTCCCCATTGAGATGTCATATTGATTCCCATGTGTGACGTGAGGCCTGGCCTGACGTGGTACAGAAAGGGTGTGAGCTACTTGAGAAGTGAACAGACATAACTGAATTGTATAAACAAGAGATATATTTACAACAGACGAAATACACAGCAAGGAATCCAGAACAGAACACATAAGACACTAAAGACCTGAGCAATAAAAATAAACCAGAAGACTGAGATACAAAAGCAATAGGAGATACAGGGCTATAAACAGGGCAGAAATTAAAAGGCAAGCAGGCAGACTGACCTGAACTAAAATATACAATGATACTAAAATAGATAAACATAAACAAACAACCAAGGACCTGGGTAACTATAAGCAGACAAACATGAACAGAACTAGGCAGGGGAATAAACAAAACTATACCTGACCGGGATGTGACCTGAAGACAGACATGAACAACAAAAGAAAACTAGGGCTAAACCAGAACAGCATACAATGAATCTGGATTACAATGAGGCTAAATTCAAGATGCGGGATACAGACCAACTGAGAGCATGGAACAACTGGAGGCTAGGAACAAAACAGACTGAGGCTTGACCAAAATGAAACAGCACCCTTCGTAGGGCGATGCCTGCCTATATACAATGTTCAATTAGAACAATAGAGTCCAGGTGAGTGACCAGGCTTGGAATCCAGGAAGAAGAAAGGTAAAGTCCATTGAGGCCAGAGGTGGCGCCAGAGACACAGAATGTCCAGATAATAACTGGCAACTTCCACCTCTGCCAGAGGGGGCGCAGAACATTACACCATGGTGGGAAGTTCTTAACAGTTTGTCCTTTCATGTTGGCGGATTTTTTTATTTCATTCAGCAATTCCTTTAAGCTGGTCCTTTACTGATTTCTGGCCCTCTTTGGTGCTGTGACCCCTATAGATAGCATTGCATACTACTTTGTGCTGCTGTGGTAATGAGTTCTTAATACATTTATGTGTTTCCTCTGTTGGCTTATATTTCTGAAGCTCCCATCCTAAGGAGAGCACGGATGCCATTGCCGTTACATCACTGATTGTTTGAAGGTTCCACACTCCAAGAGAGCATGGGCGTCTCCTTTGGTTAGCCATTAAACGTTTGATGGCTGTATAGGTTTTAGGTCTCAATTCCTAATTAAGGAGAGCACAGCAGTGAGGTTTCCTATTTGACGATAATTCTTGGTTGCAGACCTGCTGGTATTGTTTTGATTGCAGGTTCTGGATTTTATCCACCACTGTGCTCTATTCCCTGCTGATAGCAATCTATGCAGCTTTTCGTCTAACTATTGTGTTTATCAATTCACTCATACGCTAAAATTTTGTGCTGCTATTCAATGAAAATCTGTGTCACTATTCAATGAAAGAATGACCGCTGAATACCTCGCGTTATCTATGATGATTTCAGGTTAACCTCAATTATGTACTGATGGAGGCTAAGAATCCCTCCTAGTGGATAGGAGTGAAACAAGGGTACTGAGAACTTAATCCCACGTTTGGATATGCTTACTCTTTTTATATTAGTTCTTATTCACTGAATTAAGACATTTACGATTGAAGTTTACTAGCTAAAAGTGAACACTATATTGGTTAAATACAATGCCAAGACGATTGCTTAGGCATAGCTACTTTTTTACATTGGTTTTCAATTACCAATCCGATATATGTGTGTGGTCATATTTTATTAGTTTAAAGCGATTATATATTTTTTCGTTAAAACTAACCAATTGGTACTACTGTTGTCTGGTTAGCAATTGGTTTGATTTAAGCACCGATTGGTGCGCCTTTTTTCACCAAATTGTGTCTTTGCAATATATATTTAGGTTTTTTATATATTTTTTCTAAATGCAAAAGTTTGAATTAATAAAGTTTACTCAAGAATTTTTTTGATTTCCTTTTTTTGAATGGATTTTTTTTTCATTCTCTAACAGACCTTTTATTTTTTTTGGACCTTTTCATTATTTCTATGCATTTTTATTGCTTTAAACGCCTTTTAAAAAATTACCGAGGTGTGTTAAAAAAGAGAGCACCAAAATGCTCTCTGAATAGCCCCTATAGTCATACTGATCACTGGTCTAAAGCAGCAGCCATTATTATAGGATATTGTAGGGTTAAATGTTAACAGATCCTGGCTATGCCAGAACCTCCTTTCATTATAACCCTTTAGTGAGGGGAGTACTCAACCTAAATACGGCGCTGGGCTCTGTCGGGGCTAATCTCAAACTGCAGCTTTTACTTGACCAGAGGGGAGGTTGGATGCTAGAGTGAGCATTCGGCTAATGCAAAGGATATCAATGCGAGCACATTGAAAGGCATCTGTTAGAGGCAGTCATGACCGGTTGCTCATACCAGACCAGATCAGCAGCACAGATCAGTGCTCAATTATCCTGATTCAGCATTCTAGAACCCTCCACAGGAGGACAAAAGGTATTGGGACACTCTTTCTTCATTACTGAATCCAGGTGTTTCAATCAGACCAATTGCCACAGGTGCTTACAATCAAGTACCTAATATTTGTGAAAACAGGGGTTGTTCTGAAGTGCCCAGTGAAGAGTGGTACTGTGATAGGATGCTGCCTTTGCAATAAGTCAATTTGTTAAATTCCATCCCTGCTAGACATTCCATGGTTACTGTTTGTGTTATTATTGATAAGTGGAGGCGTTTAGAAACAGCAGCAATTCAGCAGGATTCTACTATACATTAAATGGACCAGTGGAATCTCGCACAGATGTGTTTCACAGTATTGTGCTGTAAAATCCCCCTGGTGCGATAACTGTTCATATTCATCCTGCTGGTAAGTTTACTGTAAATAAAAATCCTGTTGTACATTTACTGTTGATGTAAATCCTGATGGTGTGTTATACTGTTAATATAAACCCTGCTGTGCATTTACCGTTAATATTAGTTTGTAATTTCAATATAATGTTAATTTTATTTATTTTACCTGCAGATCCGCTGATGAATGTTCCGGCGACTTCTTTAATGAGAACTCTCATCAATCATTAAAGTGGGTATGTTTTCAGCAAAGGGCTTTTTACATCCATCGAGGGTCTTCAGTTTGAAAATAGCAAATTGCAACTATTTTTGGGGAGCTGCATACAGTTCATCTATCTCATGATATTACATATGTTGGCAAAGGTGTTTAGACCACAATGGTATTTTTCCATTTTTTAAAATCTTTTATTTTGGTTGAACAAAGTTCTCATTTGCGTAGAGGTTTCCCTGTGTGCGATTTCTTCCAGTGCATAGGTTTGTTTGCACAGTATGAATATGAGAGATTCTATACATATAATGGGGTCGATAGTAGTAATGAAAAAAATGAATGCCAAATGAATTTTAGCATTTCCAATCTCCAAATAGTATGTGTAATCAGGTATAGTTTAATTTTGTTGCTATGTTTTTATTAATTCCTTAATCTGCTTCAAAATTTTAAAACTAAAAATTTTAATGTAAATTTATATCAACTAAGTAAACCGTCAATAATAATAAAGATAATGTTTCTAGTTTATTGAAGTATTAACCAAATCCTACTTTAAACAAATGACTGCATATCATTAATCTTCTGGAAATAATATTATTTAACCTCTTAGTGACCGGGCGGTTTTACACAAATCCGTCCTTTAGTGACCGCTGCTGTTTTTACGTTTCTGCGCTGTTAGTGTTTAGGACAAATTTTCCTCTTACTCGTTTATGCAACCCACACATATTTTACACTGTTTTTCCCGTCATTAAATGGACTTTATAAAGATACCATTTTTTTCATCATTTCATATAATTTACTATAAAAAACATTGTGAAATATGACAAAAAAATTGAAAAAACACCACTTTTTCGAACTTTGACCCCCAAAATTTCTTATGTATCAACAATCAAATTTAATTCCTTAGTAGTTTCTAAATTTAGTTCTGAGTTTAGCAATACCCAATGTTTACATATTCCTCGCTTTTCTCCTTATCTTATGCAACAATAAGTGAAAGTAGCACTTTGCCATTTCCAAAGAGTTTATTTTCAAAACAAGTGCTAGTGACATTGTAACACTGATATCTGTCACTAATTCCTGAATAACCCTCCACATATACATATTTTTTTAAAGTACACAAATCAAGGTATTAAACTTGGGGTATTTTGACTCTTTCCATGCAAACCATTTTACCACAAATCTATGCCAAAGTTTGAGAAAAACAAAACTTTGGTGATTTTTTTTTGAACGCAATTTAAGAATACATGTACTGTGAACTTTAAGGTTTACTGCCAAAAACCACCCCAAAATATGTTCAGCAACATCTTCTGAGTAAATTGATACCACCCATGTATAGGTATCTTGGGTCATTTGGGGGCTAATAGGCCTTATTTGGGGGGTGCGCATTTCAGTTTTCCAACTTGGAATTTTCACATTTCGTCATCATGCACCCATGTCCTATTTGGGACATTTTTGAAGCCGGCCAAAGTAATTTACCCCATCAAACCATATATTGTTAGAAAGGGCACACCCTAGGGTACTTCAAAGAGTTGTATTTTAACACTTTCCATGCACTAGCTCTATGTCAAACTTTCAGGTAGTCACTTTTTGTGTTATTTTTTCACACACATTGTACTTTAGGCATGAATTGTCAAATCCAGTTATGGGTTACTGCCAAAAAACACCCCAAAATATGTTCAGCAACATCTTCTGAGTAAATTGATACCACCCATGTATAGGTATGTTGGGTCATTTGGGGGCTAATAGGCCTTATTTGGGGGGTGCGTATTTCAGTTTTCCAACTTGGAATTTTCACATTTCGTCATCATGCACCCATGTCCTATTTGGGACATTTTTGAAGCCGGCCAAAGTAATTTACCCCATCAAACCATATATTGTTAGAAAGGGCACACCCTAGGGTACTTCAAAGAGTTGTATTTTAACACTTTCCATGCACTAGCTCTATGTCAAACTTTCAGGTAGTCACTTTTTGTGTTATTTTTTCACACACATTGTACTTTAGGCATGAATTGTCAAATCCAGTTATGGGTTACTGCCAAAAAACACCCCAAAATATGTTCAGCAACATCTTCTGAGTAAATTGATACCACCCATGTATAGGTATGTTGGGTCATTTGGGGGCTAATAGGCCTTATTTGGGGGGTGCGTATTTCAGTTTTCCAACTTGGAATTTTCACATTTCGTCATCATGCACCCATGTCCTATTTGGGACATTTTTGAAGCCGGCCAAAGTAATTTACCCCATCAAACCATATATTTTTTAGACATGTGCATTCGTTTTAGTACTAAAAAACGATTTAGTCCGAATTTTGGGATAATTTAGTTTTCGTATGACTCAAGAGATACGAAACTGCTCAGTACAAAAAATGAAAGAAACTAAAATAAAATGCACTACATTTTAGTTTCAGTCATTTTTGTGATATTACATTGATGAGTGAAGGAGACCAGCAATGAAGAGTGCAACATCACAAAGCTACAGAAAAGGTTTGTATGCGTAATCCTTCCCAACCCCTACCCGAAAATCTGACAGTGATAGAGCTCCAGAATACTCACTCGCAACACAGACAGCCAGCACAGGAAAGGAAACCTTTACTTAACCCTTGCATGTCTATGAGGCAGACAAGATGATAAAAGCAGCTGGAGAAGGAAAACATTCAAATAAATCACACTGAAAGCTAATGACAGACAGAGGAGGGCTGGATAGTAAAAACCCCTTTATAACAAGCAGCGCTGGGAGAAGAGAGGGACTTTATAAAACGTGTGTTATCTCCCCTCCCGCTGTGCATAATAGGGGCTTAGGTCTGATACATTTTATATTATCCAGGAGCACTATCCCCCTTTCCTCATCTATAATACACGTTTTATATAAAGTTCCTCTCCTCTCCCAGTGCTGCTTGTTATAAAGGGTTTTTATGTCTGATACATTTAGTATCCAGCTCTCACAGTTACTCTGTCATTATGAGCCTTCATTGTGATTTAGTTGAATGTTTTCCCTGGATTTAAAGTGCTTTATTTTATTATAAAAATAAATTTGCACCAGTCATCTCTTTTCTGAGCTTTCAGACCGATTTACGTTAATATTTAACCTCTCCCCTGATTTTATATTCCTGTCTGTCTCCCCCACAGAGATACAAAGTTTAAGTAAAAGTTCCCTCTCCTGTGCTGGATAAGCATTGCATTCCGAAGTTCTGCACCCTCCACATGCCAATGCAGTAGGATGTTCTATACAGAGAGGAGAATTAATTAATGCAGGAGGATGTTCTATACATTATACAGAGAGGGGTATTAATGCAGGAGGATGTTGTATACATTATACAGAGAAAGGTATAAATTGAGGAGGATGTTCTATACAGAGAGGGACATTAATTCAGGAGGATGTTCTATACGTTATACAGAGAGGGGTATTAATTAATGCAGGTGGATGTTGTATACATTATACAGAGAGGGGTATTAATTAATGCAGGAGGATGTTCTATACATTATACAGCGAGAAACATTTTTTTTTTAGCCCTTTAAATCCAGTGGCTGTGAGCACTGAGATCGGCTGCTTGTTATATTATCTCTCAGTACAATGTATCAGGCTCAGCTGTTACAGTAACTGACTGTAACAGCGCTCAGAGTTTCAGTAAAAGAAGGAAATAATATTGTCATAACCTCTTATATATAACAATATTATTTACTAGTTTTACTGAAACTCTGAGCGCTGTGATGAGCAGCAGTCAGTTACTGTAACAGCTTTGCCTGACACATTGTGCGGAGAGCAGCGATCTAAGCCCTCTGAGGAGCCACTACAATAGTAATTGTATCCACTGGTTTTCGGATGAACGAAATTAGTTTTCATACTAAAGAACTGAAAACGAATTTCTTTAGCAACTAAATAAATTGCATTTTAGGACTAATCCATTAGTTCAAAACGAACCTTTGTGCTGTGCACATGTCTAATATTTTTAGAAAGGGCACACACCCTAGGGTACTTCAAAGAGTTGTATTTTAACACTTTCCATGCACTAGCTCTATGTCAAACTTTCAGGTAGTCACTTTTTGTGTTATTTTTTCACACACATTGTACTTTAGGCATGAAGTGTCAAATCCAGTTATGGGTTACTGCCAAAAACACCCCAAAATATGTTCAGCAACATCTTCTGAGTAAAGTGATACCACCCATATATTGATTTGTTCTGTTGTTTTTGGGGTGCTACGCCAATCTTTTGACATGTGCTTGTCAATTTTCTAATTTGACATACAGTATCTTCTTTGCTTATCTTTTTTTTAGGGGCCTTTTTACATACCCCAATTTTATGAACGTGCATATATTTGGTAAGCTAACACCCCAAAGTATTGTAAATGGAGTGTTTTTATGCCATGGATGCAACCGTTTGCTCCAAACAAATTGGATACTGTTTGGTGGTCATTTTTCATTTTCACACCCACATCAGTTTTGGACTGTGATTTAGGAGACACTGTTGTTGGTTACTGCATGAAAACTCTCCAGGTTGTTTTCTGCAAGGTCTCCTGAGTACACCCATGCCCCCCATGCATAGGTTTGCCAGGATTTTGGGAAGGTTCAAATACAATTTTTATGACTTTGTCATTGGAGTTGAAATTGAGATTATTTCTTCAGCTAGGCCCATCTTTGGTTTTGGGTCTACCGCATACCCCAGTTTGAATTATTGCCAGAAAATTGTTTATATTTGTTATGTTGACACCCCAAGGTATTGCATATGGAGTGCTTTGATGCCATGGATGCAACGGTTTTAGCCCAAAACATTTGAGAAGGTGTGTGGTGTAATTTTTCAATTTTCAGATTTTTACGCCCACATTAGATTTGGACTGTGATTTAGGAGACACTGTTGTTTGTTACTGCATGAAAACTCTCCAGGTTGTTTTCTGCAAGGTCTCCTGAGTACACCCATGCCCCCCATGCATAGGTTTGCCAGGATTCTGGGAAGGGTCAAATACAATTTTTACGACTTTGTCATTGGAGTTGAAATTGACATTATTTCTTCAGCTAGGCCTATCTTTGGTTTTGGGTCTACCGCATACCCCAGTTTGAATTATTGCCAGAAAATTGTTTATATTTGTTATGTTGACACCCCAAGGTATTGCATATGGAGTGCTTTGATGCCATGGATGCAACGGTTTTAGCCCAAAACATTTGAGAAGGTGTGTGGTGTAATTTTTAAATTTTCAGATTTTTACGCCCACATTAGATTTGGACTGTGATTTAGGAGACACTGTTGTTTGTTACTGCATGAAAACTCTCCAGGTTGTTTTCTGCAAGGTCTCCTGAGTACACCCATGCCCCCCATGCATAGGTGTGCAAAGATTTTGGCAAAATACAGCACCAATTGTAGAACATAAAAATTTAGGAATAAAATGTAAAAGTCTGGTGCATTAAAAGAAAAAAAAAACTAAACTGAACTAACTAACTAGAGTGTAAGAAAAAATAGAAAGGAAAAAAAAATCACGGATCACGCACAGTGTGATATATCTTGAAACAGTCCCCAAGACACAGACCGGGTTGTCCAGGGCATTCTGGGCAGTAAAAGATTGTGTCTCTCCTCTGCCCCCTCTTGAAACACACCCTGCATCTTTTTTGGGGTTTCTGTTTGCCCTCAGTAGGGGGGATTTTATAAATAAAATGTGTAGCCCCAACTCTGTCCCCCATCACCGCCCGGGGAGCAGGTGCATCCTGGTACAAAAACCCCGAAATGACCTGGAGCTGAAACTGTAAAAAGGACAGCGTCACTCCGGGGTTTGCCTTTTTGCAGAGCAAAAAGGCATTGTGGGTTGCAATTTGCATCAGGTAAATTGCAACCATTTTGTACCAGGCCCTTGACTTCCGCATAATCTGGTAGGGCTGGAGCAGCTGATCTGCCAGATCAACCCCACCCATATGCCGGTTATAGGCTTTGATGCACACTGGCTTCCTGCTGCGCTCAGCTCTGCCACGTACAGAGTCCTCCACAGACCTCTCATTGTGGATGGTGGATAGAAGGTATACATCCTTCTTGTCTCTGTACTTGACCGCCAACAGCTCCTCTTGGCGCAGAGCTGAGGTCTCCCCCCTTTTTAACTGGGTGCGGACAAGCTGTGCTGGGAAACCTACGCGGTTCTTGCGAACAGTACCGCATGCTGCTGTATCAAAACAATACAGCAGCTTGAACAAAGGGACACTCGTATAAAAATTATCAACATACAAGTGGTACCCTTTGTTCATCAGGGGAAAAAGTAGGTCCCACACAATCTTGCCACTGGTTCCCATGTGTTCTGGGCAACCTGGAGGGTCAAGGCTACTATCCTTTCCCTCGTACACCCGCAAGGCCTGAGTATACCCACTCTCGCTGTCACAGAGCTTATACACCTTCACTCCATACCTGGAGCGTTTGGAAGGAATATACTGCTAGAATCCCAGACTTCCTTTGTATTTCATTAGGGATTCATCCACGCAGATATTCCTTCCAGGTGTATAAGCCTCTGCAAACCTGGCGGCGAAGTGGGTAATCAGGGGGCGGATTTTATACAGCCTGTCAAACTGGGGATGCTCTCTAGGAGGGCACAGGCTGTTGTCACTGAAGTGCATGAAACGCAAAATGTTTTCATACCTTCTACGTGACATTGATTGGGGGTAAATGGGGGTAGAGCAGATGGGGCTACTGCTCCAGTAGGAGCGAATTGAGGGCTTCTTTATGATGCCCATCAGCATAGTAAGTGCCCAGAATTTCAGAAATTCTGGCACATCTAGCGGGGTCCATTGCTGCCTTGCCAAGTAGGAGTCTGGCTTCGCAGCACAATGCTAATGGGCATACAGATTTGATTGGGCCACGATGTGGCCCAACAAATCATCCCCCATAAACACCTGCAAAAACTGTGTGGCGGTAAATCCTGCAACATCAATATTGATGCCAGGATTTGCCGTGAAAGGAGGGATATCTGGCCTCTGGCGATGAGGCACTACCCACTCCTCAGCTGGAGGTGTGCGTCTCCTGCTGGCAGGTGGTGGCCCAGGATCTGCATCAGAAACATCACTAGGAGATACATCAGCCAGCGTAGATGATGTATTTAGCGAGGTCTCTGAGCAGTTAGCGGGGTCAAAATCTGGGTCTGAGTCCAACGCAGATGCCTCAGATTCTGACGCCAGACATTATATATAATAGATTATAAAATTTTATAATTATTATATATATAAGCGGATTATTGGTTCTTAGAAGAACCGTTGGGTTTCACAAGAAAATACAAATAAACACCTAAATCTCTCTAAATCCCTCTAAACCTGCCTCAATTGTTCTAAATCTCCCTAAAATCTCTCTAAATCTGCCTAAATTTTTCTAATCTCACTAAATCTACCTAAAATCTCTAACCTGTCAAATCTGATCTCTCGCTCTCGCTCACCAAAACACAAGTGAGGAGAGGGAGGGAGAATCACAGAGGTCACGGCCAATATTTACAAAATATTGACCTGACCTGACAAATTAGAAATTTTATTTAGATTTTTTATAACTTCTGATTGGATGTTGCTAGCCTGCCTCTCTGATGAGGCAGGGTAGGAACATCCCACACAGCCCCAAGATGACCCTGCCCTTAGAAGGGCAGCGCCATCTTGGCTGTCACATTTATTTTATTTTATTCATTTTTATTCATTTATTTTTCTTTTTTTACACTTTCTTACACTTTTTTTTAGTCTGCTGGGTGCCTTGATCCCTCGAGGCACCCAGCAGAGCACCTGATCACTCATGTGATCTTTTTTTTACTGAGTGCCACGATACCTCGTGGCACTCAGTACTTCCTGCCGCTACCGAAGTGATCGCTCGGGGGAGCGATCACTGAGCGGACCGGCAGCAGGTAAACATATTGCAAGGATGCCTCGATGTCGAGGCATCCCTGCAATATACTCAGAGCAGCTGGAAGCAATACCGATCGCTTCCAGCGCTCTGTAGAAGTGCGGGGCACCTTTCCGGTCAAACCGGATGTTGATCGCTCCCGGGGAGCGATCACAAGGGGCCCCGGCACTTCTGTCCGCCATTGCACGGATGTCTGGACTCCCAGGCAGCGTGCAATGGCCCAGGAGCTGCTGGAAGCGATCCGATCGCTTCCAGCGCTCAAAAGACTGCAGGACATACCATGTACGTCAGCGGGTCTAAAAGAGACCCGCGGCCATGACGTACATGGTACGTACGCGGTCTCTAAGGGGTTAAAAGATAGTTCAATTCTTTCAACCCTATATCACTCACTAATAACCTAGGTTTCTTAATTTTTATTTTAAATGTTTTACATCTTTTACATGTAAGCATATTTATTGGACCAGACATAGATTATGAAATACAATCACCTACACTAAAGCATAAACAATCTTTGGTATCTGGTTTTAGAGTTCAGTGATTTTATCCTTCTAAAATTGTGTATTTAACTAAATTAAAACATATTTATCCTAGGCTTTTAATATTAAAAACACATTTACTCTTTATTATTTAAATTTGCAATGTGATTCTATTTTTGACACATATTTGCAAAAAATAAACAAATAAAATAGTATTAGTAATGGGAAAAATATGTGCTGTATGACTGGGGATACAGTTTAACCCCATAGTGACCAGGTGATTTTACCATTGTCTGTCCGAAAGTGCCCACTGCTGGATTTACATTTCTGAGCTGTTTGTGTTAAGCTCTAATTTTCATCTTACTCGTTTACGGAACTCACACATATTATACACCATTTTTCTCGCCATTAAATATACTTTCTAAAGACACCATTATTTTCATAATATCGTCCAATTTACTATTAAATTTTTTTATCAAGTATGATGAAAAAAATGGAAAAAACCACACCTCTTCAACCTTTAATCCCCAAAATCTGCACCCACCAAAAAAGAGCCTGGCTAGATAGTTTCTAAATTTTGTCCTGAAATTAGAAATACACAATATTTACATGTTTTTTATTTATAACCCTTTCCCTGCTGAGCTATTTCACCTCTGTGTGCTGAGCTCATTTTGACCACTTTATGCTCATCATGTTTATACGTGATTTGAAGTCCTATATTAGTATACCCTGAGACAACTTTTTTTTTAAAAGAAAACCCACATTTTAATTTTTTTATTTATTTTTACACCAAACATAGCCATGATCAGACCTTTCCAATGATACCAAACATGACCCTCTAGCTGCCATGGATCGAGTGATAAGGGGTCCAAATGACCCTCCTAGCTCCATTTGGCAGCTAGGGGGTTAACTGTCCAACTGACAACAGCACACATATGGCGAGGACGTCGGTAGGTGACCCCGGATTCTTGGCTGACATTCAAGATGTCAGCTGACTCTGGGACCAGATCAAGATATGATGCTGATTGGTGGCAAATCGCGATCCGGCTACTAAGGGGTTAAACAGAGGCACCACTGGAAAGGGCACACTCTGCCCTTTCCAGTGGTGCCTCTCTTTTTTCTTATGTGTAGCCGTTGGGGAGGGAGAGGGGTCCAAAGGATCCCCCCCTTTCAGGTTCACACCTGCAGGCGCAGGGGGCACCTGAAAATGACATCATAACACCCAGCAATGACATCATTGCTATGGTTGGGGTCCATAAAACTGGCAGGACGACTTCATGATAGCCTGACCGACGTGGGACCCCTGCCAGAGAGTTGAGTATAGGGAGGGAGGAGGGGTTAAAGGACCATTAAGTTCAAGGCACGTCCTTGGTCCTTAAGAGGAATTTTCCCCAAGGCATACTATGTACGTCAGTGGTCCTTATGAGGTTAATGGGCCAAAAGGCTTCATGTCCGCCGAATGCAGAGGAAGTTATGGAGAAGAGATAATATAGGGAAATGTCTAAGTTCTCTTTTGCATGGTATTTTGTTAGTATTGACTATTTGGGGATTGGACATCCAGTGACAATCACTAAAAACTTGAAATTTGCATTAGCTATTTTCCTTCTCTGTATATTTATACGTGAAATGTGATAAAAGATTTACATAATTATTAGCACTGTTGCTTCCTGTACATTGGCTGCTATGTCTGATCTATTTTAATCCCCACACTACCGTGATCATGCATACCTGATCAGTGGTAGCAGACACAGCAGCCAGAGTGTGTGTTAACATGATCTGGGGCTATGCTGTATCACTGCAAATGAACTTTTTTGTTGCAAGTGAATTTAATTTGCTTTTGGGCTCCAGAATTTTCCCCATAGTTTCAGTCCTGCGGACATAATGCCCAAGGTACTGAAACTGGTTCATATCGGCTAGGTAATGTTCACTGTCATATGGGGCATTCCCCTGCTAACACGGAGACACAGGCTGCAGTTCCAACTGCAAGAACTCTATTTGGCCAGTAGATGGTGACATCTGGCTGCCAAATAGGTTACTACAGTAAGAAATACTTTAAGAGATATTTCGGAATATTCCCATTGTACAGGGTGTCCATAAAGTCTCTTTACAATTTCAAAACTGTATTACAAAGGCAAATGAAAAGACAGATAAGTGAAAATTATTACAAAATTAGACATATATATTTAAGGTTTTTTTTATTTATTTTTTTAATTCTTAATTTTAGAATTTTTGCATAGTCAGACAAGAAACCAGCGTTGAAAAAAAAATTTCACTCGCAGGGCCACAGAAAGCCTTCTAAGTAGATACATTACAGAAATACAGGTAAAACAACATCTACTAGGTGTCATAGCAAGTCACCAGCAATAACACACTGAAGGGCAAACATGTCCTTCAAGGGGGACAGACTCAGAGAAATAAAAACGTACCTAAGAAGTGTCAAAAACATCTCAAAATAGGGGGGAAACAGGGGAAGGACATCAAAAAAGAACTACGGTGCACACCATACTGAAGGGGAGAGAAAAAGAAAGAAAAAAAAATACATATATATATATATATATTATATATATTTATAATGGGGCGGGAGGGAGAAAAACAACGAGGCAAAAGCCAAGAATGTGACACTCCTGGCACAAACCTTGGAGCTCAAGAAGCCATGGGAGGCCAAGAAGGGAAATAGTCACGAGGCCAGGGCGCCCGAGGATACTCCTCGATAAGGCCCAAAAACAAAGGGGAGAAAAAGAAACAATAATAACAACAAAGGGGGAAAAAAAAGGAGGGGAATGGGGGGGGACAATCTCGTCGAGCAACGAAAAACTAGAAAAGGTCCAGCTAAACAGAGCGGACGTGAGGAAACATCATTCCAAAAAGTCCCAGTAGAAAAACAGCAGGAAATATCCTAGACAAAAAGAAGAAAATCAGCCCGGGGAGGTGGTCACCAGATCCAGGGACAAGCCAATACTGGCTAATAACAAGCAAGCCTCGGCCGGGTCAGAGATGATACATGGTAAATTCCCATGGGTTACAACAAGCGAGCCAGCCAGTCCCCAGCGGTATGTGACCTCTTTGAGACAGAGAAACCCTGTCACCCGTCGGAAGCGACGCCGCGCCAGCAGGGTGACAAACGGTAGGTCTTGATAAAATAACAGCATCGCCCCATCAAACTTCACCGCTGTCCTGGCCCCAGGAGCTGACATGATCTGAGCCTTAGCCGCAGTGTTCCGGGCAACCGCAATAACATCTCTCGTGGAATCTCTGGGGGCCATTGCGGGCTTACGAATTCGAAATTCTGAGACGAACAGCTCCGAAACATTGGAGGACGATCCCAATGTATGATGGGCCAGGCGATTCACAGAGGAAAGCAAGTCTGACGTTAGTACCAATTCCGGGACACCTTGGAGTCGGATGTTGCGTCTGCGGTGTCTAGATTCTAGGACCTCCACTGAGCGAGTCAGGAGGCCGACTTGGGATCGTAAGGTGTCAACTTGCGATGAGAGGACAGTCTGCTCCGTAGCCACATCCGAGGTCTGAGCCTGTATCGCCGCCACTTGAGAGCGCACTGATGCCACTAATGGTCCGCATTCCAGACAACTCCGTTGTCCACAAGGATTTTATTTCTTCTATAAACCGGCACTAACCTCCCATCGTGGTGGGACGGGTGTCATCTATTTCAGCTGTACCCCCTAATTAGGGTTAGAAACTAGGAGTACCAATTACAGGTAGAAACTGATTTTAGAAACTAGGGTTAGAAGCTATTAGTGGAACAGATTGGGGGTACATATTAGGGGTAAAAGCTGTTAGGGGCACAGATTAGGGGTACATATTAGGGGCATTGATTAGGGGTACAGATTAGGGTTAGAAGCTATTAGGGGCACAGATTAGGGTTAGATGCTATTAGGGGGCACAGATTAGGGTTATATGATATTAGGGAGCACAGATTAGGGTTAGATGCTATTAGGGAGCACAGATTAGGGTTATATACTATTAGGGGGTACAGATTAGGGTTAGATGCTATTAGGGGCACAGATTAGGGTTAGATGCTATTAGGGGCACAGATTAGGGTTAGGAAGTAGAGTGAAAGTAACGGGGTGCCAGAGAAGAAATGACAAAGGAGAAGGGGAAAGAGAAAAATTTAAAGAGAGAAGAACATTAATGAGGGGAAATAGAGGAAAATAAATAGAGAATTAGATTAATTGTAAGGACAGATACCAAAACAGACAGATGAACATACTCAGGAAGACAGACACATAAACAGGGAGAAACACAGATAAAAGGGACACACAGAAGGACAGACCTCTCCCCTCCCCCCATACTCACCAGCCTCATGCTTCCAGCTCTCCTGCTGCTGGCTGACAGGCTGTATCTCTGTATCAGCGGGGTCCTCTGGTCACATGACAGCCAGGCAGGGTTTACTGCACCCCTGTGTGTGTGCTGCCAATCTATACTGTATACATCCCTGTTAGTGCAGGCAGCATGATGAAATGCTGCCTGTCACAAGGATATGCAGCAGGGCCAGTTCCCTGCTTCCACAGCTGACACACAGTTTAAGATGCAGGGCCCCTTCCCACTACATGACACCCACACTGTCCAGAACAGCTTTCAGGCAGCCTGCCACGTGCGAGCAAGCACTGGAGCAGGCTGCCTGCTTCTATCTGTGGCTGTGCCAGACACCCGGCCATACATAACACTCCCCCTTCCAGCTTGTCAATCCTTGTGGCCGACGCAACGCCCCCCCCCAGTGCAATACTGTCAGGCTGATGGGAAAAAAGGGTTTAAACTGCTTTTAAATTATAAAAATGGACCCCCAGCGATCCAGAAGTCAATCAGCCTACCGGGGTTCCTCTGCTGCACTGGCTGCGCCCCTCACAGCTGCTGCACCCGAGGCGAGTGCCTCCCTCGCCTCGCCCTCCCTACGGCCCTGGTGTGTGGTATCAATGCATCCCTACTCTATACACGGCGCTCCGTGTCCCTATAATATATATGATCAGGGGTTACCTTTTTTTTAATATTTTTATACCTATTCCTATTAAATTAACAGTAATTTTTTATGTATTTTATTCAGTAGAAACTTTTTTTTGCCTATATAACATGTGCTTTGTGAAAATAAAATGGTTTTGTGTGTACATTTTAATTTAGTTAGTGGATTCCTGTCCAGTGCGGTGAGAAGCGAACGGAATGTAGTATAGACACGCTGCGAGGCGGAGCGGAGTGAAGTCAAGCCTGCAAAATGTTGGCTTCTCCTTCGCTTCGCTACGCTGTGCGTCGCTACACGCTCAGTGTGTCTCAGCCTTTATTCCCGCATCGCTAGTTTACCGAATCAGTTTGTATACTTGTTACTGACCCTGCTTGTTCTGAGGACCCGATCTGTTGCCTACTTTGCTTGCCATTTGACTATTCTCTGTGTATTCCCTGCCTGTTCTGTTTGCTTCCTGTTGCTACTGGTGTGCGCCGATTCTCACCGTATACAGTAGCGCAGTACAAGTGCCTAAACATTGCTGACCCGGTTTTGTTATAGCTGCTGATGTAACTGAATAGATCGGGGATCTCTTCTGCATTACCAAAACCTCCACCACTGTACTCTCTGTACTGTACTGTACTGTACTTTGGTGTGAAGGCACTTGCTGCCACCAAAAGCAAAATATTTGGGTGCACTGCCACTGAAGCCTATACCAGATTCATATCATTTTAATATTTGAGCGCAGGGTCCAACCCTGCACTCTTCCACAATACCACAGAGGGGTTACGGTGTGACGGCACTGTTGCCGACACTAAAGGCCCAATTTTAAAGCACCTATTGTTACTTTCATCCAAAGCCTGCATAAGTTTCACCATAATTTAGCCAAAAAAATCACTAAACTTGTTCTGCGTGTCCTAAAATGTCTCCTATTTTCATACAGACTGTCGCCCCATGCAGTTGTTTATGAATAGATTAAAGGAAAACCATTTACCGTCATTTGAAATGTCATTTTTTTGTTTTTAAATGTCTCTATACATCTTACAAATCCGCCACTTCACGGGCAAGTTATGGGGACCTCCTAGGCACGATATTTGAAGGAATTTTTCGTTTTTATTCTTAATCTTTATTTCATGGAAAACTCACTGTTCCTTTAAAAACGTTTATTTTTTAACTTTTTTTCCTTGTTTCCTGTCCCCCACGGCACTACCCGGACCCCCATACACCATTTATGGCAAATATCTTGCATATATGCCCTCTTGTAGGGCACTCTAAAAATCGAACTTTTGAGTCCCATTGACTTGCATTGAGTTCAGTTCGTCTTCGAACTCGAACTTTTGAAAATGTTCGAGTTCGAATGCGAACCGAACACGGGGGTGTTCGGCTCATCACTAAAAAGAACCACAATAACTAGGTTTTTCATTCACTGCTTCTAATTCTCAGCCCAATTATATGGGACATTATAGTTATTGTGTACTGTGTAGTTTGAGGTCTTCATGTCAATCTTTATTAATTACTTTAGCACTCTTTATTAATACACAGTACCAATAAACATCAGGAGCGTTTGCAGTGTCAATTCAAGGACTCTAAAATATTCTCCAAAAAATGTTGTTATCTATGAAAATAGAAGTAATATCTTGTGAGAGCAATCCAAGTGATATCTTACACTTGATGTGCTATTCCATAAGCCTGTTTGAATTATTTTCTTATATTGAAGATTAGCTGGGGTTTGAGGATTCACCCAAAGGCAGAGGCTAACAAGATCTGTTTGTCACCAAAACCCTATTTTTTTTATCAGAAAATGATGCTGTTAAAAATACCAGCGATATTTTTAATGAAACGCCTTCAGGCAATTTTAGTTCAACATTTTGAGAAGTGTCATTTTGTGCAAACATCTTTGCAGAAATATTGGTGGATTCTTAAACAAACAAAACAAGTACAGTCAATACCTTCCTTGCCAAGCCAAGTAGTTTCAGATTGCATGCTTTAGATCACTGAGGTGATTTTTAAGGTGTGGGAAAAAAAGACATGGGTAACCTTGAAAGTGAGAGCTCTACAGTCTTGGCATTTTTAACAGTAGCCTTTGTCTAAGGTTAATATGGAAACAATAAACACCTGCAAAATACAACGTATATAGTGTAGAACAGTGATGAAACGAATCCCTTCAAATTGGATGTAACTCACAGCATCCCCAAGGATTTTCCGGCACAGAACTCCTCTCCAGATAATCCTTGGGGATCCCGAGAGTTACATCCAATGTGGAGGGATCCTTTTCATTATTGTATTACTCTATATATGTGTTATTTTGTGGGTGTTTGTGGTTTCCATATTGAGCTGTGTTTATTGTGTGGAGGCCTGGAAGCCACCCCTGGGAAACATCCTGCTGTTATTTCCTTAGTTAAGTATTATGTGCACCTACGTTTACAATGATGCACAATGGTGCTGTAATGTCTCTGGACCCAACATGCAGAACCCTATCACAACCTAAACTGCCAATCCTTAGATGGCTGGGTAAATGTAGCTAAAATACAGACACAAAAGTGAGGTCAGACAACAAGCTGAGGTCAGCACCAGAGGGGATAATCATACTAGCAGAGGTCGATAACACAGAGAGTTGTTGTAGATACCAAATGTGTTACATTTTCCCTGGTTTTCCCTGTGCGCCATGGTGGTGAAGGGCCTTCATGTCTGTTTTTCCCTTGTGGTGTGTTTGGCCGTGCTGTTTGGGGCTGTTCAGGGGTTCTGAGGTCATCTCCTGGTCTGGGGTCACATGGCCCAATCACACAGACCCACTCCCTATAAATATCCCAGCAGCACAGAGCCTCATTGATGGTTTGTGGAGTTTCATGGTGGTTCTGTCTAGTTCATGTTCCCTGTGTTGCTGCAAAGCATTTCTGTCTCATTGTATTCTGGTTTTGACCTCGGCTGTGTTTCCTGACGATCCCTTCTGCCCACTCCTAGTACTCTATATGCTGATCCATTGCCAACCTCTGCCTGTATGACTATTCTTGAATGTTTCATGTTTCATGTACCTTGTCTGTCTTAGTTTAGTATATATTTTAGAGGCCGCTTATAAGGACCTCTTTAGTGTAGTCTGTCTGTTTGCCTTGATATCTCTTGTCCCTTTTGTCTCGGTATGTTTCCTGCATAGTCCTGCAGCCTGCTCAATTCACGGATTGTCAGGCGAATCGTTGTGTTTCTGAACGTGTCCTAAGTGGTCTGTCGGTCTTGAAACCTTCGCGCTTAGTGGCAATTCAGTTCTGTTTTTTGGTGCTCCTTGGTTTTGGAGAAATTAGTTTGTCCTTGTGTCCAGTCAGTAACTCACCTGCCTTATGGGCTTCACTCCTTGAACCTAACCACCATGATGGCCCAAGCAGGGGCCAACCGTTACAAAATCTCAGTGACACTTCAAATCAGAATAGTCAATAAGGAATAGCCAAGGTAGGTACACAGATGAATAAACATATAAACCACACTTTCTGGTAGTAAAAACCATGGCAGACCAAGGTGCACACAGAACTTATACAGTGTAATAGTGGTATACCGCGTCATATCCAATTGGCAAAACTTTTCAGAGAGACGCAAATGTCATGACACCGCATGCATCATCCACTGATGATGACATGTGGCATCAGGAGCATAAGTAAACAAAATGGCCCAGCGACCAGCATTAAATCACTGACAGCCTTAATGGCGAGCAAGGAGGAGGCCACATCAAAACGAGAGCTGGGAGCACTTGAACTAAGACGAGGCGAAGGTAACACGATGGGTTCCTTTCGTTAAAATCTAGAGGTAGAAATGGGCTACCGATTCAATCACAAGCCCAGGTGAATTTGACCAACACAAATGTCAGACCCATAAAAAGTTGGTAAAGATATATAATCTTAGTACTAGACACTCTTAATGGCAGTCCAAGAGGAGATGAGACTTCATAAGCAATTTTAACGTATATATAACATGACTACCAATTTAAATGTGAAAAACAGACAGCATAGAGATTATATACGTTTTATAGAAGGAAACAGTTAATAGGCCACTAGAGACTCTCCAGTTAACTAGACATCAAATGCATCAATAACTAGCAATACTAGAAATAAAATACAGTCACAATGCATTCAAATAGATGCTATTAGAACAGAAATGTAAAGCAAACAAATCCTTCTGTTGAGAAGTCAACCATTTTCAAGGTTCACTCATTACATAATTATCTACTGGAAAATAGGTTTATCGATTACTGTTGATGGCATTGTTTTCTTCCAGATTTAACCTCATAGCAGCATTTCAAATAGCATCCAAACCATGGATGTTAAGTCCTGTTCAGACATTTACAGGCACACATTTTGATTTCTTTTCATAGGTACTAAATTTGCTTTCTGATAATTCCTTGTTTCATTTTACAGAAAGAAAAGAATCATGAAAGGAGATAAACAACACCAGGCTCTGTTATTCTGTGTCTGCAAATTACATGTTTCCCATAAGGATTTATTAACGGTGGTTTTAATATTTCAACCTTTTCTTTTTGTTCCCCGACAGACCCTGCCAATTAAAGCAGATTTTACGGATTGAGAAATTTACTTATGCAATGCAAGTTTAAAGGCATTGTTTTAACTCTCACTATTATTTTTTGTGGGTTTATTCCAAGGGAAATCCTTGCAATTTAACAATGAAAAAAGTGCTTTTCTTGTTGAAATAGCTTATTTTTTTTATAAAATTATGTGTTTCTGTGAAGCTCTGAGGAAATTGTCTACTTGAGTTGATCTGAAAAACAACCCTGTTACGGTCAGTTTTTCACAACTGCTACTTTAGGTAAATGTTTGAAAACAGGTCAGCTTTATTAATAATTTCAAAATGAAGACAAGCATCTTTTGTTCAGTGTTCTGTACAGCTTTATTCGTGCTGTTTACAGCCAACACAGGATTACGGTAATGCAACTTGGCTCATAAACACGCTTTGGCTTCCCAAAAACATCTCTTCAGCATCTTCCTATTTATCAAGTCATTTAAGTTAAAGGAATTTTTCTCACTTTTTATGAAAATTGTCCAAGGTTTGGTTTGCTTAGAATTTGCATATTTCATGGAAATACAACTACAGTATTTGTAATTGAATTAAAGAGACACTACCACTTACATAAGCTATACAAAACGGCCATGCACAAGTATATTAAATATGATGTAAAACATAGATCAAATTCCCTTAGTAATTCATCACAATGGGTAAGACCAAGGAATATAGCTGTGATGAGCCGAAAAAGGTTGTGGAGCTTTACAAAATGAAAAGTAGCTATAAGAAAATAGAAAAAGTACTGAAAATACCCATCTCCATCAACAGGGCAATAATTAAGGAGTTCTTGTCAACTGGTAATATTGTGAATCAACTTGGAAAAGGACGTACGTCTACTTGTCTCAGCGACCGGTGAAGAGGACCGTGAATATATACATATAACACAAGTGATATATATAAATATATATATGTATATATATATATATATATATCTGGTGGAGGCGCTAATCCAGTAAGGATAATTACAGAGTTTAATGTATTGTACTATGTGCTGCCTTAAAGGATAGTATGTACAGTAAAACTAAACAAAAATGTACACAGAAAATAGAAATGTCTAAACGTTCCTTTTGGCGCAATATATAAATAGTATTGTGACTGTGCACAGATACAAAAAAAGGAGTCCACACTATAAACTATTGGAATACTTCAAATATTCGTGCAGATAAAGTGCTAAGTGTCTCCTGCAACACGTGCTATAAAATGCATAGAACAGTACTGCTGTGCAAATTAGTGCATTTTTAGTAAAAAAAAACTCTGTATAAATACATACATATTAATTTGTGCAAGCAGTTTGATCTCTCAGGATAATTAATAGTTTGTGCATGTTAAAAATTGTGTCAAACCAAAGGTAAAAGTATAATTTCAAAATACTTATGTTGCATTGATGCAGACGGGGGGGGGGGGTAAGGGGGCATCTGGAGAAGAGAATTATTCAAATCCACCACCTCCTTCGTTCCACTATGTACCTCAAAAACAAGAATACATACAAGGCATAAAAGTGCAGAAATCCATAAAAATGTCAAAGTGCTTCAATTTAGTGCATAAATTGCCAACTCTCACAATGTAACAGGCGCAGTGGCACTCACACAAGAGTAGCGAGGTTGAGATCCTTTTGGATGGATTTATCGGTTTGATGTTAGCGAAATAAACAGTACTTTCAGACATATACTCCAAAGCCAAGGAGTATTACTAGACAAGAGAACTGCTACTAAGTAACATCAGGAAGCATTATTTTACTGAGAGGGTGGTGGATACATGGAACAGTCTTCCAGTAGAAGTGGTAGAGGCCAAAACAGTAATTGAATTTAAGCAAGCATGGGATAGGCATAAGGCTATCCTAAACAAAAGATAAATACAGGTAAAGTATCCATGTAATTGGGCAGACTAGATGGGCCGAAAGGTTCTTATCTGCCGACATTTTTCTATGTTTCTATGTTTCTAAGCTCCAAAGGTTTCGAGACCAACGGACAATTTAGAGCACAAAACAATACATCAGATTGCAAGACAGAAACATTAGTACTGAAACATTCGGCAGCACAGGTAATGAATTGATCAGACTGCAGGGCAGTCAACACACTGACAGATCTTACGTTTTCGGAACAGCTTGATCGGGTACTTTGTGATTACCAGGGTCTGTAGATACACACAGATTTAGGGATCGTACAAGCCTGGGTACTTATGGAAAAATGAGCAAGCTGAACACAAGCTGGTAACCAACCAACAGTCTTTCGTATTTGCAGATGGTACAAGCGTATCAGATCATAACTCAGAACCCTTAGACCTGGAGCAAACCCCGATAAGGCTGCAGTACGAAAACCAGGGCGAGAAGGGAATCTCCCCACAAAATGAGTAAAACCCCAAGCAGCTTGCATGGGGTTAAATCTACAGCGCACAACACAAGTCACCGCTATAGCATTAAACATAGATTGGTCAGAGACAAGCCGGGTCAAAATCAGAAGCAGGAATCGTAGACAAGCTGGGTCGGCAACAGATAAGCAACAATGAATGAGAGAGAGCGATGAGGGAACAGAACTCCACGTCAGGGCGTCGGGGCAACTCCTCGCGCCCTGCTTTAAACCCGGTGGCTCCTTGCGACCATGCCAGGTTCCGGCCCCTCAGACGCCGCTCGGCCATTACAAGGTGCTGGCACTCGACCAGCCCTTGGCACTGAACCTTGCCCAGGCCCCCAGGAAGCACAGCAGGGGCTGAGGATGTAACACACAGTCAAGAGCCTTTCTACCCCGGCTCTAGGAATGATCGCTTCTGGGCAGTTAAAGAGTGGCTCGTCCCTTCTTTGACTGGATCAGTGCCTCTTCAATATAAACAGAGAAAGACAAGAGAGACGGAGCACTCGTAATGTAACTGGTAGGGATGTGCATGGTTGAAAAATTAGTTTTGTTTCGTAACGTTTTTAAATAATTTTGTTTTTGGAATTTCGTAACTAATTTCGTTTCGTATTTCATTTTGTTTCGAATTTCTTATATCAATTCGATAAATGATATCAATTCCAATTTTGGATCACTAAATAAAACCACAATTAAGCAAATTTTGCTGTTAAAAGAAAAGCTAGGGTTAAATTTTAAGCTGTGTCACAGATTTAGTATTTGAGTCAAATTAAACAGTGAAACAAAATTAATTTGTTTCATAAAGTCCTTTGCTGACTATTACTTGTATTTTAAGTTAAGATCAATTCGATAGTTGATATCAATTTCATTTCAGATTCGATAGTTCATTTCAAATTCAATAGTTGATATACAAAAGAGCACAGGGTGAATTGATCCTGTAAGTGTAGATTCGGTCACATTAGATAGGACCTGTCAAAGATGGGGTACATTGGCGACTGTGACACGCTTAAGCAAATTATGATCATACTTTGTGAACTGAATCCCCATCATTTTACCTTAGTCAGGTTTTTTGAACATTTTTAAAACTGTGTTTTTTTTGTCACAGAAAATAATGGAAGAAGGTGGTCAATAATTTGGAGTGCTCTTTCTTGGTGTTTTGTATTTAATGTCTTAGATGCACCCGCTTAGTTTTGAGGTTGAATGCAACCTTATGCTTTTTGTATATCTAATTATACTGTATATACAGTTGTGTTCAAAATTATTCAACCCCCACTGAAATTGAGTGTTTTGGCCAGTTTGACATTGATTTTGATCATTCAGTCATCTGCTTACAATTAAATCAAAGAGGCACGTGTAGGTCAGACAAATATAACAACATTTATAATGAAATAACCACAAATGTCTTTTCTGTGCTCACATCATTATCAGTTTTATTCAACCCCCAAGTGACATTCAATCTTAGTACTTAGTACAACATCCTTTTACAGTTATAACAGCTTTTAAACGTGAAGCATAGCTTGACACAAGTGTCTTGCAGCGATCTACGGGTATCTTCGCCCATTCGTCATGGGCAAAAGCCTCCAGTTCAGTCACATTCTTAGGCTTGCGCACTGCAACTGCTTTCTTTAAGTCCCATCAGAGGTTCTCAATCGGATTTAAGTCAGGTGACTGCGATGGCCACTCCAAAATGTTCCAGCCTTTAATCTGCAACCATGCTCTAGTGGACTTGGAGGTATGCTTGGAATCATTGTCCTGTTGAAAGGTCCAACGTCTCCCAAGCCTCAGGTTTGTGACGGACTGCATCACATTGTCATCCAATATCTCCTGGTACTGAAGAGAATTCATGGTACCTTGCACACGCTGAAGCTTCCCTGTACCTGCAGAAGCAAAACAGCCCCAAAGCATAATTGACCCCCCGCCATGCTTCACAGTAGGCAAGGTGTTCTTTTCTTCATAGGCCTTGTTCTTCCTCCTCCAAACATAGCGTTGATCCATGGGCCCAAACAGTTCTAATTTTGTTTCATCAGTCCACAGAACACTATCCCAAAACTTCTGTGGTTTGTCCACATGACTTTTGGCATACTGCAGTCGACTCTTCTTATTCTTTGGAGACAGCAAGGGGGTGCGCCTGGGAGTTCTGGCATGGAGGCCTTCATTACGCAGTGTGCGCCGTATTGTCTGAGCTGAAACTTCAGTACCCACATCTGACAAATCTTTTCTCAGTTCCTCAGCAGTCACACGGGGACTTTTCTCCACTCTACGCTTCAGGTAGCGCACAGCAGTCGAAGTCAGCATCTTCTTTCTGCCACGACCAGGTAACGTTTCAACAGTGCTCTTTTGCCTTGAATTTGCGAATGATGCTTCCTATGGTCTCTCTTGGTATGTTTAACATCCTTGCAATCTTCTTATAGCCATTGCCCTTCCTGTGAAGAGTAATCACTTCTTCTCTTGTCTTCCCGGACCATTCTCTTGACTTCACCATGTTTGTAACCACACCAGTAAATGTCTAGAAGGAGCTGAGTATCAGTCATTTTAAAGCTGCCTAATTGGTGCTTATTATGCTTTATTGCTGCTCCGTGACATCCACAGGTGTTTTCAATACCTGATTGAAAATACTTGAATGAACCTCTGTTCTTCAGAGAGGTAGTCTTTAAGGGGTTGAATAATTGTGTCAATGAAGAATTCACAAAAGAAACATTTACTACTGTATTACAAAACCAATTGATGTCATTTTAGTTGCATATGGTTCTTTAAAAAGTCCTTGTAGGATTTCATTCTGAATACAATTACAAATGTACACTAAATTCCCTAAAACCCTTTACAGCATTGGTGGTTGAATAATTTTGAACACAACTGTATAATATAAATTCGATAGGCCGTGTTAGTCCAGGTGCCAAAATCACGAGTATAGCATACTATACTCATAATATAATATATAAATACACACGCACACTAGTATATACTAACTGTTGTAACAGTTAGTATATACTAGTGTGCGTGTGTATTTATATATTTATTACTGTATTAATATACTACTATATTAATTGCTACTTAATATAAATATTTTTCTTTGATATATAAAAATACTTAACAAACTTGCAATATTTATATAAAGACCATCTTTGTCTAAAATCAATATTAAAATGCATATGCTGCACTATATTAAATTTATTTAACATATTAAATAAAATAAAGGTACAGTGTAAAAATTACAATGTAAAACTTAAAAAAACCGAAAGAAAAGACAATATTTTTATTTTCGTAAAGCGTGCTTCTCTTTCAATTTGTCACCTAAGAAATAATAGAAAGGCTTGTGGGTTTAAACAAGCTAATTTATTGTATTCTTCCTTCAGCCCACATATATTTTAGTCCTATGCATATAAAGAGGAAAAACACCGCAAGGCTTTTAATAGATCTTGGGCTCTATTACGTTCTTTGCGCAAAAATGCTTGTGCAGCGCGTTAATTTGCGCGCGAAGCATTAAACGTTAACGAGCTTAAATTATCGCTGGTATTACAATCCGAGCGCATTTTTCCATCCGTCAAAAAATAACGCACGGAAAAAAGACGCGCAAAAGTGCGCGCATTAATGATGCGCGCAGAAATCGGTGTGCAGACTGTTTTTTCACGTGATTCAGCCAATCAGAATTAAGCTGGTGTATTTGGTTTCGGCCAGGACGTTCAGATTTGCCATTAATACCAGCTTTTCAAAGAGGTTAAAATTATGCGCGCAAACAATGTCCGTTAAATTTTGCGCATAGATTGTAATACCATCCGCATACCAGCGCACAAACGCTTTTGCGCTCACAATGTTAAGTATAGGAGGCGCGCAGTACCGTACGCTCGCGCAGCGTTCGTGCAGGTTCACCCATGGTAGACGTTAACGTGCATTTTTTGCGCGGACGTTGTAATACGATGTTCAGCGCAAAGGGTTTAGCCCCTTGCGTTAATGAGTTTTTGCGCACGCATTAGGAATGTAATAGAGCCCCTTGTGTGTCACGTGCCGCGCCGCCGCCGGCGGAAGAAAGGCAGATCTGGTACTGCACCATCTTGATTTCCCCCAGGCAGCACCCTTCAAACCCTGTCTTGCTGAACTTTGCTTTCAGAGACTCACACTTGCAGGATCAGCAGGTGCACCTAATGAGGACCTGCAGTGAGTATTTAGCAGAGGCACGCCTGTCCCAGGATGCTTCTGCATTTTGTTTGCAAACTGCCATCACGTTCAGTCTGAGTTTCAGAAGCTCCATTGCTAAACCTGATCTGTGTACCAGACTCCTGGCTTTCACCCTGGACTCTGCATCATCCCTACTGGTATTGTGTCGCGAGACCCCTTTATTACACCTGTTCCAAAACTTCCCTTCTGCACTCCCCAACCAGAGACTTTCCAGCATTGCTCTTCCATGTTTATTGTTTTCCTTTTAATAAATCCCCATTTGATTTTCCTCATACCAAGTGTTTTCCTGTCTATCACTTGCACCCTGGGCTTGAAACCTCGACCCTGTGGCATTACACGTGACATAATGCAGAAGCCTACAAGCGAGCCCGCAGTGATGCTGGTCATGAAACAGTTAATTAAGGAAACCTTCCAGGAACTGTAACTACTTGATGGACATTCTGAATAATCTGCAGAGGATGTGGGGCCCATCTCTTAAGGTGTGTTCTCCTGGAGCCAAAATGGCTCATGGCCACTTAACTGCAGAGGAGCGAACCAGGCAGTACAAAGCAGATCTCTGCCTGTACTGTGGACAAGATGGACATTTTTTGCCGGTCTGCCCAATAAGACCACCAAAAAAAGTTTTTTGCAAAGAAATCTCCCACAGCAAAGACCGCTCCTACAAGATCTGTTCCTCTGGCTAAACTGGCACCTGTATCCAAGCCAGTCGTCAGAAAGGCAGCTGCTAGAAAACCATTGCCTTCCAAACCCAGAGGGGCTTTGCCATCTAAGCCCCCCCCCCCATCTCTAAACCACTTGCTGTTTTTCCATATATCAAGCCTGAAGTAGCCAAACCAGAAGAAAATGGTTTGGTGGAACCCATGGAGGTAGAGCCTGCCGCAGAGGAGGATCCAGTAACCTATATGGAAATAGCTTCCACTGACTACATGGAAGCTGACTTGCCGGACACTATGGACCTTATGATGTTAGAGTCCTGGTGTAGTCTCCACTTCTAACTGGCATATCCTTGCCTCCACTGTCGCTCTTGCACCGGAACCAACTCTCAGCGGTACCAGCCAAGCAAAGTCAGTTCAAAGTTCTCTGGGTCACGGTACTGCTGCTACTCATGCTTCTGACCCGTTTCCCCCCACTGACACAAAGAGGGTTGAGCCAGAAGACCCTGAGATACCCGCTGCCCAAGCTGGAGTGCCAGCAATTATGCCAGATTCCAGAGCAAAGCCCACTACTCCCAGCCGGCACATTCTGAAAATCATTTCTCCTGCACAAGACAAAATGCCTGCAAATCCCACGAAGGCGACCAAGCTCCCTCAGGGCTCTCTGTGTTGCAGTGCCACTGATGCCAAGGCCACTGATCAGGCTCCCTCCACTGTCTCAAAGGAGGTCAAGCAAGGAGACCCTAGGGCTCCCATTTGGAAAAATGGAGTGCCAGCCCAGGAAGTTGCCAATCCATCTGTGAAATCTCCAGATTCTTCCGGTCATCAACACCCTTGTTGCTCAAGTTGGTACCTTCACCAGATTAATAAGAGCATGAAGGTTAACCACGAGGCCTTACAGTCCCAGGTGCAGGAGATCCAGGCCTATGTCCAAGCGCCGGCTGAGAGCATCACCGACCCACAATCCATGGCAGAGCTGCTCCCTGCTGCTGATTTTAGATTCAGATGGCAAACCATCTCTACAGACAGCACGGTGTAGTCAAGGACCACCTGGTTGAGGTTGGTCATACCTGGGCACCACAACTTCTATGCTGGCTGCTAATCGAGCCACTTACCTGTGTGCATCTGTCACTCCAAGGAGGGTTCCTGGAGTATCCAAAGTGGACTTTACAATTCCCCATAGCAGGAAAGTTAAGTCCTAAGCCCGTTTTGACTCCTGTACCGGACCTCACTACCGGCAGAACCACCACTAATGAGAAGGTAACCCAGCTCCCTCAGGGGGCTCTCCGGGTCACTGTGCCATAGCCTCCGATACCCCTGACCCGGTTCCCTCCTTATTCATGGAGGAGGTTCCCCAGGCAGCACCCTTCAAACCCTGTCTTGCTGGACTTTGCTTTCAGAGACTCTCACTTGCAGGATCAGCAGGTGCACCTAATGAGGACCTGCTGTGAGTATTTAGCAGAGGCACGCCTGTCCCAGGATGCTTCTGCATTTTGTTTGCAAACTGCCATCACGTTCAGTCTGAGTTTCAGAAGCTCCATTGCTAAACCTGATCTGTGTACCAGACTCCTGGCTTTCACCCTGGACTCTGCATCATCCCTACTGGTATTGTGCCGCGAGACCCCTTTATTACACCTGTTCCAAAACTTCCCTTCTGCACTCCCCAACCAGAGACTTTCCAGCATTGCTCTTCCATGTTTATTGTTTTCCTTTTAATAAATCCCCATTTGATTTTCCTCATACCAAGTGTTTTCCTGTCTATCACTTGCACCCTGGGCTTGAAACCTCGACCCTGTGGCATTACACGTGACATAATGCAGAAGCCTACAAGCGAGCCCGCAGTGATGCTGGTCATGAAACAGTTAATTAAGGAAACCTTCCAGGAACTGTAACTACTTGATGGACATTCTGAATAATCTGCAGAGGATGTGGGGCCCATCTCTTAAGGTGTGTTCTCCTGGAGCCAAAATGGCTCATGGCCCCTTAACTGCAGAGGAGCGAACCAGGCAGTACAAAGCAGATCTCTGCCTGTACTGTGGACAAGATGGACATTTTTTGCCGGTCTGCCCAATAAGACCACCAAAAAAAGTTTTTTGCAAAGAAATCTCCCACAGCAAAGACCGCTCCTACAAGATCTGTTCCCTGGCTAAACTGGCACCTGTATCCAAGCCAGTCGTCAGAAAGGCAGCTGCTAGAAAACCATTGCCTTCCAAACCCAGAGGGGCTTTGCCATCTAAGCCCCCCCATCTCTAAACCACTTGCTGTTTTTCCATATATCAAGCCTGAAGTAGCCAAACCAGAAGAAAATGGTTTGGTGGAACCCATGGAGGTAGAGCCTGCCGCAGAGGAGGATCCAGTAACCTATATGGAAATAGCTCCCACTGACTACATGGAAGCTGACTTGCCTGACACTATGGACCTTATGATGTTAGAGTCCTGGTGTAGTCTCCACTTCTAACTGGCATATCCTTGCCTCCACTGTCGCTCTTGCACCGGAACCAACTCTCAGCGGTACCAGCCAAGCAAAGTCAGTTCAAAGTTCTCTGGGTCACGGTACTGCTGCTACTCATGCTTCTGACCCGTTTCCCCCCACTGACACAAAGAGGGTTGAGCCAGAAGACCCTGAGATACCCGCTGCCCAAGCTGGAGTGCCAGCAATTATGCCAGATTCCAGAGCAAAGCCCACTACTCCCAGCCGGCACATTCTGAAAATCATTTCTCCTGCACAAGACAAAATGCCTGCAAATCCCATGAAGGCGACCAAGCTCCCTCAGGACTCTCTGTGTTGCAGTGCCACTGATGCCAAGGCCACTGATCAGGCTCCCTCCACTGTCTCAAAGGAGGTCAAGCAAGGAGACCCTAGGGCTCCCATTTGGAAAAATGGAGTGCCAGCCCAGGAAGTTGCCAATCCATCTGTGAAATCTCCAGATTCTTCCGGTCATCAACACCCTTGTTGCTCAAGTTGGTACCTTCACCAGATTAATAAGAGCATGAAGGTTAACCACGAGGCCTTACAGTCCCAGGTGCAGGAGATCCAGGCCTATGTCCAAGCGCCGGCTGAGAGCATCACCGACCCACAATCCATGGCAGAGCTGCTCCCTGCTGCTGATTTTAGATTCAGATGGCAAACCATCTCTACAGACAGCACGGTGTAGTCAAGGACCACCTGGTTGAGGTTGGTCATACCTGGGCACCACAACTTCTATGCTGGCTGCTAATCGAGCCACTTACCTGTGTGCATCTGTCACTCCAAGGAGGGTTCCTGGAGTATCCAAAGTGGACTTTCCAATTCCCCATAGCAGGAAAGTTAAGTCCTAAGCCCGTTTTGACTCCTGTACTGGACCTCACTACCGGCAGAACCACCACTAATGAGAAGGTAACCCAGCTCCCTCAGGGGGGCTCTCCGGGTCACTGTGCCATAGCCTCCGATACCCCTGACCCGGTTCCCTCCTTATTCATGGAGGAGGTTCCCCAGGCAGCACCCTTCAAACCCTGTCTTGCTGGACTTTGCTTTCAGAGACTCTCACTTGCAGGATCAGCAGGTGCACCTAATGAGGACCTGCTGTGAGTATTTAGCAGAGGCACGCCTGTCCCAGGATGCTTCTGCATTTTGTTTGCAAACTGCCATCACGTTCAGTCGGAGTTCCAGAAGCTCCATTGCTAAACCTGATCTGTGTCCCAGACACCTGGCTTTCCCCCTGGACTCTGCATTCTGGATCATCCCTACTGGTATTGTGCCTCGAGACCCCTTTTATTACACTTGTTTCAAGACTTCCCTTCTGCACTCCCCAACCAGAGACTTTCCAGCATTGCTCCTCCATGTTTGTTTTCCTTTTAATAAATCCCCATTTGATTTTCATCATACCAAGTGTTTTCCTGTGTATCACTTGCAACCTCGACCCTGTGGCATTACACATGACATTGTGTTTCCAGAAAATAGCAATTTTATTATTTAGAGCAAGACTACCAAAGATAAAAAATTTTAGATTGGATACTGGACCAGGCGAATAAGCAAAAGTGAATTTTAACTTGCTGCCAATCATAATAAAATGGTTCTTTAGTGAGTACATCTCATCTCTACAATTAAAAACACAATCCCAAACAATAATAAAACCATATAAATCAAAAGACAAAATGTTTAGAGCAGTGTTCCCCAAACCCGTCCTCAGGATCCTTTGCGTCGCCAGGTTTGACTAAATATCTGAAGCACAGCACAGGTGATATGATTTGCTACTCAGTGATTGCAGGATTCAGTCTGCTGCAAAATCTGGCCTGGTTGAGGGTCCTGAGGACAGGTTTCGGAAACACTGGCTTAGATTGTCAATCTTGGCCCTCTAGATGTTACGGAACTATTTCCCACAAAGCTCCGTCGACCCGCTGAGTGGCTGAGTTTCATGGGAGATGTAGTTCCAAAGCATCCGGTGAGCCAAGGTTGAGCAGTCCTTAGAGTTATTTACAAATGCAATCTTTCCAAAAAAGTAAAATCCAAGGAGCAGCAGGAGAAACTATTCTGTAAAGTTTCTCCTGTTCTTTTGGATTTTAATATGCTGGTGTTTGTTGGTACAACACTTAATCTTTATCAGGGTTATTCAGAGAGAGGTGAAAAGCAGGAGAATGGCTGGAGAATCAAATTCTAGGTCAAAACAGCCAATTTGGAAAGTGAGATAAATGGGAGAATTTTTCTGGTTATTTTCTGGCTATTTTGACCTTGCATTTTCCATTCTCCAGCCATTTTCCTGCTTTTCACCTTTCTCTGAATAACCCTGTATGTGTCCAATAGAGGCTTCCACTCTTAACAGTAGCACCAACAATTCTCTGTTCAAGACTGTGATGGATGTTTCATGACTTTTATATAAAATTTGCAATTAATTATGTGTATGCAAACCTTAAGGATTCTCCTGAAACATATGCCTACAATTTATTATTTATGACAAATGAGATGGTACTTTCCTTGTTTTCCTTTCTAATTTGATCCATCTAACCAAAAGCAAACATCTGTAAATTTGAGGTGTGTGTGTGTGTGCTGTGTTTTTTTTTTAGCTTTTTGCACAATATAGGAACATTTTAACTCTCCAGTCCAGTGATTTTCTACTTTGTCTCTCAGCACAATGATAAAGAGGGAAAAAATTTGCAAGGTAGTACATCGACAGATTTTGAAGCAAATATGCATTAAAGAAAAATATTAAGGTTTTAAGATTGTGTTTAACCCCTTTACTACCGAGATCAAGATATCTCGGGCTTCTAAAGGCACCATCTGTTGCCAATATCGAGAGATCTCGATCTGCAGCTCCGCAGCCCAAAAGCAAATGAAATTCTTTTGCAAACAAATTTTGTTAGCTCTTTGGGGGCACCTTCTGCAGCCCAAAAGCAAACACTTTAAAATCAGCTGTTGAATGCTCTGAAATATTGGGCTTTCAGCAGCAATCACCAGCCAATGGCCCTGTAGCTAACCTCAATGGTTCAAGCGGTCTACAATACCCAGCTAATATAAATCCAAGACATAGGAAGTAAGGTTAGACAAGGGAAAGCGTAATGGATTACTCCTAGGTGCCCCAAACAAAAATCATAAATTAGCGACACTGCCTGAGGTTCAAAATACCTGGACTAAACAGTTACAAAAAACAGCTCGACACATTTCGCCATACAAAACGGCTTTATCAAGAGTGGTTTTCGTTTGGGGCACCTAGAGATAGGTCTACATATTAGGAGTTATCCATTACGCTTTCCCTTGTCTAACCCTACTTCCTATGTCTTGTATTTAAATTAGCTGGGTATTGTAGGCGGCTTGAACCACCGAGGTTAGCTACAGGGATCTCTTTTCTAGTATACCCCTATTTACTGCATTTAAGCATTGCCTGTCGTTCTGTTTGAACTTTACAATCACTCCTTTTCTTGTTTTATCTTTTTTTTTTTCTATAAAATAGATAAAAAAATAAAAATACAATTTTATTAATCTCTACCAGTACCTGTCGCCTGTGCTTTTCAGGCCTTTTTTTGCTTCTACCAAATCCATAAACCTTCATTTGAGTCTTAAAAAAAAAAAATATTCTCATGGAGGGTGCCAAGCTCCCTGCTGTGTGGGAGTCACCTACTTTGTAAAGCTGTCTGATCGACAGTTCATCAATGGGCAGCCCTGGAGCACTAATACAGACAGATTTTTGGTAGTGATGTTTCATTCACTAGGTAGGATGCTGTAGTAATCACTGAGCTACTGTCAAATTCATGATTTCATAATGATCTAAGAATCCCCAAGTTTACTTTATGTGTGACCTTTTCTTACACGATTTACAGAAAGTACAAAACCTTATATTTATTAATTAGGTAGCAGCTATATTGCATAAAACCTTACCAGACAGGTACAAATAAAACAGGATATTATATTTTGAATAATATCCTAAGAAAAATACGCTTTACTAAAAAAAGCTAACTAGCTTGTGTATTCTGGAGAAAATGTCATTGTAGATATGTGTAGTGTGGACATTAATTCAGTTTACAACAAAAACAACTTTTCAGTGTGTTTTGAGAGGCTGTGTTCTGACAGAAATATTGTATCCATTAGCTTTTGGAACATCGCGTTATGATAGCAATGGACCAGTGTGAGCAATTAGAAAAGCACTGAATAGAGGCTTTGTAAACTTCTATCTCACGTTTCACATTCAAATAAATGAAGATAAAGCTTATAAACTTAATGAGGTTTAGACAGATTTATGGGTGGAATAGAGAACGGTCATTTTTAATTACCTACAAATTATAAAAAAAAATTCAGGCCACTCCATTATAATGTAGGCTTAGCCCCTTTGGTGTGGATGATGTGTGAGGTAGGCTCTTGTGTGTTCCTGCTATGAGTTGAGCTCATCCCACACATGTCATCCATTAAACTTGTCTTTGATTCAGCAATGATTGGCAGCGTCTCCCTGCCCAGGAATGCCCGGCGGCATGTCTGTCCAATCCAGGATAAGCATCATGTGGTGGGCTCGTCATGACAGCCATCACTCCCCCTTAACTCCAGCACAGCTGGAGTTGAATTATAAGTGGAGCAGGGGTCCTTTTAGACCCTTGTATCTCCACTTCTGTACATATCACTAGGTCAGCGCCTGGCCTTTCCAATAAATCCAAACATGACCATGTAAAAAAAATAAGTGTAAATTTTCTATATTTCAATCAAATAGTATCTAAATTATTAACTAAAATGTTGTTATAGAATTCTGACTATTTTGAATATATAAAGTCCACTGAAAACGAGCACAAGAACAGTGGTCACACTCTAATCATATCATACACCATCACATATCTTGACAGTGAGACAAACATTATCCAGGGAGATATGGCGGCTGGCTGGGTCCATTTAAATGGTGGAGGGGGCTTCTGTCACAGTTCTACAAGAAAACATGACTTCAAAGAGTGTTTAAATGTGATGTGCTGAACATGAAAATGTCTCAGTACCAAGTGGTGAAATGGATCAGCAGCTAAGGGCAGGGCCGGCCTAAGACTCTGTTACATGAGTTCGAAGATTAAATGCTGCCACACCAAAATAAAATACATGAGGCGTGTATGAGCGTATCACAGAGCTCCACAGCAATAAAACTCACAGTAATGTGCGGTGTGTATGAGTGGATCACAGAGCTCCACAGCACTAAAACTAACACTCCTTCATTCCGCACAATACTTTGCGTTTTATTGCTGTAAAGCACTGGGATACAGTAATGTGCAGGGCATGAGCGGATCACAGAGCGCGACAGCAATAAAACTCACAGTAATGTGCAGTGTGTATGAGTATCACAGGGCTCCACATATCTGCACAGCCACACTTCCACACACAGTCACACATCCACATACTTGCCCACATACCTCCTGAACAGTGCTAGTCGAGGCCAATCTGCTGGAAGCTTAACCACGTATATACTGAAAGTTACTGCTAGATTATTGGAGTACTTGTTACCATGTTATTGCCAGACTCTGCTGGAAGCTTAACCACATATATACTGAAGGTTACTGCTGGATTATTGGAGTATTACAGTTACTGTGTTATTAATCATGTTTAAATCACATTTACGCTGAATCTCTTTGTTGAACTCTGCTGAATATTCCTACATCTATATCAAGCCTGACATAACTTCTACAACATTGAAGGTGCTGTGCATGCTAATCAGCCTTTCATATTGTGGTTGTATTGAACTGGCCATTATTCCTGCACATTTGGTTCCTCTTCGTGAATCAGATCAGCCCGCATTTAATCTTGCACTGCAGAGAGCCCCATGAGAGTGTTTGTACGAGTAAGTGGGGTATTGTCATCCTAAACAGCTAGTGATCTGTAAACTGATTCTTTGAATTTTATATACAGAGGTGTGGCTATTATATGACCATATTACATGAATACCTGAGGCACTGGTGTATTTTGGACTAGGCCCAGGCCTAGGGCGGCACTTTCCAGGGGGTGGCGGCCCGCACTGGGTGGCCCCACCCCAAAATTTTTTTTATTTTATTTTTACTTTTGCAAAGTATTTTACCAGGAAGGATACATTGAGATTTCACTAATTTACACTTTCAATTTCACTTTCCAGGGGGCAGCAAAAAACCTCACCACTAAATGGGTTACTCACAGAGCACCGAAATGACGCCAACTTTTTGGTGTTCTGTAGTTTCCTGCACTTAGGAGAATAAAATTTCCCCACCCTGCAGTGAATTCACCATTCACCGCAGGGTCCCCAAAGTGCATGGAGTCGGCCGCTGAATGCTGCCACCGCAAACCCGTGGCCTGCTGTTTTCAAAAGAACTACTGAACGAAAATGTCTGGAAATTACATATAAGATCCTATGATTGATAATAAAAAGTTCTGTTACAGAAAAAAGAAACTGCTATTAAAAAAAAGGGGGGGGGAATTTTGCCCAAAAAAATCTGAAAAATGACTAAAAGGTACTAAAAAAAAAATCAATAAGTAAAGACTTTTTACTGCAGATTAAAATAATAAATGATTTATTAGATATTGCATAAAAACGGGAATATTTTTAACATTGAAACCTATGGGGTTCGCCTGAATAAACCTGCTGATTGAAACCACCGAACATCAGGGCATTTCACTGCCATTTCTCTGAGTCTCAGTACCACATGACTGGCTGAACCACGTGAAACGCACGCGCGCAGCTGCCCGCCCTTTCGTTAACAGACTCTATTCTGGACTGAACACCCACCGGGAAGGGAATCAAAGCTACAGTGCACCCTCTGGCAGTGGCACCCCACTGCTGACAAGATGACTCCACAGCATAATTGCTGTGTGCTCATATACACTCGGTTTGCTGGGAGTTTTACTGCAGTGGATTCTGATGCACTCATACACACCGCACATTGCATTGCTGGGAGTTTTATTGCTGTGGATTCTGATACGCTGACACACACCACACATTGCATTGCTGTGAGTTTTATTGCTGTGAATTCTGATGCACTCATACACACCGCACATTGCATTACTGGGAGTTTTATTGCTGTGGATTCTGATACGCGGACACACACCGCACATTGCATTGCTGGGAGTTTTATTGCTGTGGATTCTGTGATACACACTGCATATTACTGTGAGTTTTATTGCTGTGCAGTTCTGTGATATGCTCATACACACTGCACATTTCTGTGGGTTTTATTGCTGTGCAGCTCTGATATGCTCATACACAGTGCCCATTTCTGTGGGTTTTATTGCTGTGCAGCTCTGTGATACGCTCATATGCAGTGCACGTTTCTGTGGATTTTATTGTTCAACCAATTAGAGCGGCTGTGATCCCGTTTACTTTACATGCGTGGCTGTTCTTTGTAAAAATGCTTGAATTTAAACATTTCATAATTTTCTTTATCTCAATAGATACATTTGAAATGGTATACAAAATATACAAGTAGGCACTTGGTATCCACTTTTAATATAAAGAGAGGAAAAGGCAGAGCTCTAAGAGGAAAAGGTGGAGCTTAAAGAGGAAGGGTGGGGATTAACCAGGAAGAGGTGTGCCCTTGACAGGAAGGGGTGCGTCAAATTTAAATTAGGGGGTGCACGAGTTTAGTCTGGCCTAGAGCAGCACGAAACCTAAATACACCACTGACCTGAGGGTGAATCTTATGCGTCTTCAGGACCTTATTAATTGCTTAAATACTTTGAAGAAAAACTTATGGGCAGTATTACATTACTGCCACTAAAACGAGGATGCCAAGGAGGAAAACCTGCGCCTGCAGGTTTCTCCTTAGCATCCCCGTTTTAGCCCCATATCAGGCATGGGTCAGGCACGATTGGAAAATTCTTTAAGGCTGAATAAAAATAAAGTGTTCAGTCTTATCTTCTTTAGAGCATCGCTGCAGTTCAGCCTGCAGCTTTAGTCTTCTGGAACAACACAGAACTATAGAGTGCTGGACAGTAAACACTATAAACATTGCAATCTACAGTCTAAACAGTATATAGCACATAAATCACATCAATAGTTGTTGCATTATAATACATGAGTACAGTATTCTAAACACCCCCACTCAACAACTACCCCTTATAATAATCCCAATTTGGATCTTAGTTCAACAAATCTGTTTCTTGTAAGCGGTTTTGTCATAGCATCAGCAATCATGTTATCAGTCTCACAGGATGTAAGCACGGTCACCTTTTGTTAAATCAAATCATGGATTTTTGCATTTTGCACACAAGATGCTCTTCTCCACTTTAATCCAATTTTGCTTTTCATGGATGGTTAGTCTTTGCATCTTGTTCCACGAACTGGGCTCTGGCTGTAGTGCTTCACAAGCCATATAGGACAGATGTTTGGGAGGCATACCTTTTTATTACTTTGGTTTGATGTCCTCACTGAAGTCACTTGTAATTCAGCTTCTTCTTTTTCAGTATTTGGATTGTCTGTGTTAATTTCTATTTCACCTTGTTCCTGGTCTTCCTGAAGCGCTGATATGGAGTTTCCCTCAATTGTAACAGCTTGAGTCAGTTCATGTAACTTTGAAAACACACAAGTTTCATCAATTATCACACTTCTGCTGATCGTCATCTTATTTGTGTCTTTATGTAGAGTTCTGTATCCTTTTTGTGATCTACTCTAACCTACAAGAATACCTTCTTTTGAACCAGCTTCCCACTTTGTAGGTGTTTCTTTTGGTATAAGCACACAGGCTTTGCTTCCAAAATTTGTTATATGACCTAAATCCAGTGTCTTTCTATTCCATAGTTCATGTGGGGTTTTCTCGGTTGCTTTTCCTGGCATTCAGTTTTGGATATAGCAGGCTGTCATAATTGACTCTCCCCAGTAAGTGGTTGGCAGATTAGCATCAAACAACATGCTCCTGGTACTTTCACATAGAGTACGGTTCATTCGCTCTGCAACCCCGATCTGTTCTGGATTGTATGGAACAGTAGTTTGAAACATAATTCCATGCTTTCTAAGAATAGCTTGCGTGATACCACTTGTATATTTAGGATTCGTTGTCTGTACCCAATATCCCTATCATTTTGCCAAATTTGTTATTTACATGTACCAGATATTCAAGTTTCTCTGGTATTTCATCATTGCTGTGTAATAAGTACAGTTTTGTATATCTAGAGTAATCGTCAATGATTGTGAGAAAATACCTCCTCTTTCCTGGAGTCAAGGTTTTCATTGGACCGCAAAGATCTGAATGTACTAAGGCTTTTGAGCCACTGTAGCTCAGCTTTGGAAAAGCATTTCTTGTCATTTTTTCTTTAATGCAGCTTGTACATTTTATCAATTGATCACATGGACTAATTTTTAGACCGCTTGTGCAGTTATTCTCAACAATCTTCTTTATTGTGTCTGGATTTCTGTGCTCAAGTCGCCTGTACCACGTGTGGATACAATTGAAATATTTTTCCTATTTGGCTGTATTAACTTTCTCTGCAGTTTAGCTGATACAGTTCATCTGTGATCTTTGCATTTGCGAGTATATGATCCCCTTTTGTGAAGATACAACGGTCACCATGGAATGTTACTACATTGCCATGTTTTTTGAGTTTCTTTACAGACAAAAGATTAGAGCAGGCACATACAGCACATCTTTCACAAGCATCTTTCTGGTAACACTTTATAAAATCATACAGTAAAGAAAACTGTCTCCTATTCCTTCTGATTCCATTAATTGCCCACTAGCTGTGGTGATTTGTCTTGTTTTGCTTTGATCTTAGTGAGTGATTTTTTTTTTAGAATTTATCATGTGACTTGTAGCTCCTGAATCAACACACATGCGTTCAAAGATGAGGTGCGGCACCTGGATTGAAAAACCTATTCAGTTTCATCTGTTTCTTCATGCACACTTTTGGCCTTCTGTATTTTATTTTGTTTTTGCATTCTGGTTTCCAAACTCTACAATCTCAGGGTTATTCAAAGAGATCCGAATTGCTGGCGAAAGGTAATCTTACGCTGAAATTCAGCATTCGGTTACCTTTCCTGTCCATTCGGCTATCCAGAGAGCAGGCAATTCGCCAAATGTTGGCAAACTGCCTGTACATACGGTGCCTGTTTGAGGGCAGTGAATTCCCCATAGAGAAGCAATGCTTCGTCTATTCAGAGAACAAAAACCAGAAGTGACAGGTTGCCGAATTGCCCTGCCATTCGGTGGTTTCATTAGACAGATTTATTCAGGCAAATCCCATAGGCTTCAATGTTAAAAATATTCCTGTTTTAATTCAATATCTAATAAACCGTATATTATAATATTTTGCAGTAAAAAGTCTCTTTATTTTTAGGATCTTTTAGGCATTTTTCAGGATTATTTTGCGAATTCTTTTTCCCCATTTTTTTTTAAATAGTTTTTTCTTTTTTCTGTAACAGCCCTTTTTATTATCATTCATTGGATCTTATATGTAAATTTCAGACATTTTCGTTCTGTAGTTTCTTTGCAAACAGCGTTTCACTTTTCAAACATTCAAGCGTACTGTTTTTTTTTTCACTACATTCGTCAGCGGTGTCGGGTTTTTCTGGCGGCTGCTCTGCACTCTGATCGGCTTCTGCTCGGGTTTCTCTGGCGTGTTCGGCGGGCTTAATCCAGATGTTTTTGCAGGTTTTGTGTGTGCATTGGAGAGTTTTGACAGGTTTGCGGCAGGGTTTTCCCTGCACTACGATGGCCCTGTGGTGCTTGCTGAATACTAGGGATAGACCAATATCACTTTTTAGGCACCGATACCGATTATCAGCAGCCTTTCAGGCCGATAAATGTACAGAATATCGGCACCCGATATCGGTTGCCGATATTCTGTACATTTAAATTGTTGGAAAAAAAAAAATAACAATTTCTACACAGATCTGACGTCCCCTTAAAATGTTTAATACAATTCTGAACATAACGACAGGGGGAAAAAGTGCTTGCAAAATAACCTAACCTAATCTCACTCTGTATATAGTGTGTGTATTGGATCCATGCAATCTCTCTATATACAGAGAGATTGCATGGATCCAATACACACACTATATACAGAGAGAGATTGCATGGATCCAATACACGCACTCTGTATATACAATCGCTCTCTGTATATAGTGTGTGTATTGGATCCATGCAGTCTCTCTCTGTATAGTGTGTGTTGATGTTGTAGACTCATAGGAAGGACATGTTGTCTGTGCAGATTCCCACATACTGAGCGGCCATGGAGAAGCCGTTGCAGGGAACGTGTTGAATGTTCAGCTGTTATTGAGGCCTGGGTTATCTCTGAATTAAAGGTGACTGTGTAATTTATCAGTGTGACATTTTTAAGGATGCCCTGTGTAGGACTTACAATTTTCTTTATGCGTGTTCGTCCCATAGGAGATGCGATACAAGCCCGTATTTTACACTCCCACTTGTTACATTTGTCAGATCTGTTGACAGAGTGTGATAACAGGGAGCAGCCGATATGCGCAGGAGGGAGACACACAAACACACTGCTGCACAGGCCCACATCTCGCACCGTCTCCGTGTATGTACGGCTCTCTAACCATGTGCTTCCAGGAGATGTAAACACATGAGATACAGACCCGTACAGCAGTGTGGACTGAGTCTGTGCACGCGTCTCTCCCCCTCTGTGGATGGAGCAGCCTGTCAGCCCACAGGACGCGGGGGAGGGGGCAGACGGAGGAGACCCAGGACCTCTAGCACTGCCACAACTGACCTGGCTCCCGGCGTGCATTGCATCCCTGACAAGCAGGGGGAGGCGTTTCCCCCCCACCTCTTCCTCTCGCAGCCACGGCCAGTGAGTGACACAACCCCTGTCATCTGCAGCCCTCCCCGTCCGTCCATCCAGCCGACCTCCAGGCTCAGGTGGATGGATTTGCGGCTGATCATTTTGGCGGCCGAAATTCCGGTCCATCTCTAATATCGGCAATGAAACATGCCAATACCGATAACGGGAAAAAATCTGAATATCGGCCCCGATTATCGGTAGTACCGATAATCGGTCGACCCCCTACTGAATACACCACAGGGTCGCTGCAATGGGATCGCCGAATCGCACCGAATTGAAGAGAACGAAAAGTCACCGAAAGTGCGGTGACTTTTCGATTCTCTTTGAATAACAATGCTAGTCTTTTTCACACATAGCATTCACAAGTTTCTAGCTTCATATTGCTACTTTTATTCCTGTTTTTACATCTTTAATGCAGAGTCTGCACTGGAAGCACTTTTAGTGTTTTCTGTTTTGCGCTTATATTCATCTACAAGATTTCCCTTAACATATTCCAATGTCAGTTCATCATCTGGACGTGCATCAAGTGCAGTAACAAGTGTTTCATAACTTTCTAGTAAACCACTAAGTAACAGTGCTGCGACATGAAAGTCTTTTATGTCTTCTCCTGTACCTCTAAGTGATTCAACCAATTGCAGTGTACGCCTTATATGTCCATGCTTAGTCTGGTATAACTTTCTGATTAAATACAGTTGATTGCAGAGATTAGCTCTTCCATGCACCTTTTGTAGTTCTTCCCCCATTCCTTTAGCAGTTCCACAATTGCATACATGTATTATTTGCTCATCTACGCAGAGGGAGAGTGTGCTTTGAGCTTTCAGATCCTTCTCTGTCCATTCATCTGTAGGCTCTACACAGGTCTGGCTTCATTTATACATTTCCACATACCTTCTTATTAGAAGCATCTTCATCTTCAATTTCCAAGACTGGTAGTTCTGATTTGACAGATTTGCAAAGGAAAGTTTTGTTGGCGCTGCGTTACTTGCCATGTTCTGTTTTTTTCTTGTTGCAGTCTTTATCTGTTGCTGTGTCTTGCGATTGCAGACCTTTTTCTGGACTGGGCCCATAAGCTATTGTAAAATTCTTTAAGGCTGAATAAAAGAAAAAGTGTTCAGTCTTATCTTCTTTAGAGCATGGCTGCAGTTCAGCCTGCAGCTTTAATCTTCTGGAACAACACAGAACTATAGAGCTCAGAACATACCATAGAGTGCTGAACAGTAAACACTATAAACATCGCCATCTACAGTCTAAACAGTATATAGCACATAAATCACATCAGTAGTTGTTGCATTATAATACACTAGTTGTAAAGCCTGCCCAGAGGGCAGTCTATTGTGGATATACTGCCCCAGCTCATGGATATACTGCCCCAGCTCATGGATATACTGCCCCAGCTCATGGATATACTGCCCCAGCTCGTGGATACTGCCCCAGCTCGTGGATACTGCCCCAGCTCGTGGATATACTGCCCCAGCTCGTGGATATACTGCCCCAGCTCGTGGATATTGCCCCAGCACGTGGATATTGCCCCAGCACGTGGATACTGCCCCAGCACGTGGATACTGCCCCAGCTCGTGGATACTGCCCCAGCTCGTGGATACTGCCCCAGCTCGTGGATACTGCCCCAGCTCGTGGATACTGACCCCGCACGTGGATACTGCCCCCGCACGTGGATACTGCCCCAGCACATGGATTTGCCCCCAGGTCATGGATTTGCCCCAGCACGTGGATACTGCCCCAGCACATGGATATTTGCCCCCAGCTCATGGATTTGCCCAGCTCATGGATTTGCCCAGCTCATGGATTTGCTCAGCTCATGGATTTGCCCCCAGGTCATGGATTTGCCCCAGGTCATGGATTTGCCCAGCTCATGGATTTGCCCCCAGGTCATGGATATGGTCCCCCAGCTCGTGGATATGGCCCCCCCAGCGCTCATACTTACCTGTCGAGCGGCGCCAGGGAAGTGAAGATTTTCCCGCTTCCGGTCTTTGAAGGACCCAAGCCGCGGTCACGTGACCGGGGCTTGGGTCCTTCAAAGCGGAAGCGAGGGAACTTTCCCTCCGCCGCTCGGGGGGTAGGATGCGCGCGGCAGCCGGTACCCGGCTGCCGCGCGCATCCTACCCCTGAGCGGCGGAGGGAACTTTCCCTTCGCCGCTCGGGGGACCCGTTAGATGCGCACAGCAGCCGGGTAGAGGCTGCGCTCGCAGCCTCTACCCGGCTGCCGCGCGCATCCAACCCCCGAGCGGCGGAGGAAACTTTCCCTTCGCCGCTCGGGGGGTTGGATGCGCGCGGCAGCCGGGTAGAGGCTGCGAGCGCAGCCTCTACCCGGCTGCTGTGTGCATGTGTAACCGCCGCGGCGAGCCGGCAGCCGGCTCGTGCCGCGGCGGTTGCATGCGCGCGCAACCAACCGCCGCTGGTTGCGCGCGCATGCGCAGTAGGGTTTTGGCGACGGACAGCCAAAGCCTTACTCTTTTATAGTATAGATGAGTACAGTATTCTAACAGGCACTAATACAACAGTCTGCCCCGTAATGCAGCGCTAAGCGTGAGGATACTCAAGGAAGTGCTAACGCGCCGCCCGGAGCATAACCTCAATGGGGCGCAGAAGCGGAATCCGTTAACACAAGCTCCTAGCTCTGGTTAACTTTTGAGTTAACCGCAGCGGGACGTAATTAGCGTAAGAACTTTGTAATCCTAACATTAATTATCTCTTTGCGCTCCCCAAATTAAGCAAGTACAGTAAGCTCACGCTGAAATGCTTTTTTAACCCATTAGCGTTCGGATTGTAATATCTACGGCCCGCACTAGGGCCACTTAACCTAACGTTAACGCTCAAACAGCTGAAAAAATGCATTTAAAACTCCTGCTTTCTCGTGATCTTCATTAAACATCATTCCTTGACCTTTATGTATTTAAAAAAATCTTTTGGACTTTGCCTTGCTTTCTTTGGTCAATGTTTTTTCATTGACAATATCAGGTCTAATTGCTCTTTTACAGGATTTGTTAGAATTTGTATTTTAGGTATGATGAAGCTGAACCTGTGTATGATAATTATGTTCCTGGCAATTTAATTTTCATAAAATATCCATGCAGCAGTTTAGTGTCCATATGTTATCTTAATGTGTTTTTTTTTTAATATCTCAAAAACCACTAAACCAAACTTAAAATTTAGCAGTTTTGAAGTGATTAGGTTAGTACTGTAGAAATGGCAAGTTTTAATCTCATTGATTATCCCAGTCAAGAATTATGGTACTTTTAAGAATCTATTTTATAATGGCGCTCCATTCCAACTTATAACATATCTATATATACACGCACACACACACGTGTATTATTCGATTATTTGAAAACAAATACAATTTCTTAAACTATTTGCAACAAAAATTCCAACTTTGATATATTGACACTGAGTCCAGTATTATACCCCATTTATCATAGCTGTTATGAGGCAATTTTTTTATTTTTTCTATGAACAGTTCATAGAAAAAAAATAGCTTTTCACCGCTGCATCTGTTTCTATTGCATTTCCTTTTTCTATTTATAGCTTAATCCAATTTGCTTTTATCTTCATGCGATAAATGTGTACTAAAACAACAAATACAGATGAAATTGCCATCTTTGTTTAAAGAAATAGTAGATGAAGCACACTTTGCAGCTTCATGTTATTTCTTTGTTATTATATTATTCTTCATCAGTGCCGGTGCTAGGCTATTTTGCGCTCTAGGAAAGACCAGCTACTTGCGCCTCCCCCCCCCACCGAAAAAATTATCAACTGTTGAAATGTGAGGGAAAACCACACTGCATGCGGGGGGGACAACAAACTGTGCACAGGCACACACACACACACACACACAGTGTCCGGGGGCCACACACTGTCATTCGGTGCCCATCTTACCCCTCCACTGGTAGGGCCTGGAATCGGTCTGTGCCTCTTTCTTTCCTCTGCCCTCTGTGCCTCTTTCTTTTTCTTTTGCCATTTTCTTCCATCTGCCTCTTTCTTTCTTCTGCCTCCTTTTCTTCTTTCTTTCCTCTGTGCCTCTTTTTCTTTCTCTTGTGCCTTTTCTTTCGGGCCTTTCCTACTTCTGTGCCTTTTTTTTCTTTCATCTGCCTCATGTGGCACCCGCACGTCATCTGGTGGCGCCTGCACATCACCATAAGACGCCCACGTTCTGCACTGCTAGCGGGGGTCTGCTTTGCGAGCCACTACTTCTGCCAACACAAGCAAACAATGAGGAAGGGGTACAATAATAGAGCCCAGGTTGGGACCGGCAGTGCACCCTAGGCGGTTGCCTAGCATGTCTAGTGAAAGCACCGGCCCGGTCCTTCATATTCTTGCTATACTAACACTTCTTTACATAAGAAGGTAACTCATTAGCAAGTTATTCCATTTTTTTCAAAGAACAGGCTACATCTACCGGACCTAAAAACATACCTTTATTTACAATTAAGCCTTTGTGTAAATCCTGTTTTTGGGGTGCAGTTTCATGGTTATTCTTTGTCACGTGATGAACAGCAACCTAGGTGATAGGTAAAGTAAATGAAGTCCATCACTAGTGTGTCACCCCTATCCTTTTAGATTGTAAGCTCTTGAGTAGGGTCCTCTCTCCTACTGTACTGTGTGTTGAACCTGTATTTATATTTGTTATTCTTTCTCCCATTGTACAGCGCCAAGGATCTTGTTAGCGCTTTATAAAAACTTGCAACTGTAACTGCATTTAAGGTATGAAGAATCAGTCAGCTCTCAGTCAATGCAGGCGGTTTAGCACTTTAGGACAAGAAAATTACATATGCATTCTCGATCATTAAAGGGTTAAAGCCGGCATCACTCCTCAAATGCTAGTTTGGCAAGTCATATTTGATGACCATGAGTGCTCAGTTAGCAGCAGGGAGTTTCCAGATAGCTGCAGACCATGAATCTTAGGTCCTCTCAAAGAGTCCTTAGAAGATTTCTGGATGGGTGTCCATGGCAAATGATCAGTTTATCTTTTTTTTTGAGTTGAGATCATAAAGCATTTTGAAGGGACACAAAATCTTTTATCCGTCACATTTTAAAACACACAACTAAAACATTTTTACATTTCAGAGTGTTACCCTAACTGACCATATGAATAAGCTTCCACCGCTCAATGAATAACAGATTTGTTTTAGGAAAAACACAAATCTTGGCAAATTCTTTTTTTTTTTTGTCAGCTTATAACAAGTACCTGATCATTGAATAAATAAATCATATAATAAATTAAGCTCGCTATTATTAACACTTATAGATAAATATAATTGGTCAGGAGGGCAGAACTGGGTGGCTTGGTGGATGGTCACGTTTGGCTGAGCTCCGTGCGAAGACTTAGATTTTTTTATGATGACCACGACCTGTCCCACTGACTTTTGCTGTTGCCTGGGCGAGTTAGCTGACTTGGGGCCTGACAGACGGGTCCCCGTCGTTTTTGCATATGAGTTGAATTATCAGCATGATGCTAACCTGCGGCCTAGTAGGGGTGGCCATTGTGTGAGCCTCGAGAGGTGCTGGATTTGCCCAACCCGCTATCGACTTCTCTCCCGGGATGGGGAAAAAGTCCCACAAGAAGGCCTGCCTTATGGGGAGCCCCCAACAATGGCGACTCTGGAAGCTGGACACCGCTGACATATTGTCCAAGTCCGTGGTATTCCAGAGTCGATTAATATAGCGTAGCAGGGCATCAGCATCAAACAGGCTTGCGGACCCCGTCTTAAAGTTGTCCCCCAAAGGCCCTGGCAATATACGGATCATGAAGGCAGCGGCGGCCCCGCTGGATGCCCTTAGAGACATTATTGCAATTGCACTGGAAGTTCACATGAAGATGAAGCTTAGGTCAGCCCCGGAAGCCCATGCTACCCTGAGATTTGAGGAGACGACGCTAACACTGTTAAATGACTTGCCCTTTCAGACCCGGTTTCCGGTTTCAGACCCAGCGAGGCAACAATTCCGTGAGGTGACAACTTTCCTTAGAGGCGAGGGGGTCTGATATCGCTGTGGACTAGCAGGTGCACTTTTGGCGACCTGTGCTGATGTGGTTTGACAGGCTGGTCCTTGAAGTGTGCCCGGATCTATACTAAGAAAAGTAACACAAGGCGATGCAGGGTTAGGTATTAACAATAGGGCCCGTGTCAGAGGAACACAGTGATCACGTCCGTGTTGGCGCACAGTTTAACGTCCGTGGTAGCATAGAATCATGATCAATAAAGACCCACACACGAAGTACGTGCGCAACGAACTGCGCACGCACAACGCACGTGGCAAACGGACGCAAGTTAGGCAAGAACGTAAAACCGCTAGACGGATGCATAGAGTGCGCCATGTCTGCATAGTGTTCTGTGTGAGTGATGAGATGTCAGACGCAGCGCAAATGCGACATCCAGCACCTTGACGCACAAAATGGCTTTTCATATCCTTTTCAAATGATCATTTTTCATATTAATTTTGTTTCCCATCATTCCCCTTTTTTTTTCCACGTCAGTCAACAAAAACGGACAGTGTGGTGTCTACAGTATCTTCCGTCAATACGTCCGTCCGTTCGATCTACGTTTGTCTGACATTAGTCTAACGAGGTAAGTTTCACGTGGTTTATGCAGCACAACAGAGGGTAATGGAGCCATACAGGAATCTAGTTACAATAGCCAGGATTGGTACACGGAATCAATATAATCTATAACCAGACAGGGACAATAGTGTAAAGCCAGAATTGAAATACAATAGCCAAGGTCGGTACACAGAATCATTATAAAATATAATCTTACATGGCCATTAGAGTAAAGAGTCAGTACACAGAAACAGAATAATAGGCAAACAGGGACAAGAGTAAAAACCAGAATCGAGAATACTTAGCCAAGGTCGGTACACAGGAATGACACTCAAGCAAGGCACTGAGGAAATACACAAATGTAACTACAACTAGGCTGGAGATTCAATGACAGAGCACTGCACCATGGGAGACATGCCCTTAAAAAGGGAGTTGGTCATGTGGACTGACAGGGGGATTCTGAGGCGAGTTGATGGCTAAGAAAATCCCGGACTGGTTTGGCTCCTGAGTAGGATATCCTAGCTTTCCTTTGGGCTCCAGGACTGAAAGCCTGGCAATAACTAGGAAGAACATTAAAAGGTGTGTACATAAGGCTTCTTCTAGCAATGTAAAATGTGCTTTTGGACGTGGATAGTACACAGTTTCCTCTATTTAACAACTCCCTCTCATAGAAAGAAGAGTTAATAATAATAACCAATCTGAATGTCTAACCATTTGCTCTGTAATTCTTGTTATAAGGCTTGTTATCTCTTTTCAATTCACACAATTATCAAAACGGAACAACTATTACTTTCTTCCTACGCATGTTGTTTAATGATGATATCTATATTCCATGATAACAAAACATTTCTGTTTAACAGAATGAAACAAATAAATAACGGCAAATGAAATATTGCATTAATTTACGTTTTATTAACATGAAGATTTTTTTGTTCTGTGGGAGTTTAATGATGTTAATTTCACCCCCTGTCCAAAGTGGTTTGAATGGATATGCAATTTAACCTTTGTTTTGTTGGTTTCATTCATTTGAGAAGACAATGGCTATACAGTATATAGACACAGGGAGAGATAAAATGGCACAAGGCTCTTCCCTGAAATGGCTCATCTATTGCAGTATCCCTTAGCATCTCTAATTCTTTTAAATACGGGTTTTGTTTTGATTTTTCCCCATTTCTGTTGAATAGTTTGAAAAGAGACACATTATAAACATTGTAAGTGATGCACTTTGTGACACAGCGTAAATAATTAATTTGTAGACCATTCTTATGAATAAGGAAGTGATGTAAAACAGCCCATTAACGTCATTATCACTGCATGTTAACCAAGAAAAAATATGCACGAATGCATGAATGAATATTATTTCTATTATAAATGTTATTTACATATATTTTTGTTCAAATATTCAAGTTAGAAAATGTTCACTCATAAAACCAATATGTTTCATTTAACAGCAGAGGGAAAATATTTTTAAATTTATGTTGCAAATACTGGATATACTTTTGCAAAGTGGTTGCAAAGTCATTGGGCTGATAAGCAGGACAGGACAGGACATAACTTTTTATAGCAACATTTTAAACCTAGCAAACAAGGACCAAATCTCACATTCTTGATTAGTATTTTTCATTTACTGTACATACAGAAATAGAGGCTGAGCACTGTCGAGATATATATTCAATTAAGAAACTTATATGAGATATAAATATCAATCTGTATATATGATTAATATTATTTACTTTATCAGTAACTATACACAAATGGTTAATAAACATTTCTGCTTAAAGAAAACAATTAACATGTATTTCCCAGCAAACCAATGTTTAACGAGCTAGATCTTGAAGAGATATATGTATCTCTCTATGCTACGTTGATCAACAAAAGATGAGCTATCACTTATTCTATTTCTAGAATAAGTAATAAAAACTTATTTAGTGAATCCTCCCCTAATAGAGAATTAAGCTTCTAATCTTCTGCTTTTTATATTGTAGTTATAGAATTCCTTGCTTATTAATTTCACTCACAGTAACTTTTTAAATTTATATATATATATATATATATACTGTATATCACTTTGCAACAATTACTTTAGGATAAAATCCTTATATCCGATTCTTCTTCATTAGGGATGAGCTGTTCGGTTCAATCAGTTCGGAGTTCGATTCGAACATCGGCAGTTCGAAAGTTGGCGAACTTCGAACTTTTTGGCGCGTTCGGTTCGAGTTCGGAATTTTTTTTTTTTTAAAAAGTGCTTAAGAAATACTAAAAAAATCTAGAAATAAAGAGACTCTTTACTGCAGAATATAAGCAACGGTTTATTAGATATTGAATTAAAAACTAATGTCTAGGTGCAAAGATTCTCACCTCTAAATGACTTGTGCTCTCAAACGGCGTAAACAACAGGTGTTTAATTAGTGTTTGGAAATAACATGTGCTTCTAATTAGTCCAGTCTCATGAATTTGATACATTGTATGCAGACTGGAAGTGCTAGGTGTCGTGTGTGTGGGTCTGTGATGACGAGGTTTCCATACATCCTACAAATCCGCTACTTCACTGGCAAGTTATGGGGACCTCCTAGGCACGATATTTGAAGGAATTTTTCGTTTTTATTTTTAACCCTTATTTTATGGAAACTCACTGTTCCTTTAACCCTTTCACTGCTGAGGCATTTCACCGCTGTGTGCTGAGCTAATTTTTACCGCTTTCGCTCATCATGTTTAAACGCGATTTGAAGCCACATTTTATTATACGACCCAGACATACTATATATCATTCTTTTCGGCAGATTCCTAATATATAATTTTTATATGTATACGTCATGTTCTGCCTGTATATTATAACAAAAAATGCAATAAAACTTGAATTTTTAATCATCTGCAGCGTGTAAACATAAACATGAACATTTGTGGTTATATTTTCTATGGGGTGCGCTTGTACAAAAATTAGAAATGGGGACTTATTAAATTTTTTTAGGGGGAATTATGTGATTTTTAGCAAACGCACACCATAGAAAAAAATCATTACTACAGCATCATTGTTCACATTATAATTGAAATGTGAACAATATTGCTGCATTAATAAAAATAACACAAAAAAGAATTTTAATTTTATTTTTTTACTTTATACCTGGTCATGTTGGATATCATTCGAAAGGCCATGCTCAGGCCTTTCGATTGACACCCTCCATGACCCCCTAGCTGCTACGGTTCTGGAGATATTTGGGTTCAAATGAGCCCCCTATCTCCACCAGGGGATTCTGGGCAGCTAGGGGTTCTCCGGCTATCTGACGTCATCACGCTATACGTGAGGACGTCAGGCAGTGAGGGGGGACCCAGGGGTGGAGCCGCCATCCAAGATGGTGGCCCCCACCGGAGCTAGGCCGCACTTCGGCGCTGAAGTGCGACCCGGTGCCTAAGTGGTTAAAGACAGGTACAGCTTAAAAGGGGAGACTCTCCCCTTTTAAGCGGTGCCTGGCTTCTTTTTGTGGGACCTCCTGATCGGGAGGGATCCGAACAGATCCCCCCTCCCTTCCAGGCGATCTCCCAGCATTACCGGGGGTCGCCTGGAAATGACGTCATCGCGCATGGCACGATGACGTCATTTACGTCGGGAGGAGATTGACTTCAGAGTCTGAGGACGCTGAAGTCAGAACGCCATGGGACCCCGGACAGAGAGGTGAGTATCTCCGCCGGGGGTCCCGCAAAGCTGACGTGTGGGACACGTCCTCCTCAGCATACAGTGGGAGTAACTGAGGATGTGTCCCACACGTCGTCAGCAGTGAAGGGGTTAAAAACATCTTTTTTTAAACTTTTTGTCCTCGTTCCTGTCCCCAGGGCACTACCCGGACCCGGACATTGTTTTTAAATGTTTCTATACATCCTACAAATCCGCCACTTCACGGGCAGGTTATGGGGACCTCCTAGGCACGATATTTGAAGGAATTTTTAATTTTTAACCCTTATTTCATGGAAAACTCACTGTCCCTTTAAAAACTTTTAACTTTTTGTCCTTGTTTCCTGTTCCCCAGGGCACTACCCAAACCCCCATACACCTTTTATGACATATCTAGCATATATGCCCTCTTGGAGGGCACTCTAAAAATTGAACTTTGAGTCCCATTGACTTGTATTGAGTTTGTGTTCGAATTCGAACTTTTGAAAAGTTCGAGTTCGAATGTGAACCGAACTCGGGTGTTCGGCTCATCCCTATTCTTCATATCTCCATCTGCAGATTTAAAAATATTTTGAAGACTCTGGATCTATCTGTTGCAAGAAATACTCCAGATATGTATAATTACATTAATTCCTTAATTTGCTTTCATACATTACTGTAGTTACAGCAGCAATATTCTTTGAATATAATATATTGTATTGGAATATGTAAAAATTATCAATGTCAGATATTCAATGCATGAGAGTTAGAATTGTGCATTCCCATGAAAGAAAATTTAGGTGTGGTCCTAATCAAGTGAGATGTAATATCCTGAATGCATTGTGTGTCTTGTCCTGGGATGATCCGAATCTCTGAAATCAATGCATTATCGTGTCCTGGGATGATCTGCCTGAATACAACGAACAGTATATCCAGTTATAGTCAATTTGACGTCACTGAAAATCTACCCCTTAATTTAAATATTACTTTCTATATTAATTCTTAAAGATAATATTTACTATGCCTCAAGAGGGCAGTGTTGCTCTTCAAATTAATTTCACAATTTAATTTTAATTCCCTTATCTCAGGTCAAAGATCAATTTACTATTTTATTTTGAACAAAGAACAACTATGGTTATTCCAGACAGTGCGTCTCGGATTGTCGAAATTAAATTAATATCTCTACTCCTCTCAAAATTTTTACTGAGTACTCTTTATCAGCTAAATTCCTTTCTAGTTAAAATCAACAGAAATTCTATTCTTCAGTAATTATACCGTTATATAGTTCTACTCTACAATTAATTGGAGCATCTATTTTTTACTGTAAATATTGAATATATTGATTATCTATAATATAATTGAGTAAGGCTTGGCGTGTCCGTCGCCAAGCCTTACTCTGCGCATGCGCGCGCAACCAGCGGCGGTTGGTTGCGCGCGCATGCAACCGCCGCGGCACGAGCCGGCTGTGCGCTCGCACGCCGGTTACAAGATACCTCTACCCGGCTGCCGCACGCATCCATCCCCGAGCGGCGAAGGGAAGGTTCCCTCACTTCCGCTCTTTGAAGGACGCAAGCCGCGGTCACGTGACCGCGGCTTGGGTCCTTCAACGACCGGAAGCGGGGAAACTTTCACTTCGCCGCTCGGGATGGTAAGTATGAGGAGCTCATGGGGCGGCTGTCCGAATGCCGATAGAGCATTCGAACAGCCGCCCCATGTCTGGTCTGGGGTCTGAGCTGGGGGGCATATAGCCATGAGAGGTGGGGGGCAAATATCCATGAGCTGGGGCATATATCCACGTGCTGGGGCAGTATCCACAAGCTGGGGCACTATCCACGTGCTGGGGCAATATCCACGTGCTGGGGCAGTATCCACAAGCTGGGGCAGTATCCACGTGCTGGGGCAGTATCCACGAGCTGGGGCAGTATCCACGTGCTGGGGCAATATCCACGAGCTGGGGCAGTATCCACGTGCTGGGGCAATATCCACGAGCTGGGGCAGTATATCCACGTGCTGGGGCAGTATATCCACGTGCTGGGGCAGTATATCCACGAGCTGGGGCATATATGCATGAGCTGGGGCATATATCCACGAGCTGGGGCAGTATATCCATGAGCTGGGGCAGTATATCCACAATAGACTGCCCTCTGGGCAGGCTTTCCACCTTGTAAAAATATATTTCGTGAATATTTTTATACACTTCCATAGAGATTTTAAATTTGTTTCTATACCCAAAAAGAAAAATATCTTTAATTCAAGGACTTGTTAAAACAAACCAATAAATTTAAATATGACATGTCCAGATACTTAGCTCAGCATTATATTGTCATGAGAACCCTGCATAGAGTATGGGTGTGAGCCCAAGGTGCAGTGAGCCATATTGAAGTAAGCAGGTAGATGGGTCAAACAAGATATTTATTTATAATGAACATAAAACAGAAGTAAATTAATAGGTTGGCTGAGAATGAAGAGGGAGGCAGAGTCCAGAATAAAATAGGAGACACAGGAGGAAACTGAATAAGGAATAACTACTGATATATAAACAGAAATGAAAACAGATGGAGAAAACTAACTCAAAGTCTGAAGCAAGGGATACTAATAAGGGGCTAGACAATAATCGTGGTCAGGTTTCAGGCCGAGGTCGAGGTACACAGATATCAGAATGTTCAAATGTCCATAGCCAGGGGTCATACACATAAAGTCCAGAATAGAGGGAGGAACGGGAAGCAATGTATGGAGGTTACCGGTGAGGCAGAAAGAGTCCAGAAGGGTAGCGGATCAGATGGGTCAGGAACTGATGGGAACTCGATGGGGTAAGCAGAAGGTTAGTCCAGCAGATAGGGATCCAAGGGGTACAGGAACAAGGAGCAAGTTGGATACAGGTCTGTATGGTTCAGGGTTCTAACTTCAATGAGGAAGTCCAGATAAGAGGGTGTGACCTCCTTTTAAGGAGGCCCCATTAACAGAGATTAGGTGAACCTGTAGTCTCTGTGTGCACAGGTTACAGCCAATTCCATAGGAACCTGTGTTAAGCATGACTAAAAAGGGGCTGCCAGGATTTAGAATATATGATCCCTGACAGTACCCCAGGTGGACCATGACATATATCAAATAAAGCCATTTTATCGTCTATAGCATTTATAAAAACACCCATAACTCTTAAGGTTCACCTAGCCATGAACTATTTAAAAAAAATCTCTGTCCATTTCTAAAACTAGACGAAAATTGAAACAGAAGAGACTTTACATTAAAACAAGATGGCTACAGGCATCCATTTTAATTTTCCATTATAATATACCCGACAGCACCCCTTATGTGGAATACTTGGAACCATGAGAATTCTAGATTTCTGATTATTCTCGATTTTGGAAATCAGGCTAGGACTCGGATTCCGGCGGTCAGACAGGATTAGGATCAGCTTCAGCATCAGAGTATTACACTCTGGGAGACACTGCGCTGCTCTTTGCAAAGGACATGCTGTACACAGCCAGTATGTCTCTCTCTGTCTCTGTGTAGCTTCAGCATGTGACATGCTACATAGAGTCTCCCAGTGTTTTCCTGACAGTGTTGCAGCCCTGGAAGAAGTGCTGGTATGCAGGAGGACCCGTCTGGAGTGTCAGGGTGGTAAGTAAAAATTTGGCCCATATGTCTTTAGAAGATGCAGTCATCTACCGCCCACCGGGACCAACCTCCCAGTTCTTTGACCACTTTGCTACCTGGCTTTCTCACTTCCTGTCTTCTAATCTTCCATGCCTAATTCTCGAGGACTTCAACATTCCCATTGATGATCCTTCCGCCCCTGCTGCCTCCAAACTTCTTTCACTCACGTCCTCCCTTGGACTCACACAATCCTCCCTCCTCCCTACCCACCGCGATGGTCACACTATTGACCTTGTCTTTTCCAACCTCTGCTCCATTTCTGAGTTCAACTGTCGCCCTTTCCCCATCTCTGACCACCACCTTCTCGCTTTCAACCTATCTGGACTTCCTAAACACCCTGCTCCCCCACCCCGCACACACACTCGCAGAAATCTACATGCTGTGGACCCCCATCAATTCTCCAACCTACTTCACCACCTCCCTCATACCTCATCCTTCACCTGCCCTGATGCTGCCACTAATCACTACAACACTACTCTTATCTCTGCTCTAGACACTCTTGCTCCTCTTCGACTCTGTAAGGCCCCACACCGCCAGCTTCAGCCCTGGCACACCCTCCAGACACGCTACCTGCAAAATGCTCCCGCACTGCAGAGCGTGCCTGGAGGAAATCCCGCTCTGAAGCGGATTTTGTTCACTTCAAGTTTATTCTCCGGTCATACACCTCTGCCCTCCACTTGGCCAAACAATCCTTCTTCTCATCTCTTATATCTACGCTGTCCTCCAACCCTAAACGGCTCTGGTCCACCTTCAACACCCTCCTCTACCCACCTGCACCTCCCCCCACAGCTGCCTTCAGCGCTCAAGACCTGGCAGACTACTTCCTCAGTTAAACTCTATCAGAAGCAACATCCCAACACAAGATAGTTATCTGCCACCTCCACTCCCAGAGGCCCCATCTGCCACCCTCTGCCGCTTCCTCCCAGCCACTGAGGAGGAAGTCAATTCCTTATTGTCCTCCTCACATCTCACCACGTGCCCGCTCAACCCCATTCCCTCACATCTAATTCCTCCCCTCTCCTCCTCCCTCACCCCTGCTCTCACACACATCTTCAACCTATCTCTCTCCACTGGCTCCTTTCCATCCGCCTTCAAACACGCGCTAGTTACCCCTTTACTAAAGAAACCATCCCTCGATCCCAACTCTCCATCCAACTACCGCCCTGTATCCTTGCTTCCCTTCACATCAAAGCTCTTAGAAAAACTAGTCTTCAACCGCCTCTCCCTCTTCCTGTCCTCCAATTCACTACTTGACCCCCTGCAATCTGGCTTCCGTCCCCTACACTCAACTGAAACTGCCCTCACCAAAGTCACCAACGACCTCCTAACTGCTAAAAAACACGGCCACTATTCTATTCTCATCCTGCTCGACTTCTCGGCTGCTTTTGACACTGTTGACCACCCCCTCCTTCTACAGACCCTCAACTCTCTGGGTCTCGGTGACACTGCACTCGCTTGGGTCGAATCCTATTTATCCAACAGGTCCTTCTGTGTGTCCTTTGCTGGTAACTCCTCCTCCTCATTGCCTCTATCTGTTGGTGTACCTCAAGGCTCTGTCCTTGGTCCTCTGCTCTTTTCCATCTACACCTCCTCCCTGGGCAAAATCATCAACAGCTTTGGCTTCAATTACCACCTCTACGCTGATAACACTCAGATCTACCTCTCTACCCCTGATCTCTCTCCCCCTGTCCTTTCAAAAGTCAGTGACGGTTTATCTGGCATCTCCTCCTGGATGGCCTACCACCACCTAAAGATCAACATGTCAAAGACTGAACTCCTACTTATTCCTCCCTCCAATGCCTCCCCACCTCCTGACTTCTCTATCACGGTGGAGGGTATCACCATTTCCCCATCAAACTAAGTTCGCTGTCTTGGAGTTACACTGGACTCTGCTCTTTCCTTCATCCCCCACATCAAGTCTCTTTCCTCCTCCTGCCGATACCAACTGCGTAATATTTACAGAATTCGGCCATTTCTTACCGCTGTCACCACAAAACAACTCATACACGCCCTGGTAATCTCCCGACTCGACTACTGCAATAATCTCTTATCTGGCCTCCCTCTGTCCCGCCTCTCCCCCCTACAATCCATCCTGAACGCCTCTGCCAGGCTAATTCACCTCACCCGCCGCTCTGTCTCTGCCACTCCCCTCTGTGAGTCCCTTCACTGGCTCCCCATCCACTGCAGAATTAAGTTCAAAATCCTTATCCTTACCTACAAAACCCTCACTAACTCAGCTCCCCACTACCTGTCCTCACTAATCACCAAATACACCCTGGCCCGCTCCCTAAGGTCATACAGTGACCTGCGACTAGCTTCTCCCCGCATCACCTCTTCCCATGATAGACTGCAGGATTTCTCACGCGCAGCCCCCACTCTCTGGAACGCTCTCCCTCGTACTGTCAGACTTTCCCCTAACTTCTCTTCCTTCAAACGCTCCCTTAAAACGTTCCTATTTAGGGAAGCCTACCACCCAACTCACTGACGCAACCATCAATCACTCTCACCTTACAGTCCTCTCCTCCTGTTTCCAACCCCAACCCTCCTAGATTGTGAGTTCCTACGGGAATAGGGCCCTCATCTCCTCCTGTACTGTTTGTCAAATGTTGTTCAATGTATTGTAACCCTGTCTATACTGTGCTTATTGTACAGCGCTGCGGAATATGCTGGCGCTTTATAAATAAAGAATAATAATAATAATAATAATAGAAAAATAGATTTTTTCAGACTGTGGAATTCCATGATAACAGGTGTCCAAACTGTACAGGCAATTTCCCAAAAATGATTTAGAACAATAGGTTCCAAAAAGAAGGACGTAATGAGAGAAGATGCAGGATCAATCATCCCTTCATTAAGGAGTACCTTACACCACGTTTGAGTATGCCGTGTGCAATGTACCGGCTGGATGGGGTAGAGGTAACATCACTGCTCTATAACCGTGCAGACCCAGGTTCGATACCGACCAGAGTACCTGTCCAGTAAGTGTCCTTGGGAAAGACACCTAACGGGGTGCCTACCACACAATATAAGCTGTGGAGTCCAGTGGCTACATCTCTACCCTTCGACCATGGAGAAGTCAAATCCCGCTCAGCACATCCCTCCAATACAACTGTAGAGAAGAAAGTCTTGACTTTACAAGAAGCGGGTTCAACCTAACCACCAGGTCACTGCTCTGTAATTATGGATTTGATCCCACTCAGAAGATGCCACCAGCAAGTGTCCTTGGACAAGACACCTAACGATATGGATGTGCCTACCTCACAAAATATTTGTACTTCTCATAGATTAGAATACCACACATAGATGATGACCAATGTATCAACTACTTGTACACTGATCTTTTAAAGTGCTGCGGAATTTGTGGTCCTATATAAAAGGATAATATTTAGGGAGGCACCGATACCAATACTAGTATCGGTGTCGGTGCCGATACCGGGGCCTGCACGAGTACTTGGTATTTGTGCAGAGGCCCCCTGATATCTAAACCGATACCGGAAGCCAGCGCTGGGCTGGCTTCCAGGACGGTTTCTGGGGGCAGTGTCCGACGTCTTCTTTGAGTGGCCGCTGGCAGTGGTTGCAGCCCGACCGCTCGTTGGGGAACACAGCCGCGATCTCTATCTCGGAGTTCACGTGACTACCTCTGTGCACGTGGTTCCCCACGAGCTGCCGGGCTGCAACCTATGCCAACGGCCGCTCGAAGAAAGACGGATGAGCCTGACAGCATGGGAGAAGAATTCCATGTGTGAACTGGGGGCATTTCATGTGTGAGCTGGGGGCATTCCATGTGTGAGCTAGGGGCAGCAATGCGAGCTGGGGCAGTAATGTGAGTTGGGGAGCAATATATGTGTGAGGTCTGGTCCTATCAAAACGGTCACATGACATTAAAGTATCGGTACTCGGTATCGGTGAGTACTTTTAAAAAGTATCGGTACTTGTACTCGGTCTTAAAAAATGGTATCGGTGCATCCCTAATAATAATAATGTATTATCAGGTCATAAAAACTTAAAAAAGACTGCTTGGACTGGAGGGAGATTAGTAGGAATTGAGGAAGAATAAGTCAACATTTTAGCCCATTGGGAGGCTTGGTTCCTATATTAGGTGAAGGACTTGATGCCAAAACAGGTCTAATATGTTGCCGATACCACATTAATGTGATCATATCCTAAAAGTGTACCTATTGTCTATTGTGGAGTTTAAAATATATTTTGTTGTAACATAAATCAAGTAAACCTTTTTATTTTACAACTTCATATGGAGTTGTGTGTTTTGTAGGTCCTTGATCAAAGAATTCATGTTGCTGTGACTATAGAATTGATAAACTTGAAATGCTTTTTAGGTTTTCCTCTATGCATCATTATATACAGAGCCCTATTACAAGTCGCATGGTCACAGCTATGTGAGCTACAGTAATTACCACCTCACTTCAAACTTATAAAATTATTTGCAGGTCTTATTCTGACATTCATCATCAACTAAAAATCTGTTATTATAGTGTTCACTTTATTATGTTCGACTGAATTCCTTCAACAGATTGAGTAAAAGGAAACAGAAGTTGATAGACAAGAGAACATATTTACCAACAACATTTTTCTTGCCAAAATTAAATTTAATTTGAGACAAAACCAATAAAACAGATTAGCAGTTTCATTCTGGATTGGAAATTAAATAACAAAAATGTTGTATGGACATGGATAATTACAAAACCTTTAAACCATGAAACGGCTTGCAGCCACATATACAGCTGGTAAGTGTTCCTGTACTCTGACAGAAACGGAGAAGTCAAATGACATACTCTTACTAGAGCCAAGATTATTAGAGTATTTTAATATACTTTTTTACAAACAAAAAGTAGAAAAAAATGTAGTGGCGTCATTGAGACTTGAGTTATTGATAAATTCACAGAGCTGGTTCATTGGTGAAAGTAAAATACCAAGTTTTAAGGATTATCCGTGTTATCTGCTAATAAATACAAAGTTATACAGAATTTGTTAAAACTATAATTTTTTTTTGAAGTATCTAGGCTGGGGCCATGCAAAAAAAATGCCTGTTCTCACGGACGTCTTTCCGCACTCCTGTACATCCGTGTGGCCCCAACTTTACTTGTCTGACTTCTCACTGTGCAGTGCCTTTTGCAGCCACGCAAATGAACTGCTCTGATAGCACATCCTATAGGAAAACCGTATAGAACACATTACACCACTACCCAATAATGTATCCAATCAATCTTCTTTCTTGCAGGGAAAGCTTTTTTAGAAGACGCTATTATTATAGTCTTAATATGATACATTACTAATTGATACCAAATTATGGTAAGGAAAAAATAGATTTTTCTATATTGTTGTATTGTAAAATAATTTCTTTAGCTAACCATAAATGACAATACTATACAAAGAGCAAAAGTAGCTCTTCTTATACACATTCAAAACACACAGATGAGTCTCTAAAACTGGTATGAATAAAATCCTAAAACATATTTTGTTTTCAACAGTAAGGACAGGACTGGATACAAGGCAGAGGAGTAGGAGCAGCAGAGATCAATACAGGGTTCAAAGATGTTACCACCAATCGTCTTCAGATACTGAGTCAAAAGGCACTCTCGGGGTGGTCTGACTCCCTCTGGGCACACAAGACTCATTTAAAGAATTCTAGGTTATTCTAGACGTACTAGCGTGCCATTGGAAGCTCATACGCAATCCACTGGAGCGAGTACTGGATCAGCACAGGCATCTGAGGTGGTAATAATAGCAGAGGGGTCTGGAGTCGTCACTGGTCTGGACAAGGTAAGTGCCATGGTAGTGTTAGGCCCAGTCTGTGTATCACTAATATGTATCTTGGTCGTTACTTGTAATTCATATGTGCCAAGATCAGATTCAGGCACAATGAAACGGTCGGAGGCGACCGCATAGGTTTTAAAATCCCTGGATGGAACAGTAGCTCTAGGGAATGTGGCACCTAAATAGCAGGACGTGACAGATCATCAGACAGTACTCCATAGATATGAACCTCTTGGGCCTAGCAGGTGCAGCCTACTTAGATTTGACCGTGGCTCATCTGGACTGGGTTTTAGCGGTCATGGCATTGTGACACTTGGCAGGCACAGGCTCCCTAGGTCTGACTGGTGCAACCTCGACAGGCTTAGACTTGGATTTGGTGAGACTTGGCAGAAAGGGATACTCGTGTTCTGGCTGGCACAATCTCACGGGGCCTGGTTGGAGCAGTCTCACTTGGCTTGGTGGGCACAACCTCTCAGGTCTTGGCAGGCAAATCCTGCTGGATGGTGGAGTTCTGCGCGGCAGGTTCCTTAGTTGGTTTGGAACCAGGAGACGGGCTGTTTGGGAGGTCTCACTAGGCATTGAGAAATAAAATGCACAGAACCTCCACAATAGAAGCAGAGGTTACCAACTCTCCTGTTAATCACCACAGGTGATAGAGGCTCAAGAAGTCTGCTTCTAGATGAAGGGTTAACATTCCTTGACAAAGGGTTAACCTTTTGGGTTCCTGCAGGGACCTGGACTAACCAGTCCAATATTCCCTTAAGATCAGACACCAATCTCATGATCAATTGCAGTATGCTATGCAGTCCAAAGCAGGTAGAATCCTTGCATGCTTAATTATTGGCTCAATTCTAATGTCATGGTGGGACCCCCAGGGTGAGACGAAACAAACCCTGCAGGCAAGGATACTCTAGAACCAAAGTAGTAAGGGTCAAAACCTTTATTATAGCAAACAAGGACCAAAGTGATACAGAATCCAGGTGTGGTTCAGATGAGCCTACAGGAAAGTAGAACCACAATTGAGGTGATGCAGGGAAACACTGCTGGATATTGAGCAGAGGACATGGCTGGACACTTGCAGAGGGCAGGGCTGGATACAAGGCACAGGAGTAGAAGCAGGGTTTACTCCACACTGGAGACACAAAACTGAGCAGTGCTAGGAGGGAGCACTGTCCTTAAATAGGGAGTGGGACATTGGCTCTGTTCACCGGATTACTGAGCAAAGAAGGTCAGAGGGAAGTCCTAGACTGGATGGATAGGCCAGGAGTGTAAAGGCAGGTCTGTATCTGCTCAAACAAGGGGATTCCATGGGTCTCCAGGCTGGTGGCATGACACAAGGGAGGGAAGGTCGTACATTGTCTGAGAAAATGCACGCTCAAAATTGAGGGTGAGGATTCACTACGTGTCAATATGGGCATGATTTGCCTGATATCCATGTGAAGCTGCTTGCTTAATTCACGATACCCTTAGCTCGCAGCGAAGCACAAACCAAGAGCATCGCAGTTGGGCCATTCGAGCCTGGAAAGCCAGGATCTGCCCAATTGTGACGCTGGGGATAGCAAAACATTATGGCAAATTACACGGTCATGTTGGAGTACAACCTTCTGCAAAAATACCAGTGTGTTGGGGTGATTGCATAAAGGAGAGCCTTGGTCCCCACTCTGCCAACCTTAAGCCTAAGAATGAGGGGTTAATATGAAGAGTGGGTACGCTTCAGTGCGGTCCAGGCGCCCATTACCCAAAAACCCATGGGCCCCGCCCCCCTCTGTTGGATTAACCTCACAATTGAATTACTATAACCCTCATTAACATTGTAAACATCTAGGAGACTACTCACCCCCCCTTCGCCTTAACTAAATCCGTGTTTCCCAAACCTATCCTCAGGACCCGCTGACAGGTCAGGTTTGTCAGATATGTGAAGCACAGCACAGGTGATAGGATTTGCTGCTCCGTGATTGCAGGATTCAGTCTGCATTTCCCCAAGGAGTTCTGCAAAATCTGGCCTGTTAGTGGGTTCTGAGGACAGGTTTGGGAAACCCTGCACTAAATTAACACCTAATGTAAAACCCAATGTGGAGATGTAATGTATTTACCATCCAGTGGTGGTCGGTATCCAGGAGATCCTTCCATGTCTTGATTGTAAAGAAGTCCAGTTATCTTTCCTTTCATATGGTCTCGTGCAATAGTTTTGTGTGTTGCCAAAGGCATTTGGGGAGCATTGGAAGGCTTTATTACATTTTTAAACATTAAATTTTGAAGGGGAAGTAGCTTCCCTGCAGCACCATTTTGGTGAGAGGTACAGGAGCTTGCACAGTCCACCCATGTGACGACTTGGACCTATATTGCAGCTACATTGGGTGGGCTTAAACCTTTGTGAATTTTGTTATTTTCTCAACGATGTAGCTGCGATATATTGCGATGGTCGCATTTCTCGAACGGTGACCTTTTCAGTGAACACAGCCCTGAGATAATCTCGATTTTTAAAAGAATCCTGTGAGCTACACTCTCTCCTCACACCATAAGGAAACAGACTATTCCCTCCATTTCTGCTTGCTGACAAATTTCAAAACTCCTTAAGCTTAGCCAAAAACTGAGGTGTGAGGGAAAAAAAGAAAAAAAGCCATATTTTTAAAGGTTTGGGTTTTCTGATCTGTATTCTCTGTTATAGAGTTAGAGACTTCCTATAAAAGGACAGTATGTTTTGCAGGCCACAGCAAGTAAAGGGCTGGTACTATAAACCTAGTTATGTATATTCCCAAATACCCCTTATAACCCATAGCATTTTTAACTATAGTCAAAAAGCCCTCTTTGTCCTGAACCTTGCACAATTGTTAAATTTATCTCCAAACATAACGTCTTAATATTTGCATACCTGCCTCGAATTCCCAAATATAACCCAAAGTTTGAAACATATTTAAAATCTGGATATAAACAAATGACACAAATTGCAAACTTAAGGCTTTATTATTTTTTATGCTACTAATAAATATTTTAATGTTATAAGTATTGGAGAAAATCAAATGGCACGCTGACCCCAGTCACTTCTCTCAAATATCTAGGTATGTGGTTGGACCCTAATCTATCCTTTGGCCCCCACATCGAAAAACTTTCATCTAAACTTTACCCCAAACTAGGTGCCCTGTACAGAAACAAATCCTGCCTGAGCCCTGCGGTAAGAAAGCAGATTGTACAACAAATGCTTATGCCAGCTATTGATTACGGAGATGTAGTGTATGCAGCGGCCCCGCAAACACACCTTCAGAAACTTACTACATTGTATAACTCCTTCTGCCGCTTTGCATTACAATGTAACTACATGACCCACCATTGTGACATGTTAAAAGAGCTAAACTGGCCATCGCTGGCGTCTAAACGCACCCTTCACCTCTCCAGCCTGGTGTCTAAGAGCATTTCTGGGAAGCTGCCACCCTACCTGAATAGACTGCTTCCCCCAGCAGCTCCCTCATCCTATAACCTCCGATCCAGGACCAGCACCTTACTTGCAATACCACAATACAAAAAGACAGTGGCTCGGTCCTCATTTTCCTACAGAGCACCACAATTATGGAATAACCTCCCAGACACCATCAAATCTTCCCCCAGTCTTAAGTCACTCAAGAGCTCCTTACTAACATACCTCAATACAGAATGCACCTGTAAACATGTAACCTAGTGACCAGTGGCGACTCTAGGAACAATATTTAGGGGGGGCACAGAAGATACCGCAGTCAAAACTGGGGGGGGGGGCACTAATACTTTTCACCACTAAATCATATCACTGAATAAAAGTAAGGGCCCTATCACCTGGTGTGAGCTAAAACACCATTACTAAAGGAAAAATTTAGTGCGAGTTGCTAAAACTTACAGGGTTATTCAGAGAGCGTGAAAAGCAGGAGAATGACTGGAGAATGGAAAATTCTTGGTCAAAATAACCAAACCATAAAAATTTTGACCTAGAATTTTCCATTCTCCAGTCATTCTCCTGCTTTTCACTGCTTTCTGAATAACCCTGTTAGTGCCTGATGACCTACTAACAGATCACCTTGTCTGCAGTAGTCCATGAACAAGGTCGTTTGGCGCACGCTAGGGAAACTCTAAGACCCGGGTTGAAACCCAGCGCTAATGCGGTTGTGTACAGTATAGAACGTTTTTTTTTTTCCAGTGCAGAGTGCCGGGCCATACCTATCCCCCGCCCTCACAAGCTTGAATATGAACACATCCAATGAATAACCTCACACCCCAGCATTATTAAAATCCTCCACGGTGGCCATATCATCCATGTTTTGATGCACACATATATTAAGGCTGATGGGCATTGCATGATAAATGCCACCCGACAGCAGGTAGAATCCTTACACTGCATTTAATAGATCCAAAAGGAAGGCCAGGTGAGCGACAACAATTTCCCTGCTGCAGCATAGCAATAATACATGTTTCAGGGCAAGACTTATTCACGTGTCCCTTTAAACATGGTCCACACAGTCACCCTAATAATCAACTGCTTACATACTATGAATAACCCCCAGCATAAAATGTTTAAAATTAGGCAATATATTAGAATTAGGATATATGTGCATAAAGGATACATTTATAATAGAGCTTACTGCAACAGCAGCAACATTGCTGACCATATCTATTACTATGGTGTATGGGGCCAAGAGAACACCTGTGCTGCATTCCTTTCAATTGCCTATTAATTTTGGACGAGGACCTGGTTTTTCTGTTTTTTTTGGAGTTAGCACCAGGGTTGAGCAGTAGGTAAAATGTTGCAATTAGTGCACCTCAAAAAATTTAGTGCTGGCACCAAGTGATCTGTTAGCTGCAAAAGTGCTAGAGATCTCTAGCACTCCCTGTGTTAAGTATAGGACGCGGAAAGTACACTAAGCTTGCGGTACAAATCGCTAATAGCAACGCGCTAAGTGATTTTTCCCATTTGTAGCGGGAAGTAAACAATCTGTTGGTCAGGCGCTAGACTGAATTAACCTGACGCTAACGCAAAATCACGCCGACGCAAGGGTTAGCTCACACCAGGTAATAGTGCCCTAAATAAGTATATATAAATAAGATTCCAAAACCCCAGAGTAATGTGATGCAATGATACCTTTTTTGTTGTACTAATTCACCTTATTTTCGGAAAAATAAATTCCCCAAAATGTGACGGAAAGCAGAGGATCTAAAGATCATTAGACCCTTTAGATTCTAACTTCCATAATAACCCCTAAAATGCCATAAAACCAGAGAAATACAATAAAAATAATAAACAATGTGGCATTTAGCTACCCCTTAACCCGTAAAATGCCATTCATCAAGGGAAAACATGAAATGAATACACTGAGGCATGTAGTTTACCCATTAACCTGTAAAATGCCATTAATCAAGGAAAAACAAATGCATACGGTAAGGGATGAAGCCTGCCCATTAACCCTTAATATACAACTAAAACCAAGGCAAAAACTAACGTAATACACAATGTAGTGTATAGTCTGAACTTTAACCATTTCACTGCTGAGCTATTTCAACCCTGTGAAAATGTTCAGCGCTGCGGAATATGCTGGCGCTTTATAAATAAAGAATAATAATAATAATGTTTAAGTACACGTTTTTATTTAATGTTTTAGGACTTATACTTCACACTGAATATGGTCATGTTGGATATCATTGGAAAGGCCAGAATCTGCCCTTTCGAATGACACCTAGTTCTTCCATATACGATGCATAGCGACGGAGATATGTTGGTCCGAAGACGTGTGGGATGCTGGATGCTGATTTTTGGTGGGGGGGCACATGGGGGGGCAAGGAATAACCTAGGGGGGGCAATTGCCCCCCTTGCCCCCCTGTAGAGTCGCCTATGCTAGTGACTATATTTCCTACATATTTATTTTCTGTTAATCTGTATATTTGTGTTGTTTTTCAATATCTTGCATTGTATTACTTTGTATTTCTGTAACTGTAACACTTCAATGCTCTTGAACCCAGGACATACTTGAAAACGAGAGAAATCTCAATGTATCCTTCCTGGTAAAATCCTTTATAAATAAATAAAGTATCAAATATAGTAAAAGAAGCCTTAATATGATAAAACCGGTACAAGAAATTTAAAGAGGTAGCAATGAGTAGTTTTTGCCAAAATAGAGATTAGGTTTTCAATATGGATGTGCGTTTCGGGTTCCGGAATTTTGACGAAATTTCCCGATTCGTGTTTTCGGATGCGGCCGATTTTCCGAAAATTTTTAGATCCGAAAACGGCAGATCCGAAAAGTTTTCCGAGCCGAAACTAAATATTTTTGAATGGACTTGAAATGTGTCAAATCGAAATTTATTGCTTTGAAACGAGGAGAAAAGACGTTCCGAAAAAACGAAAATTTCCAAAATCACAAAAAGTTGATACAAAAAACGAGCTAAGTGACCCGAAAATACGAAAAATGGTCGATATTCCGAAAAAAAAATGTACACGAAAAACGAGTCGAGCCGAACCGAAAAGTTTGAAAATCCGAAAAATCGAATCGAACTGAAAAAAAAAAAAAGTGCACAAGCCTAGTTTTCAATCTTTGATAAATTTTATCAGTTGGCTAATTTTCCCAAACTTTGTTATATTGTTCTTTCTTCACAATTTCCTTATTAACTTGTAAGATGTGGTGCAGGCGAATCTCAACTCTCCCGAAAATGATTAAACCTAATTTATTTTAGTTATGTTTATCTGATTAAAGAAAGTAATTCACTGGTGATACAATGGACTGTTGTAGCTTAAATTGGTTTTAGAAAAACAATATAATGTAGAAATTATTCCATCAGACCATATGCAGGCAGAAAAAAAAAAAAAAAAACTCCTCTTGCTGTAGAACTACAACTTCAGTAATTCTTTTACAGCCTGTAAACTGAAGTTACCGTTTTAGAAGCTTAAAACTGCTTGTATGCACTGACCATAAGCAATCTAACAGTGCTTCCCAACTCTGGTCCTCAGGACCCTCTAACAAACCAGATTTTAACCTCCCTGGTGGTCTATTTATTTAGAAATTTCCTGTCTGAAAGCGGTCAGTTCCCCCCCCCCCCAGCGGCATCCCGAGTGTGGCTCGGGGTTAAATTCCTATGTTGAAAACGGTAACCACGAGCAACACTCGGGATGCCGCTGGATACATCACCTCTCCCTGCACTCCCTCGAAGTCCCCAGCTGTCTCCTCCGGCAATCGCGACCTCATTACTTCCTGGTTCCTTCCTCGCGAGAAGGAATCCAGGAAGAATGGAGACTGCAGAGATCAGCGGGGGAGCGCAGGGAGAGGTAATGTATACACAGCCCGAGTGTGTCTCGCGGTTACCTCTCTCAGCGGTGAAATTTAACCCCGAGACACACTCGGGAACACAGCCAGGGAGGTTAAGGATCACCTTGGGGAAATGCAGACTGAATCCTGCAATCACTGAGCAGCAAATCATATCACCTGTGCTGTGCTTCAGATACCTGCAAACCTGGTCTGTTAGTGGGCCCTGAGGACCAGGGTTGGGATGTACTGATCTAACATATGGAATGTTTAACCTGTTCATTACCATGATCAGGTATACTCAAACTTTAAAAGCTCCTGCAGGTGCCTGATGCCGATTGAACTCGATCTGGTCATATTCAGAAGCACTGCAACGGACACTTCTTTATTGCAAACGAAATTCATTTGCAAATAGGCTTCAGGATTTGCTCCCAAATTTCCAGCTCAAACATGTCTGTTTGAACAACTTGTCTTTCTTTCACAGAAACACTGGTCCCTAGTTGTAGAATTATATTTGCAGTAGTGCTTTTTGAGCAAAAGAAGAACCCTCTGCCAGGGTTAAAAAAAATGCACGGTCACCAAAATGTATGAATGAAAATACATTTTTACACCATCTATAATGGAAAGTGGTGTTCATAAATCCACTGGGTCCAGGCAGTGTTTTTTATGGAAAAAAAAAAAATCACATGGTAGTGAAGAGGTTAAGGCACTTGAAACCATCTATTTATAAAAGATGTAAAAATATTTTTTATCATACTATTAGGAAAAGTAAACAACAAATGAGGATGTGCAATAAAGTCATTGAGAATCTGAACGACATATGGGAAATTAAATTGCTCTGCATTAGTAAATGCAATGGTTTCATAGTGTCCAGGTTCAGTGCGGCTGTTTGCGTTTTGCAGCGAATAGTTGTGATCTAGAGGCATGAAAAAAGTTATTAGGGCATAAGTGACTAAAGTGTATAAATAGGATTGAAATATATTTTTTCATGATGGGCCTTTGGACACCACTATGTTTTTAGAACTAGAAATTGATTGTGTATAATTTCAACCTGCCGTATGATTTTTTTTTGGAACTGTTGCATGCTAAAATGTAAAAAGTGGCAGAAGTGAATCTGTGTTCAACGTGTGGTTTCAGAAGCATTTACAAGAAACATCGCAAACATTTCTAAAGTTAACCACTTCGCTGCTACGGATGCGCTCAGCGCATCCAACCGCATGTATCGTTCCATGCGGTGGATGCGCTGAGCGCGTCCTACCTTTGGGGCCAGCGTTCGGCCGGGTTCCGGCCGATCGCTGGCCCCCCCCGGTGCAGGCTGACATCCTCAATGTCAGCCCAGCATCCGGAACCGCCGCCGGAGTAATTAGGTGTCATCGCGGGGGCGCGATGACACCTAATTCAGGCGCCCCCCCGCATGTGCGGAGGAGGCGCCTGAAAGGGAGGGGGGGGTCCTTCGGACCTCTCTCCCTCCCGATCGGCGGCGTGCAGGGGGTTAACCCAGGCACCGTTTGGAAGGGCACAGCCTGCCCTTCCAAATGGTACCTGGCATTAACCCCATGGGTGCCGGATCACGAATCGGCGCCGAAAAGCGCCGGTTCGTGATCCTTTCCCGGAGCTGGCCGACATCTTGGATGTCGGCCAAGCTTCCGGGAATGCCCCCTGAGGACTGGCGTCATCGTGCATAGCACGATGACGCCAGTCTTGGAGTTAACCCCTAACTGCCACCAATGGTGGAGATAGGGGGTTCCAATGAACCCCCTATCTCCCGATCCGTGGCAGTTAGGGGTTAATGTTTGGTATTGTTGGATCGGCCAGAGCATGACCGTTCCAACAATACCAAACATGAGTATAAAAAAAGTTTTTTTTAAAAAAATAAAAATAAAAAAATATTTTACTTTTTTTTTTTAAAAAAACTTGTTTATTTTTTTATTTCTCTTTTTTGGTTTGTTAATGCAGCAATATTGTTCCCATTTCAATTATAATGTGAACAATGATGCTGCACTAACGATTTTTGTATGCGGTGCGTTTGTTAAAAATCGCGTAATTTTCCCCAAAAAAAAATGTAACGAGACCCCATCTCTAATTTTTTTAACAAGTGCACCCATACAAAATATAACTTCAATTGCTCGCATGTTAAAATGTGAAAAAAAAACACTTTACACGTTGTAAATTATTGAAAATTCATATTTTATTGCATTTTTTGTTATAATATACAGACAGGACGTATACATAGAATAATGACATATTATAAATCTGCCGAGTCTGACGGAAAGAATGATATATAATATGTCTGTGTCATATAATAAAAGAAGCCTTCAAAACGCATTTAAACATGATGAGCAAAACCGGTAAGGCTAGGGTCAGAGTGGGGCAGTCGGAACGCGCGTGCAGGCGCACTAAATCACGGCGGCAGTAGCAGCACATAACGGCCAATGACGGCCAATATACGCAGTACGTGCGTACAAAAGTGCGCCGACACCACGCAACCGGCAAATGAACGCATTTTTATCAGAACGTGAAACCGCTGCTACTGACGTACAGAGTGCGCTGCGGCCGCATAGCAGCGTGTGTGCGTGATTAGGAGACGTCAGACGCTGCTAGTGTGCGGCCTACATAACGTTCAAACAGCCGGATTTCCCTAGACTTCTTTTTACCCCACCGTCATGAAATACGTCCAGAATTGCGCATCGTCTGACCACTTAAGCGTATTCCGTGAAAAAATGCGTGCGCACGCATCGACGTACATTTTGACAGTGGCTGCAGAAAATGCGCTCATCTGTCCCTAGCCTAAAATGACCTCAGCACAGAGGCGGGAAAAGCCTCAGCAGCGAAAGGGTTAATAAACAAAACAATTTTAAATATTATCTTAACATTGGCATTTTAATTATTTTAATAATCTGTAGATATTAAACAAATGGTAAATGACGCAACATAAACGGTTTAAGAACATTCTACGATATTCAACAAAAAAAAATATTATTTCCCTTTTAGTTTTTCCAACAAAAAAAACATCAGTCAAGTTTGCCCTCGAGTCTTTTAAAAACAAATATGTAGTCTGCACGCTTGAAAACTTCACAGTTGTAGTCGTGATTGAAAATTCAAATCCAACATCCCCTCCTGCTGGATGCTCTAAAGAAATGTTCATCATGTCTTTGAAAACGCTGTCAAAAGTGATCCAGAGAGAATAATACAAAATGCTAATGACAGTAGCAAGTAGTTCCTCAGTCCCTGTGTAACAATAACAATAATAATGCAGTGTTACATTGCATACTGAATTTTAAAAAATACAAAATCACACTTGGTGCTGCTGTTACAGCTAAATCAGAAAAGTTCTATTGTTAAACCAAACTTAAAGCTCTATTAAATTCTCAGTTAAGATTCTCAGCACAAAAAGAAATTTGCCCGCCTCGAAGTCTATAGAGGCTAGATTTAAGGTTACAATTTTAATTACACATGTGACAGAACACTTGCATAATTTGACGGAAATAAAGGCAGAATTTTCAGTCATATTTCCACAAATTTTATCCTGATTTATATAGGGTCTTGAAAGATCTATTATTCAACAATCAGCTACTATTTAGTACAAAATAAAGTGAATGATCTCTAGTCAATATACTAGTGTTAACTCTTAGCATGTGGACTACAACTAGCACATTTCTGGCAACCAATAGCATATATACTGCTAATGGCAAGAAGAACTACTATGATCATCCACCGGACTCCATTGCGTTTCCATGAGTTTGTCACCATTTTATCTCCGTATTATACTTTACCTATATTCCATTGGGATTGACAAAAGGAGCCTAAAGGAGGAGTACAGTGTTTTTTTGTTTTTTTTCCATGATTAGAAGTTTTTTGGAAAATAGTTTTGCAGAAACTATTGAGAGCCATTCTTCCTTTCAACTTTCAATGCAAGCATAAAAAAATGACTTGTGTGCACATGCTATTCTAGTACTAGCAGCACTTTTGCACATCCTGTACGCAGTGCATGGCACTTTGTATGTAATGCGTAGGGAATGTCCACAAAGGTTGTACAAATGGCGAGTGGTAAGAAAGGATACTGCTCAATGTGGCATGGCAGGTTGAGCCATAACAATTGTCTAAAGCAGTGTGTCTCAACTCCGTTCCTCAGGACCCATTAACAGGCCAGATTTGAAGAATCACTTTTGGGGAAATGCACATTGAATATTGCAATTACTGAGCAGCAAATTATAATCACCTGTGCTTTCATTCAGATATCTGGCAAACCTGGCGTGTCAGTGGGTCCTGAGGACCAGAGTAAATACAATATCATGTAATGGGCAAGTGCAGGCAAAATTACAAGTAATTCTTTCACTTAAAAGGGAAAAGCTAGCCATCTTGACCCGTTCCTGTACATTAAATGGTCATGGTGAGCCGAGTGAATTCTCCACACTGTTTAGTATGCTATGCCGGCTAATTTACCGGCTGGGGGGAGTAGAAGTAACATCACTGCTATAACCGTGGAGAGAGACTGTGGTGACACAGGTTCGATTCCGGCAAGAGCACCTCTCCAGTAAGTGTCCTTGGGCAAGACACCTAACGGTACATACTCGCCACCCAGGACATACTTGAAAACGAGAGAAATCTCAATGTATCCTTCTGGGTAAAATACTTTCTCAAAAAAACAAAATTCAGCAGAGGACTTAAAGTCAGCATGTACTCACGAGGTTTACCAGGGTTTTAGGCATCAATGTTCTGTACAATAACGTCCAAACGATGCCTCTCAAAGCATTGAGAGACGTAGGATTGGCTAAATGTTCAGCAGTGATATTTGTAAAGGCAGGAAGATAGGGAACTTAATCATGTAAAGCCCATCCAGGAAACTTATGTGGTTACAGTGGTTGATAGTATTCATATCAGTTATACTGCCACAACCAGGAGAAATTACATGAAGTCCATCTTTGAGGGAATATGCCAAGTTTGTGGCCGAACATCTAGAATTTTGATGTTTTCTATGAATATTATATGCTATTCAAGGTAGCAGAGCACTTTAGAGGAAACGATGAGTATATCAATATATTAACGTAAAGTGAAGATGTGAACCCTTCTGTTTGTGAATGTACTTTCAAATGGAATAACAATGAACTTTTTTTACTACCAAATGATTTGCCAGAAATCCACTGTCAGGACCCCGTGTTTTAAATTTTTTTGGAAAATCATTTCTAATTATTTATACAGTAAGAAATATTTGGGAATATTCCCAATGAATTTCTTATTGTAATAACCTGTTTGACAGGCAGATTTACTGGCCAAAATTATATACCTCAGTTAGAACTGTAGCTTGTGGCTCCAGGAATAGGCTGGGAAATGCTTGATTTTAAACAGTTTTAGCACCTCGGGTATCATGAACACAGGGCTAAAACTATGTGGGCAACTTCTGGAACCCAAATGAAAAAGAAACTCATTTGCAACAAATGAATTTCATTTGCAATCATGCAGCATATCCGCAAATCATGATAACATGATCTCGGGCTGCTGTGTCTACTCCCGCTGATTATGTATACATAATCACGGTAGTGAAGGGACTAAGATTATTTAAGTGATGTAAATAACTTGTCTTCTCTTTCTTCAATTCCTGACCACTAGGACAGCTTTTCAAAGTAGGGAAAGGAGGGGGGATGTAGTTTCCACCATTTTAAAGGCCATTAAACAACAGTCACTGTGTGGTCTTTTGTCTGCAGTGAAGGGAAATTAAAAAACCTTGGGCTTGATTCCAATCCTAACACTAAAATGGGGATGCTAATGAGGTTAAATGCGCCTGCAGGATTCCCCATAGCGTCCCCATTTTAGGTTTCTATTTTCCAAGGCAGGCTACTTCAGCACCTTTCCCCGGAACAAAGAGTCACCCTCAGTGATACTTGCAGTAGAGTTTCCATGCCCCTGCAAGTATCACCTCCTAGAGTCCAGAGGACTCCATGGAAGGTTGCGCTGCCAGGCCACGAACCCTGCGCTGCAGAGTGATCGTGGAGGGAGACTGGGGACTATTTGTCCCTAGTCTAACTCTGCTTCCAGTGGCAGAAAGCAGATCGGGCTATCGTTTTCGCCATAGGATGAGAGGTGAGAATCAGATTTATTGGGTGGTTTTGGGTGGTGCTAAATGATTCTGCAAAAGCGGCACCAGCTTTTAGGACTCACTAAAAATGTTTTAGCCCAGCAGTGGGTAATTAGCACTAGGACTTTGAAATACCTTACTTATCCTAACGCCAATTATTGATTGTGCATCTTCTACTTAACATGGGGAGCGCAAAGTACATAAAGCTTGCACAAGATAGCACAATCCCCTATGCACTAACAAATTTTTAACTGGTTTATCCTGACCTTAACGCTTCCTCATCCAAATGCTACAGTTAGCATTCAGAATGTAATCTAGCTCCATATCAATTTGCAAGCACTCAAGGAGAAATCCAAGGGTTGAAAGAGCATTCATGTGTCAACACATACAGGTATATTCTCTAATGGTGAAACTCAGGAGAATAGCAGGAGAAGAGAACAATATAGACCAAATAGCCGATTCGGAAAGCGAGATAAATGGGAGGATTGTTCTGGTTTGGCTATATTGACCTAGAATTTTCACTTCTCCTGCCAGTTCTCCCAAGCTTCACCTTTAGTGAATAGACTTGACAATGCATGGAGAAGCATCTGAACCATGCACAAGAAAATTGTCTATGGCAAACATCCAGCTACTTCCTGTAACTGGGTGACCAGGTGGTGGATGATCAATGGAGATGCAAATCCGAAGGATGCAAAAGGTAAGATTTATCGTTTCTTAAAATAAAATAAAAAAATCGTTTGGGTTAGTAAGGGCTAATTGGTTGTTTTGTTTCTTTTATGTGTCCCTTTAGGCAATGCACATATTAGATGATAAAGATCAGTATGATTGTGGTGACATTGATCTGTTCATTAATGGAAGAGAGCGATAGGAGTTTACAGACAATAGTCTTTCCTGGAGTACAACAAGAACACAAAATAATTAGGAACATTTTACATTTCGCTAAAAAACACAATGAAGTGATAAAGTTTAATTTCACATCAAATGAACCACAGTTACATTTCCCACAGATTAATTTTAGCTTATTGACCCTCAGCAAATATTGGTTTCATGATCTACAAGAACAAATTAATTAAAATACCTTACCTTGATTTCTTTGAAAACCAAAACTCCCCACAGTGCAGCTATCAATCCAGGGCCCTTCAATTAAAATAAACAAAAATTCAGTGACTCGGACAAAAATGTTATTACATTTTTATCTTCCATATTATGATACATTTTCCCAATTTATTTATAGCATTGCCTACACTGCATTTATCATAAACGCTAATATATTTCAGGATTTACTAAACATGATACACTTTAATGTAGTCTGTGATTATTTTGTTGCCTGTAAATTTTCCAGTGGAGTTTACAATTTATCAAGAAGCTCACCGCTTGCGGCGAATACTCCTCTTGGCAGATTAAATATGTTGCATTGTTAAGATGAACAGCAAACCAATTCGGTTCTTTTTCTATATGGTGTTATTTTTCACACGTCAACACGATAGGACATTGACAGTAATCTTTACAGAAAAGGCCACATCATGCTGAGTAATTGAATATTTGGCATTTGGGAGATGCAATCTTCCCTAGAACTGATATATTGAATATGTCCGATAACAAGAAGAGAGCAAGGTGGTAGGGAAAATGATTTATTTTAACTACTGACCGCAGTGATGATTGGAAAGCTGACCACAGCACTGAGGTAATTATTAGCCAGGAACCAGCAACAAGTGGCTATTGCCCAGAGGAAGCCCGAGATGAAACCTTAATAAACAAGAAATAACAGAATAACGGTTTATTGTACAGATATGGGCTACACTTGAGGTTTTTAAAGAAATACTTTACTTGTAACGCACATATTAAAACGTAGAAAGTAAAAAAATAAGTCCTAAATACTTAACCCATTAGTGCCTAATTTTACTTGTTAGTGTTCCCATCCCTGGCGCTCCGATTCGGACATATTTTATATGTCAGAATCGGTACAATTAATCTAGCCCCCTAAGCAGTATTAGTGTGGCTCGGGGTTAACTTTCAATGCTGAAAGCGGTATCCCCGAGCAACACTCTGGCTGATACTTACATGTCCCTGCGCTCCTTCGCTGTCCCCCGCAGTCACACTCCGGCAGATCGCGACGTCACACTTCCTGATTCACTCCTCGAAAGAAAGGAACTAGGCAGTGTGACGTCGCGATCGGCTGGAGGAGAATGCGTAGGTCAACGAGGGACCGCAGGGCATGTAAGTATCCAGCTCGAGTGTGGCTCAGGGATACCGCTTTTGGTACAAAAAGTTAACCCCGAGCCACTCGGGAAAACCATCAGGGGGGGTTAAATACACAATTAAAGAAAAGCTTTTTTAATTCCTAACTAGCGCAGGAACACACAATATCAGTTTGATCTCTTTCTCACAATCACGGGACATTGCATTGCTTAGAGAGGCAGAAATTGCTGACTGTTACATTGCACAGATATCAATTTAACTGGCTGCCACAGGGATCGCATGTGGTGGGACAATGATGTTTGCTGCTGCTGGTTTTATTCAAATGCGAGGCGACCCTCTTGTCACTGCGCCCACAGCTGCACAGTGCGGCTTAAGATCTATAATAGAATGATTCTGCAGTGGGGTCTTGATAGACGTATGGTATGGTAAGTATGGGTTGTATACAGTGAGGTATTTCGGTTTCTGGCTTCCCTAGGCACTCCAAGTTTTGCTTGTCCCCCAGCAGCCAATGATGGTGATCGGCTGCTGAGAATGGAGCGGGCCAGAGTAGTGACAGAAAACCGACTAGCGTGGTTTGCTGCTATGCAGAGCTTAAACCCGCCTGCTACAAGGACAACACAGGGCATCCTGCAGCATTAAGCTGTTATAGAAAGGACAATAAACAATGTAATTCCCAAATTTTTCCGATAGTTTTTCCCTCTGACCCTCCTTGCTCTCACTTTGTACATATAACATGCAGACCCCTTCCCTCCAACCTGCTGCTTGAAGTCCAGGCAGCCTATGCATGAATATACCACTACAGTGGCAAGAAAAAGTATGTGAACCCTTTGGGATTACGTGGAGTTTTGCATGAATTGGTCATAAAATGCGCTCTGATCTTCATCTAAGTCACAACAATTTGAAAAACAGTCTGCTTAAAATAATACAACACAAACATTATATGTTTTCATGTTTTTATTGAACAGAACATGTAAACATGTAAACATTCACAGTGCAGGGTGGAAAAAGTATGTGAACCTTTGGACTTAATAACTGGTTGACCCTCCTTTGGCAGCAATAACCTCAACCAAACGTTTCCTGTAGTTGCAGATCAGACCTGCACAACGATCTGGAGTAATTTTGGACCACTCCTCTTCACAAAACGGTTTCAGTGTAGCAATATTCTTGGGATGTCTGGTAGACATGTGCACAGCACAAAATTTCGTTTTGAACTCATGGATTAGTACTAAAATGCAATTTATTTAGTTGCTAAAGAAATTCGTTTTCAGTTCTTTAGTATGAAAACTAATTTCATTCATCCGAAAACCAGTGGATACAATTACTATTGTAGTGGCTCCTCAGAGGGCTGAGATCGCTGCTTGTTACAGTATCTCTCCCTCTCAGCACAATGTGGGCCATTTTACATAGTTGGTGCTAACTTAACCAGAGCTGTTGTAAACTTCCCAGAGCCATTATAGCCTATGGAGGTTTTAAGTTTATAACAGCTCTGGTTAAGTTAGCACCAACATTGTAATACTGCCCCGTGTCAGGCAAAGCTGTTACAGTAACTGACTGCTGCTCATCACAGCGCTCAGTTTCAGTAAAACGAGTAAATAATATTTTTATATATAGGTTAGAACAATATTATTTCCTTGTTTTACTGAAACTCTGAGCGCTGTTACAGTCAGTTACTGTAACAGCTGAGCCTGATACATTCAGGGTTATTCAGAGAGCGTGAAAAGCAGGAGAATAACTGGAGAATGAAAAATTCTAGGTCCAAATAGCCGATTTGGAAAGTGAGATGAAAGGGAGAATTTTTCTGGTTTGGCTATTTTGACCTAGAATTTTTCATTCTCCAGTCATTCTCCTGCTTTTCACACTCTCTGAATAACCCTGATTGTACTGAGAGATAATTTAACAAGCAGCCGATCTCAGCCACTGGATTTAAAGGGCTAAAAAAAAAAGGCTCCTCTCTGTATAATGTTTAGAACATCCTCCTGCATTAATTAATACCCCTCTCTGTATAATATATAGAACATCCTCCTGAATTCATTAATGTCCCTCTCTGTATAGAACATCCTCCTCAATTTATACCTTTCTCTGTATAATGTATATAACATCCTCCTGCATTAATACCCCTCTCTGTATAATGTATAGAACATCCTCCTGCATTAATTAATGCCCCTCTCTGTATAGAACATCCTACTGCATTGGCATGTGGAGGGTGCAGAACTTCACATGTTGCGCTCTTCATTGCTGGTCTCCTTCACTCACCAATGTAATATCACAAAAAGGACTGAAACTAAAATGTAGTGCATTTTATTTTAGTTTCTTTCATTTTTTGTACTGAGCAGTTTCGTTTCTCTTGAGTCATACGAAAACTAAATTATCCCAAAATTCGGACTAAATCGTTTTAGTACTAAAACTAATGCACATGTCTAATGTCTGGTGTGAATCTCTTAAGGTCATGCCACAGCATTTCAATCGGGTTGAGGTCAGGACTCTGACTGGGCCATTCCAGAAGGCGTATTTTGTTTTGTTGAAGCCATTCTTTTGTTGAATTACTTGTATGCTTTGGGTCATTGTCCTGTTGCATCACCCATCCTCTGCGGAGCTTCAGTTGGCGGACAAATGGTCTTACGTTTTCCTGCAAAATGTCTTGATAAACTCTGGAATTCATTTTCCCATCAATGACAACAATCCGTCCAGGCCCTGAGGCAGCAAAGCAGCCCCAAACCATGATGCTCCCTCCGTCATGTTTTACAGTGGGGATGAGGTTTTGATGTTGGTGTGCTGTACCTTTTTTTCTCCACACATACAGGGTTATTCAGAGAGCGTGAAAAGCAGGAGAATGACTGGAGAATGAAAAATTCTAGGTCAAAATAGCCAAACCAGGAAAATTCTCCCTTTCATCTCACTTTCCAAATCGGCTATTTTGACCTAGAATTTTTCATTCTCCAGTCATTCTCCTGCTTTTCACGCTCTCTGAATAACCCTGATAGTGTTGTGTGTTTTTTTCCAAACAACTCAATTTTGGTTCTATCTGTCCACAGAATATTTTGCCAGTAGTGCTGTGGAACATCCAGGTGCTCTTTTGCAAACTTCAAACGTGCTGCAATATTCTTTTTGGACAGCAATGGCTTCCTCCGTGGTGTCCTCCCATGTACTCCATTCTTGTTTTAATGTTTTCCTTATTGTAGATGTGTCAACAAAAATGTTAGCATGTGCCAGAGATTTCTGTAAGTCTTTAGCTGACACTCTAGGAGTCTTCTTTACCTCATTAAGCATTCTGCGTTGTGCTCTTGCAGTCATCTTTACGGGACGACCACGCCTAGGGAGAGTAGCAACAGTGCTGAACTTTCTCCATTTGTAGACAGTCTGTCTTAACGTGGACACATGAACATCAAGGCTTTTGGAGATACTTTTGTAACCCTATCCAGCTTCATGCAAGTCAACAATTCTTGATCGTAGGTCTTCTGAGAGCTCTTTTCTGCGAGGCATGGTTCACATCAGGCAGTGCTTCTTAAAACCAGTAAACCCAAAATTGGTGTGTGTTTTTAAAGGGCAGGACAGCTTTCAGCAACACATCCAATAATATCACACTGATTGGACTCAAGGTTGGCTCACTCCTGGCTCCAATTAGCTCTTGGAGAAGTCATTAGGCTAGGGGTTCACATACTTTTTCCACCCTGCACTGTGAATGTTTACATGTTATGTTCAATAAACACATGAAAACATAAAAGAATACAACACAAACATTATAAGCAACATGTTTTTCAAATTGTTGTGACTTAGATGAAGATCAGAGCACATTTCATGACCAATTCATGCAAAACTCCACGTAATCCCAAAGGGTTCACATACTTTTTATTGCCACTGTAGATGTGAATCTGGATTGAAAAAGCGCTCATATTTGTTACATGAATATATAAACTTTGATCAGCCACTTCATTAAAACCACCTAATATTGTGTAGGCCTATCTCATGCTTTCAAAACAGAGCTGATGTGTTGAGGGTTGGACTTTATAAGATATCTGAAGTATCCTCTGGTATCTGGCACCAAGACATTAGCAGTAGATCTTTCAAGTCTTGCAAGCTGTCAGGTGGAGCCTCCATGGATCAGAGCTCTTGTTCCAGAACATTCCAAAGATGTGCAGATTGAGATACGGGGAATTTGCAGACCAATGTAACGCCTTTAAATCTTTGTCATGGCCCTCATACCATTCCAGAACAGTTTCTACAGCAGGGTATGGTGGGCTATCCTGCTGAAAGAGGGCACTGTCATCAGGGTACACCATAGCCATGAAAAAGGTGCATCTGGTCTGCAACCATTTCTAGTTAAGTGGTATGTGTCAAGTGTGTTCTGAAACCCTTCTATCATGGTTAGCATTAAATGTTTCATAAATTTGAGCTACAGTAGCTCTTCCGTGTGATCGGACCAGGTGGGCTTACCTTTCCTCCCCACATGCATCAATGAGCCTTGAGCACCCATGTCCCAGATGCTGGTTCATCAGTTGCCCTTTCTTGCACCACTTTCGGAAGTTTCTAACCATTGAATACTGGGAAGGCCTCATAAGAATTGCCATTTTGGAAATGTCCTGATCCAGCTCTTCAGCTTCACTATTTGGTTCATGTCAAAAAGTCACTCCGATCTTTTCACTTGCTCATTTTCCAACACATGAAACGCAAGACTTGACATTTCAGTTGCTGCCTAATATATCCCAACCCGTGACAGGTGTCATTGAAACCATATAATCAAGGTTATTCATTTCACCTACTAGTTTAATGTTGTGGCTGATCAGTGTAGAAGGAAAAGGTTTGTTTATGGCACTGCTTATAACTTGGAATTTGCGGCTCTGTATCTTTTTAAATTGACAAGGTAATTGTAAATCTGAAATACTCAAATTGGAAAAACTCTGTGACGTAAGTCACTTTGAACTTGGGGGGGTCCAGCAAGGAAGCAGCATTGGCAGATGTGACCCTGTTGGGGTACGGAAATCTGTTAGCTTTCCCCATTCGACACGCTTTAGTCGAAAAAAGCATTTGGTTTTCTTATTCATAAAACAATGTACCAAATGATAATGATACGCTTATATTATATGTAAGCTGTATACATGCCTGGCAATATTGCTCGTGGATAGACCTTAGGTTGATTTTTCATTACTGTGCAGTATATCAGAAAATATACAGTGCTGGTGATGAAAATGCCACTGAAATGGGCAAAAACATAATCTAAATCTGAAAAACAGAAAAAACAAATATTAAGGAAAATGTTCTACATTAGAAGAAATACATTATTTTTCCAAATATACTTCTAATAAATTTGTGAATTGTCTGCATATATTTTCAAACACATCAATTTAACGGAATTTGAATATTTGATTATCTTTTCAGAAATAAACTTTGTATTCCAAGTTGCGCCTGGGAAAATTGTTTCGCCCCTTCATTTTTAATGAAGAAAATATGCAACAGTGCAAAAGGTCATTCTAGTTTGTAAAGTAAGCCTTAAAAATTTGGGTCCAACCTTGTAAACTTAAGCACAGAAGCTGTAAAGTTAAAACTGCTATGGTTAGGTTTTCACCTGGGTTGGAATACAGCCCCCAGTTGGGGGGAAAAAATGCATTCTAGAAATTGAAGCCATTTTCATTATTTAAGTCTTCAAGTTAAATCAGATTTATTCAATGGACTCCTGTTTTTTTATTTTCCTGAATCACGGGAGACAGGAGGGCAGAGAGAGCCTTTGTTCTGTGCATTGTTGATGAGGAGGACTGAGAATTAGAGATTCAGCCATAGGCATGCACAGGTCATATTTTAAGGTGTGCACACAGGCTACATTTATAACTTAGAACCAATTTATATCTTCCACATCATAATTCAGATAAGAAAAAAACAAAACGTGTTCATCTTCTCAGGTGCTCATCTCCACAAGGTTCACCATGGAGTATACCCCTTTAGACATACCTATGATAGGAGTTGATAAAAAGGGCACAGAACGCTATAATTAAAAACACAAAAAGAAGCAATATTTGGCATGCCTTTTCAAAGATTTGAAGAGATTTTTGATGCAGATGGTAGAAGGCAAAATATATTATGGTTATAAATAAACACCGCAAATACGTCTTTAATATGCTATTATTGTGAGAATTAGGATGGCTGACAGGGGAAATTAGTAGGTTTTGATTGTGGAAGCACATCTTGCATTCATAGCAGTTCACGAACCATTATAACAAATAAAAAATTGGGTTAAACTTAAATATCTGACTTATAGTAGAATTTTTTTCTTTCTGTTTATTCAATTTGTAGAACAAAAAAAACATAACTGTTGCTCTCGCTTTAGGCTGGGGTCAGACGAACGCATTTTTAACGTGCGTTTAGGCGCACTTACTCACGGCCGCAGTATCAGCAAATGACTGGCAATGACAGCCAATATACGAAGTACGGCCGCGCAACGCAAGCGCCAAACGCATTTTTTCGAGAATGCTTAACCGCTAGTACTGACGTACAGAGTGCGCTGCGCCCACATAGCAGCATGTGTGCGTGATTAGGAGACGTCAGACGCTGCTCATGTCCGGCCAACATACGTCCAGACACCCAAAGATTCCTGGTTTGGATCCGTAACAAATCACGCACGAAAATGCGCATCGTATGACCGTTTTCGCGCATTCCGTGAAAAAAATACGTCAATGCGTTCGGACGCATTTTTTGATGGTCGCTGCGAATAATGCGTTCATTTGACCCTAGCCTAAAATGTATGAATGCGGGTATGAGATTCTATAAATAATATAAACACATGCGTATTTTGCTGTTGGTGTCTATTCATGTACTGCACTTTAGTGCCACTAAACTCCAGCAAGCCGACATCACAGTGAATATGGGCGCACTCAAGAGGTCTTGCAGAATACAAATATGCAAAATTTTATAACAAAGCAAAGTCAACATTTCAATCTGCTATCAGGATGAAAATATAGATAATATATAGATATTTCCTCTTGTATGAATGCCCCCCCCCCCCGAGGCATCATCCGTTGCAGTCCTTTGCTGTTTTCTATAGTTTGCCGTCATGCTTCAGGCTGATTTCCATAGGATTTCAGCAGGATCCTGATAAAAGGATGTAGAGTGCAATCTGGAATGTCAATAATGATGGCATAATAAAATAAAACGCAGTCGATTAAGGTCCAGGGGGTCCACTTACAAGTGGATACATAATTGCTAATTGGTTGCACCTTCTATACTGATGACAAAGGCAAGACTTCATTGCAATGTCAATACATACAATTATAATGCATTAGTACGTCCACATAACATTTAGAAACAAAACATCATTGGTCCCCCCCCCCCCCAGACATCTTTGTGTTTTAGATGTTAACTCACAAATTCATGTCTATAATTCGGGGGGGAAATTCCATAGAATCTGCAGCTGATAAAGACTCACTGTATTCAGCCTTTTATATGAAGCTTAAAGCAAACCAGTTGTTCATCATTAGCAATACATAGCTCATAGTTAGATGAATTATATTAAGTACTCGTACATATCTGCTATGAAATGAAATAAGACTGAGTGCAACTTATATATAATCGAAAATTGTATCTAAAATTTTCCTATATATGTTGCCTTGACAGAAATGGCATTTTTCGTATGCATTAAAATCATGTCTTATGCAGTGTAAACCTTAATAGCCATTAAAGAGGTTTGGAAAATGTATGAATGAAACCAACTATTTTACCAAATAGATGAGAAAAAGCAGGCGTCTGCGCAAGGACATTAAGTGAAGACCCACATTCTTTTTTTTTTTGAGAAAGTATTTTACCAGGAAGGATACATTGAGATTTCTCTAGTTTTCAAGTATGTCCTGGGTGGCGAGTATGTACCGTTAGGTGTCTTGCCCAAGGACACTTACTGGAGAGGTGCTCTTGCCGGGGATTCGAACCTGTGTCTCCACAGTCTCTCTCCACGGTTATAGAGCAGTGATGTTACCTCTACTCTATCCAGCCGGTACATTCAGAGGTTTTCCTTGACATAGCAGGCGGGCTTGAAACTTTCCTGGCCTTGTGCACTAAAAACCTCTGTTTTGTTTAGCATGGATACATGGGTCACATTTCAGATTAATGTATTTAAGCACTGGTATGCAGAGAATGAGTGACAAATTAACAGAATAATACAGCGTGCAAAGTGCAGGTTTAGAAAAATCTGCAATAAAGACGTGTCATGTTCTGATTAAGCTATAGCATGTTTTCAAGAGTGTCATTGATAAGGATATCTGATTAAAATCCCATAAAACATTGATGTCCTCTCACATGTGTGTACAGCGACTCATCCAGGATTTAAAAGTGGACATTGGACAAGGAAAAGGAAGAGCTTGGATTAATTGTACTGGCTGGGTGGAGTAGAGGTAACATCACTGCTCTATAACCGTGGAGAGAGACTGTGGAGACACAGGTTCAATCCCAGCAAGAGCACCTCTCCAGGAAGTGTCCTTGGGCAAGACACCTAACGGTGCATACTCGCCACCCAGGACAAAACGAGAGAAATTTCAATGTATCCTTCCTGGTAAAATCCTTTCTCAAAAAAAAGAAAAAAAAATAGGCCATCTGTCACCTGCTTCCCATGGGTGGCAGTTTTGAAGTGACAGAACATGTCAACTGTTTGTGTTAACAGAATAATGTATCTTTTTTAATCAGGAGAATAATCCTCTAGAGATGACCTGAGCTTTTCTTAGCTATCCTAAAATTCACCAGTTTAAGCAAGCCTTTTTCAAATTTGTGTTTGCGCTTTTCCTAAATTTCTAATTGTATTGATGCTGTGCTATGTTCATTCGGTAAGTAGGCCATAAACACTAGGAATGCTATGATTCTTAAATACTAAAAACGTATGCATTTGGGGCACACTATTTTACTTCAATAAGTAACAAGGTCCAGGTGTCACCTTACAAGAGTAAATATATAAACTCTTCGTGAGAGGATATCCTAAAGTGTTGCATTCTGGGACCTTAGGCCGGTGGCACATGAGCGCACTGAGTGCTGCATGTGCCCGCACTTCCCTGTGTCTGTGCCGTTTTGACGGGGAGGGCCAATCACCGGACGTCTAAAAGCCCTCCCCGTCAAAAAGCTAGGAGGATCGCTCTTTGTAGCGCCGAGCATACAGAGTGGAAGGAATGTCCACTCTCACAGACGTTGCTTCCTCTCTGACAAATGCTCGTGTGCCACCAGCCTTAGGTATTTTCTACTTGAAGAGGTATTCAAACGTTCTGCCCTTGGGTTTTTGCCATCTTGTCCATTGAATGCCCTTCTCCATTCGCGGAAGAGATTGTTTAACAAGTTTACAATGGTTATTAAACCATATACCGAAATTAAAGTAGCCTTATCTACTTTGTAGCTTTATTATACATGGCTTTCATCTACATAATTTTATAAGAAATCTAGCAAGTTGAGTTCACAGAAGCTGGTGGTAACACTTGCCAGGAATCTAATAATACCAAAGAAGCACTTTTATGTCCAAACATGTCAAATATGTCACATATTGATTTCATTATTTCGCTCATTGCATGTTATCACAGTACCACACTACTTGAGTTTCTTCTTCAGATTTTCACGTATGTGGTGCAATCTCACCAAGTAATAGAATTAATGGATAGATATTGTATATGTAAGTGCAATAAAGGCCTAACAAGAATAAAACAGGGGGATGAGCAGGATGAGCAGTGATGAGGAGAACCAAGGAACTAATTATTAACACCTGCTGACCCTCATCCCACACCCCTTTTTTAAAGTTCTGGACTGCTTAACTAATGACCTCCTTTACAGTGTTCTCCTTTTTCTCTTTCACCAGCATCACTGAATGCTATTACTCTTTCAGTTGGCCTCCCAATCCGATGCCTCTCCATGCAAGATTTTTGCTAAGCATAGCTAATCAGCTGTGCACCGACGTGTGCAAAACTGATAAGAAGCTCAGAGCTATTTGAATGCCATCTGGGTGGAGGTAGACCCTTTGCTTTGAAAGGGTAGCACAACCTGCAAGGTTAGCAGCTAGCCAAAAAAATACAAGCAAAAATTAAATATAATTGGGCAAAAGCTGTCAGCAGCATCTGCCCAATTTCTTTTAGGGTAAATTAAATAACTTTTAATAGAGTATGTCTAAGCCAATACAGATGCGCAATATCCGTTTATATGCAGGTTTGGGGTGGTTAAAGGAAAACATAAATACAATAAATTCTTGATCCATAGTGGACCAATTTTGGCAAGGAAAACAGGGAGGGATCTGGCCTCTTCATACCCTCCAGTTCCTATGCCTATGGCTAGTGTGTCCCTTGAAATATAGTCACAGAATTATATCCAATGTAGAAATACGTACCTTTATTTTACCAAGGGTTTTGAAAATTCCTTACCAAATTGACTGGATCCTGCATAAATGCTTTCATTTCTTTTGCTGTGGTCTTTAATATAGAGGACTGGAATAAAACTGGAACCATAGAGAATCCCTGCTACAAGGGCCATCAACGAACCGCTTTTCAAATAAAAAAATAAATAAAAGTAGAGTAGTTAGCATTAGATTACACACTTCTGTAATTTAAATAACACCAATGCTGATCAACAGGAGGGCTTTACACCAAAGGACTAATAAAATAATGTAAATAAGTGAAAGTCATGACAATCAGGTGAGTCAACGAAAGGTGTTTCTATCCTCCAGTTTCTGGGTTGAAATATGGAAATGGCAAACAAGGAACCTGAACTACAGAATAATACGACGCTTAGATTTTGTTTTATCTAATTCAATCTAGGTCTTTAAAAAAAAAAAAAAAAAAAAAGGTTTTGATGCTTTATTGGTAAAATCTGACATAGACAAGAATTTAATTTTTAAATGAATTGCTTGTTGATCCTGGGAGAAATCTAGTTGTCACTATGAAAGCAAAAAGGATTTTTTTCCCCTCTTTGGGCACAATTGGAATTATAAACAAGGAGGAGGGGGTCTTCTATTGGATCAACTGCAGCCATAGGGATATGCGGAAGGTTGAACTTGATGGACATTAAATCTTAAGACTGCACTTCAATCGTTCACTCCGTGAAATTACAATGACCATACGAAGTTAGATTGTCCAATGGCACCAATTATGGAATTGGCATACAAGTTTTAGTCATTTGTGTGGTTTTTTTCATATGAATTCTAAAAGGTAGTATACCCCAGCTATTCTTGCTTTTTACCTCGATTTTAAATAATGTGGTTGATAAATGACCTATAAATGTACAAAATGAAACTTAAACTTTATTCAACATAATCTAAAAACCCATGCCACAAGACTAGCATAAATGATAGAATTTTTATTAAAAGTAAATTATTGTACATCTTCAAGCGTAAACCACTAACACCAAGATTACGAATAACAAACTCTCTGCTAAATGCATTGGTCATTACCCTATACTGATCCTTCTCGACCTCTCAGCTGCCTTTAATACAGTCGACCATCCCCTCCTCCTAAAGACCGTCAGCTCTCTGCGATACCACCCTGTCTTGGCTAACCCTCTTCGATAGATCCTCCCCTCAGTATCCCTTGCTGGAAATTCCTTCTCTTCTGTGCATCTGTCAGTCGGTGTACCTCAAGGCTCTGTCCTGGGTCCTTTGCTTTTTGCCCCATCTATACCTTCTCACTTGGTAAACTCATCAGCGATGGTTTCGAATATCATATATTACGCAGATGACAACAAATCTACCTCTCCACTCCTCTCTCCCTCTGTTCACTCTTAGGTCAGTTACGGTTTGTCTGGAATCTCTTCTTGCATGGTCTCTCACAACCTGAAGAGATATATCAAAGACCGAGTTCCTTCTAATTCCTCCCCCTCTAACTCTGCTCCGATTTCTGACTTTTCTATAACTGTCAACTCTTGACTCCAGTCTTTCCTTCAGCCCCCACATCCAATCACTCTCATCTTGCTGTACCCACCTCTGCAATATTGCCAAAATTTGTCAATTTCTGACACTTCAAAACACTGAAGCCTATGTGATTCGCCTGAATAAACCTGACGAATGAAAACACCGAACAGCAGTGCATTTCGGCAACTTTTCACTGCTGCTCGGTGTTCTCTGAATAGATTAACCCTTGCTCCTCTATGGGGACTTTCACTGCCTTCGAACAGGCACCATACTGGCTGGCAGTCCACCAAAATTTGGCAAACTGCCTGCTCTCTGGCTAGTCGAATGGCCCCGAAATGTCACCGTATGGGCTCTCTCAGAATAATCCTCTAGAGTCATTCATGAACAAATATTGCAATATTTATTAAACTACCTAAAAACATGCATATTTATTAAAACCATCATTTTAGTATAGCAATGGATTTTTCAAATTGGAAAAATTATAAAATCACACCTCTTTTTTCTCTGATGTAAGAACCTTTCAAAATGTAATATTTACCATTGGCAAACTCCCAGGTTTATCAACAATCCATATAGTTTACTTACATTATCCGTTTTTTGAAAGGTGATAACTTGTCTACCCAAGACTCATCAGTGATGGAGTTTTCCTGACTATTAATCTGTTGGAGGAAAGAACTCACAGCATCATTCATTTATTCAGGCATAGGATTTAAAAACATCAATGTAAACTGCAGATCAGACAGCAGGGCAAATTGGAGAACGTGTGCCATCATCACAGAATAGAAGCAAATAACAAGGTACATACATTTGTCCTCAGAAGGGGCTCTGACTCCGAATCTGAGGTAGATGTTGAACGTTTCACATCAGTTTTCACAAACAGAAAAATAATCGCACTAAGAAATTAAAATAGAATGTATTAAAATGTAATATGGTACAGAACAATGCAGGAAATACATTAGCATGTCAACATTTTACAGCATTTAAAGTAATCAAGTACTTAGAACATTTTCATTCTGTTCCCTTCCTGTAGGACATACGGTTTGAAAGTTTGAGTTATATGGTGTACTTGTTTCTCCAAGTGCTGCTTAATTCTGTGCTTGAAGGTGTAAAAAAATAGGAAGGTTAATTATTTTACAGTAGATTTCAGAATAATAAGCAACTTACAATAACATGTAGGAGAGTTAGTAACGCCATAATACAGAACAATTGATGCATATTATTACAGTAGCTCCAAAAGGGTAAAAGTCTCAAAGCATGCCAACACAGTTTTGAGAAGATTTTATCAATTATCAAACCTCTTGCAATAACCAATGTTCCACTTGGTATATCACATTACTTCCTGACCAAAAGGAGATAGGGCACTATTCCACTCTTCACGTTAACGACTGGAGTCTTTACACTTCATGGCTACAGCAGTTAAATAAATGGTTGGAGTTCATATTCCGAAAGGGATGAGTGGTCCTAGTGGTGCATATAGTGATAGAGCGGGATCTATGGATCTCTTCGTACAGTATTTAGGCAACCAGTTCAATGGATAGCATTCATAAAGATGCTGGTGGATTGCGAATATTTTACAGAGTGATGCAAGGGGTGCAAAAATGTAATAGTGTAGGAAGACTTCAAGGTACAAAACCGATAAGTAAATGTATAACACCGTATGAGCACCTTATCGGTTTTGTACCTATCGTGAAGTCTTCCTACAGTATTGCATTTTTGCACCCCTTGTATCTCCATAAGTCGTTCTCAATCCTCCGGCATCTTTAGTAATGCTCCATTGAATTGGTTGACTACATACTGTATCAGGAGATCCATAGATCCCGCTTCATCACTATATACACCAGCAGGACCAATCATCCCTTTCTGTATACATCGTGGCACAATTTGTTGAGTTTTATTGAGCGTGTCCCAGTTGGCAGACGTACATTAACAGACGTACATTAATTTAGATACGCATACAACTTTAGCGCCTCTGCTACCCTACATATTTCCCAGAGTTCATATTCCAACTGTGCTGGAAGCATTACTTGCAGCTCGGTCATTGCGGCTCCTTATAGGAGCAGTTAATGCACGGTACTTTGTATAGGAATTATTAATTAGCGGCCGGAATTAGAAGAACGAACGATTCCAATGTAGCTTGGTCTCATCATGGTAACCTTTCAATGCTATGTTAATACATGGGTTTCTCTTTTCATTCATGTGCTTTGTGAGGATGGAACTGTACCACTAGAAGGAAATATTACTGTATGTATATATTTTATTTTACATTGGAGATGTGTGTAACTGACGGAGTACAAATTTTGACTGTGGGAGCCATAGGTTTTGTATTCTTGCACTATAAATAAGGTGATTTGGATTATGCAAAGTCTCGAAACACTTTAAAATAAACCCACCATTACAACCTTACTTCTGATCCCGCTATGAAGAGGGTGTCATGATCCACCACGTCTTTTAAGCAATTCACAAAGTAAAACTTGGTGCATATAGTTCACAGTATCTTTCCATGAATCCTCTGTTGCCACACTTGAAAAATCGTGCACAGCTCGTGGCAGGGCCATGCTTTGCTCCATACCCAACATCAATGGTGCCACTGCTGTCTGTCTATGGCTCCCTATTATTCCAACTCAAGTCGCTTATGAAGCAGCTGTGCCAAAATAGGTATGTAACAAGGAACTGGGATATTGGTTAATGCCAATTTTCCCCTTATTTAGCTCCGTGTTACTGGCCCCAATGGAATAGGTTCCTTAGTGTTCAAATTTTCTTAAAGAATAATGTAAGTTAAACTGTTGCTAAATTGTTAAAAAACTTTGGACTAGATTCCAAATCAGGTGTACACTTAGGCTTTAGGTAAACTTACCAACTTTATAGACTTTAAAGGTTCTGGTAAATTTAGCAGAGTCATAGTTAAATTATAAGTCAGGTGTAAATTTTTTTTTTTTAAAGCTGGAAATGTGTACTTTAAAAAGCAAATGAATAAAACAGAAGGAAAGAGTACCTTAAGACACAGAGACCAGCTCCTGCATAGTTTAAATATGGCCTTTCTACAACTTCTGGGTCAATTCCAAACATACCAAATCTGAAATAAAGCACAAATATGTCATCCTTTAGGTTAGTCTGTGAATGAAAAAGAGGACTATGTCCTGTCATGGGTTATGTGTTATAAATCTTGTTATGCCATGCTCCAAAACATATGGATCTCCATATGTAAAAACACATATCACATATGGTGCATCTAGGCTTTATTGAATCATTTGCAATGGCAAAAATGCAGCAAACACCATTATCTAAAGCTGGGTTTGGACCCATTGCAGCGTCACAACGCTGAGACGGACGTCAATAGGCACGTCAGTATGGGCGCACCTAGTGCGATCGTCTGACACTGGTCTTAATTCACATCTTTGGTGCAATAAAAACAAGGAAATTTAATTTTCTTATATGAAACCATGAATTGTATCTTCAGTAACTCAGAGCTGACAAGTCTCCCCTGAGATCCAAGGTACCTTGCTTGCCCCAATAGGTTATGAATATCAACACCTACCTGATTCTGATCATGGGCAAAACAAAACACTCAGCTCAATCCCCTTGCAAGTCTAATTGGATATTAGAAATTCCATTAAATTTAAGATCTACAATTAAATTTTAAGCATGATATTTCTATGTTTTTAATGTCAGATGATTCTATAGATATTAATACGTCAACCTGAACTTGGCCATGAGCAGCCTGAGACGGAAAATTTAAACTTAACAGTAATTGCACATCTCCAGAATACTGCCATATACAGAATAAAATGCTATTTATTGAATGTCACAGACTCCCTCACTGCTCTTTCAAGGCACACCACAGCTAGTGATGTGAATCTAAACGATTTTCTATGGACCTACTGGAGAGCTTCATCTGGGATCCATAGACTGAAAAGATGTCAGCTCTCCTGGAGAGCTCCACTAGCATTAATATTAAAGTACACCTGTATTGGTCAGGTGCATTTTTTGCTACAATATGCTATCAGGGGATAGATGGCCTTAAAGATCAATCTGAAATCTCATCTGTGTCAGGTTCCTACGTTCCAACCCTGTCTCCCTGCCCTCTGTATTCCTTATGTCTGTGTTTCCATGTGGTTCCCTGTGCTGCTTTCCCTGTCATGCAGCTCAGGGGTTAAGTTCATTGCTCGTTGAGCTTCTGCTGGTGATATGGGCTGATTACTCCCCTATATTAAGCCATGGGCCTATATCACCATGCTCTTGCATCCTGGTTCACTTCAGCTACAGATTTGTTCCTGAGAGCTCCCTGTTATTCCGTCCTAGTTCTAGTTCAGTGTATCCCCCTTGTCTGAGTTTTATGTTCAGATTGACTTCCTGGTATTGACCCTCTGGCCTGGCTGACGGATTTTCTCTGGTGCTATATCCCCGCTTTGGCTCAAGGTATACGTTTTGGTTTTGACCCCTGGCTTATTTATTAACGACTCTTCTGGACATCCATAGCTGTTCTGTGCATATTGTATTATATGTTGTGTATCCCTGTAGACCACGGCTTTTGTATATTGAAGTCCTTCCCTGTAAGTTGTTGAGTACACTCCTTCAGGTGTCTGTGTTTTCCCCAGGACTCTGCACGGCTACAAAGGTAACCTTTTTCTATTAGTGCAGATTCGGCCACTCTAAGGACCGATCTATCAGTATAGGGCTCCTTCGGTATAGCCGTGCAGAGGTCCCCAGTGTCTCCTGTGGTTTATTCACATATCCTAGATCATTGTGTCACGCATCTCTGCATATAGCGACTTTTCCTCATACCTGGGCCCTACTTGGCGCATGCCGGGTACCGCCATAGTGGCTGAACGTGACAATCTGCTCATGAGAAATCACAGTTTGTACTCGCATCGATCTGGAGATTGGTTGCTGCCATGTTTTGGTCTAGGTGGGCAGAGCTAACTTGGAGCTGTCGCCCAGTATTGCATGATTGGCCCTCAGCAGTGACGTTGGCATGCCGATTTCTCAGTTAGCATACTGCGAATCAATGATGTGCACAAACGGAGTGGAGGGCCATCCTATAAGCATGCCATAGAAACATGAAGGACGGCAACATTTTGAAAGGGAATAATCAACTCCCTATTTTCAGTTATATTTGTTAGCAAAAAATAAATAAATGCTGACACGTAAAGGGAAGGACTTGTTTTGTGCATAACAGGTGCACTTTAAGCAAGTCTTGCATGAGTATGAATGAGGGCTGATTAAAATGGGCTCATTTGTACTCCTGTATAGCATGCTAAAATAAATCTAATACCATACAGATGTGAGGTCAAATCATATAATCCTGCACTCTGAATCTGGTATCCTGTAGCAATAATACAGAACCTTAAAACATTATAAGCTGTGCTAATGATGTGCATTCTAACACAAAGACAACTTTGTAATCAATGGGAGAATGCTCTCCCAAACAAGAGAGATGATTCCCTATTTCAGGAGTACCTTTTGAGTTTTTGTGGCCATTTTGAGCTGTGACCTTGGTTATAATTTAAGTGAAGAATGGAAATAGTTATAAAGCCAACTCTTGCAGTATGTCATTATACATTACCTGGAACTTGCCCAGCCAGTAAGCAGATTGGTAGATGCCCAGATTAGAAGTCCAAGACCAAGGCCAACTGTTTTGACAATTGGAACGACTGTTATATTGCCTGCAAGCAAGCAAACTTTCATTAAACTACATGCCAGGTTACACAGATTATTATCACTATAGAGTATTATTTTATGCACATAAAAGTGATGCTGTAAATGTGGCAGTCTTTAAATGTCATCTGTAAGAAACAGGATAAACACAGCTCTTGGCACATTTAATATCGCTATCAAATAGTATATACCAGGGATGTTAAACTGTGGTCCTTCAGATGGTTTGTAACTACATTTCCCACAAGGCTCTGTTGACCTAATGAGTGGCTGATTATTATGGAAGATATAGTTCCAAAGCATCTGGGAGGGACAATATTGAGCAATCCCGGGCTATAGGGCTAGACTCTGTATCTATATCTAATAATTGCACAAAACCATTGATTTTCATTCTTGTGAATTCATGACACGAAAAAAAGCTTGGCGCTTGCCACTGACACCGCTAAAGCAACTTTTCCATTAAAAACTATAGTAACGTAATGCCGTCTATAGAAGTCCTATAGTGAGAATATCGTTACAAAACTGTTATTGATAAACGTAATAAAGAATTCAAACAGCTTTTCTGGTCCTCCTAAATTATGCACCATATTTCATCAGATTACAAGACTGAAATGCAACAATGCTTTTCTCCAGAGAAATGAAAAATATAAAATAAGCATCACAATTCACACAGTCTATAGATGAAAGTCTAGTTACTAGCAATAATACACCCGAGTGTATGGTAAAAAAATACTGTATAGATTATATGCACCTCAGATCTCTCCCTGACATCCCCTCCTGTAGACGTCAATCATTAACACATACAATAAACAGAATGGGGGAGATCTAGAATATATAAACATAAAAACAACCACATTGGTGTAATAAAAACAGACAGTTTAAAATATAAAGGTCCCCTAGGACTTCACTCACATAATAGCGCTGTTATTTAGGCACATCAACATTTGTACATCACCGGATCCACGGTACGTCCTTCCAGTTGCTCCCAGTTTAGCCCAGAGATGCAGACGGGACTCCGTGTATGCAGGCAAAGAGGTTGATTTTATTAACAGCAAATTAGATAAAATACATATATTCAACGCATTTCGTCCAAAAGTGTGGACTTCACCTGGTAAAAAGTCATGTTACAAGTGCCAGGATTTTATAGCTCCCATTTCGGACTTTTTCTTTAGAACCCACCCAATATTCCGGATGTGCGCCTCCTGCTGCAAAGCCATCACAAGCACCACATAAAAACTTTTAGGGAACTATGGTCTCCTCGCCAACCAAAAGAGGAGAGGAAACGTTCCCTAAAAGTTTTTATTGAGTCATTGAATTTTAATGATTATAATTTATTTATTGGAATGCCCCTGTGGGGCCCAATATGTAGGCAGAACCACACAGGAATTAAAAGAATATTAGAGCGTATGGGTAATATTAGGAAACACAAAATAGGACCAAAGTGTGCCATTAAACTGTAATATCTGTCCACAATTCAAATTTTAGAGATTTTAGATGGCTTGGTATAGAGAATAGCAAAAATTGGAGAGGAGCAGAGGATCTTAAAACCTTGGTGAAAAGAGAAATGGAATGGATATATAGATTGGGCACCTGGAAATCAGGGGGCCTTATTTTTTATATATAATATCCAGATCAACATTAATTTAAAAAAAAAAATTGTTTTTTATTTCCCCTCCTTCCTTTTGATTCTTGAAATTACCATCCTTAAAATTTTAGGTCTTTTAAAATCTAAGTTTTACATCTATACAGACATCTCTCTATATATTCATATTTTAATCCACGGGTTATAGATTGTTATTTGCCACAGAATACAATAGGTTTTCGTTTATATACTTTTCTCTTGCCTTTTTATGTGAATGTATATCTGGACTTTATATTTATGAAATGGGAGATATAATCCCCAACCAAGATGGTGATCGGGGAGGATGAATTCACGACTGAGCATGCGTATATCAAAAGGGCAATTTCTCCAATATGGACGGTCTTTGGCGGTCCGTGTCACCGGGTGGCTGACGGGAAATGACGTGTATGTCGACCGGATGAGGTTTTTGTGCCGGCTTTGCAACGAGAGGCACACAGAATGACGCACATCCAGAATATCTGGCGGGTTTAAAAAAAAAAAAAAAGCCAGTGAAATGGGAGCTATACAATCCTGGCACTTGTAACATGACTTTATTCCCCGATGAAGTCCACACTTTTACTTGGACGAAATGCGTTGGATATAGGTGTTTATTTTATCAAATTTGCTGTTAATAAAATCAACTTCTTTACCTGCATCCACGGAGTCCCGTCTGCATCTCTGGGCTAAGCTGGGAGCAACTGGAAGGACGTACTGTGGATTCGGTGATGTACAAACATTGATGTGCCTAAATAACAGCGCTATTCTGTGAGTGAAGTCCTAGGCGGCTTTTATATTCTAAACTGCCTGTTTATAATACACCAATGTGGTTGTTTTGGGTTTATATATTCTAGATCTCCCCCATTCCTTTTATTCTATATAGTTACTAGCAATAGTCCGAAACGTGGAGGAATTAAATTGGAGGAGAACTTTAAGCGTTTTTCTTCACGTACCTGTTGCCCATACACATCCTCCTACCATAGCTAAAGGCCAGAATTTTGGGCATTTGAGAATGATGTTGACAACTAGGGACACAATCCATATAGAAGCACAGAGAATCCACTGGAAGAACATGCCTGAAAATTGTATAAAAACGAATCAGGAAGACTGTTGTGAAGAACACAATAATAAAACATTATGTATACAATGAGAAATTAATAAACAGACGTTTTTTCTTTTGTGTTTTTTTTTTAACAACAAGAAAAGGATCTTATGAAATTATACTTGATGGTCAAAAGTAAAAATGACCGTCACACCTTTGAGGGTGTTGGACATCCCATTCCAAAAGCATGGGCATTAAAATGGTGTTGCCCCATTTCTGTTTTGTGACTAAAACAGCCACTGCTCTTCAATGATTTCAGACACAAATATTAGAAATGAAGGTCTGGCTTCGGATCATCATTTCAATTCATCCTGCAGGCGTTCAGTGGGGATGAGATCCAGGGTTTGTGCACGCCAGATAATGCTACTCCACACCAAACTTCACCAACTACATCATGGACCTGGTTCTGTGCCCAGAGGTACAGTCACCTGTAAAAGGAAAGGACCTTCCCAAACTACAGCTGCAAAGTTGGAAGCAACAAATTGTATAAAATGTCTTTCTATAACTTGGCCCTAAGAAAACCCTTCACTGGATGCAAAGGGTCCAGCCCAAAAACATGAAAAGAAAGAGGCCATAATCCGTCCTCAACCAAACTTTACAATAGACATTATGCATTCTGGTATGTAACATTTGTCTGGCATCTGCCAAACCCAGATTCTTCCATTAAGCTGCCTGGGAAGCCTTTGATATATGTTGATGTGAGATTTGTGCACAGCTGATCAACCAAAAACCCATTTCACGAATTCCACCAGTTTACAGTTATTGGATGGATTTTGTTTCCAGAGGCAGTCTCAGCTAGAGATGTGCAAGCATTTTTTTCCTTTTGTTTCGGCTCGTCCGGTTTTTTAAAAAAGTTTTGTTTCGGACCATTTTTGTTTCGTGAATTCAGGGAATTTCGGTCTTTCGGATCGTCTGTTCTCTTTGTTTCAAAGGGTCCATTTTGTTTTAACTTTAGACTGATGGTATTTCGGATGCTCTGATATTTTGGTTGATACAGTAATTCTGCAGATTCGTTCCTTCGGACGTATCGTTTATGAAAGATCCTTTTTTTCTTATGAATATGCATTGCACAACTTTATTTAATCATATAAAATATCAATATCTTGTACGCTTAGACTGGGGATTTAGGGAAAAGCTATTTAAAATAAATATATTATTGATGCAGAAATAAAGCACTGGAACAAGTGAAAAAAGTGACTGACGATACTAAATTATTACAATCAGCAACGGAACGGAAACGGACTCGAAACTATTACGAAAATACATTGTCCGAAACGGAACCAAAATCGCAAATAGAACGAAAATGACTTGCGATTTTACAAATTTCATGTCCATACAAAATAACAAATTTTTTCGTTTCCTATGGGGAAATATTTCGGATGGTGTGCATTTCGTTGCCGGTCTGGAACATCAGACGATCCAAAGCACCGAATTGCTCCATTTCGTGAGCAAAACAAATCGAAATGCACATCCCTAGTTTCAGTTCTAATGAGTAATGCAACAGATAACACTTTGAGTCAATGTGGTGTACCACCATGTGTAAAGGCTGATATTTATCCCACTTCACAAGAAGAGTGACTGGGGTGGATCTAGTAGAACAGGAATGTCACATACTGACTTGAATAAGGTGGCATTTTACGACAATGCCAGGTTTAAAATAATTGAGTTCTTCTGTAAGGCCACTACTGTACTTTGAATGTCTAGAGCAGGGATCTCAAAATCTGCTCCCGCCAGCTGTCACTGAACTACAATTTCCATTATTCTCTGGCCATCTATTGCATTACAAGATTTCTGTAGGCAATCAACATCTGGCGGAGGGACAGAGTTTGAGATTCCTAATTTAGAGGGATGTCTTCTATGTGCTGATTTGATACATGGATGTAGCTGAAACACATGAACTTAATTTGTGGTGGGTCCACATACTTGTAGTCAGGGATCAAGTCCTAAAAAAGTAACTGTAGAATATTGCCAAGATATCTGCCCACCCGATTCCGGTCATAAAATAGTTTACCGAAAGCTGCAGCAGTTCTTTGTGTATATCTTCCTTCAGGCAGACAAAGATATTGTAATCCCCAATAAACCCAGGCACTGAAACACCTTAAAATACAGACATTTTGATGAAATAGTGTCTGAATAAAAAAGGTTGAAAAACCCTTTTAATTTTATCAGCAAAATGGGAAAAAAAGTTCTCCTTGTTAAAAAATAGTGGGGCAACTTTGTTCCTAGTTGGTCATGATCAACTTGTCTCATGCTTCTGGCCATATAATGTGTTTTACAGGAGAAAAAAAAAATAGCTAGGACAAGAGCTGATCAATTATTGGTACAACATTCATAACATCAAACCTCATTTTCATAACCCTGTAGTTGCGGTCCATATTGTGTGCTAACCAATATTTCAGATGATATATTTTCCAAGCTACCTCAGTACAGTGTAACAAATATGATACGAACGTCAACTGTCTAAATATACAGGGTGCTACAGTCACAAATGCTTGAAGGATGCTGCCCCCTAACTCTAAGGGGTGTATTCACAAAGCATCAAAATTGAATGCAATTTCAGTGCTTAGCATCGAGGCACACTTTGACGATTCCATTTCTCCAAAAATTCTATGAATTCATGATTTAGCAAATGTTCACCTTATTTTTCAGAAATTGGAGTTGCCGAAGCAGGTTTCGGATGTTTACACAGCCTATTTACACCAATAAATGCCGAATTCGCCTCGGTAAGTTCCACCGAACAGAAAAAAAAAAAAAAAAAACAGTCTCAGATTTTCTTAATACAGCTTAAATTTTTAAAAAAAGGTAGTTAAACTCCAAATAAAAAAGGAATAAATTGTCTTTTAACCGCTTCAATACCAAATAATTTTTCAAAAAGTCAGAAACCAGCAGGTTTTTTGAAAAATCATTTTAAATTAATTTTAAAGTAAGAAATAATTGAGTTTATACCTAGTTTATGTCCTACTGTAAATAACCTATTTTTGGTCAGTAGATGGTGCCATCTACTACTAAATCGAGTTAGAGGTTTTAGTGGCAGGTCTATTTGCTTCTATTTCTCCTGCACCAGCTGCTGACAGCTTCTGAAAGCCCGATATTTCAGAGCTTTGAGCAGCTGATTTTACAGTTTTAGCTCTTTGGACATTATGCCCAAAGGACTTAAACTTTGGGGGCACCTTCTGCAGCCCAAAAGCAAACGAAATTTGTTGCAAACAAATTTCATTTGCTTTTGGGCTGCAAATCAGCATATCGAGATATCTTGATATTGGGGCACCAGATGGCGCCTTTGAAGCCTGAGATATCTCGATATCAGTAGTGAAGGGGTTCAAAAAAAATATATTCAAAAATATCTTTTAAATAATAAAATAAAAATGTGTTTTGCAAAAATAATTTTAAAAAAACAAGATATTACATTGAAACCTATGGAATGTGCCTGTATGGACCTGTTGAACTGAACTACTGAAAAAATCAGGGCATGTCACAAATTTCGGTGCAATGCGGTGTTCTGTGAATAGACAAACTGATAGTTTCCAATGGGAAAATATCAGCGCCGCCAAATTGCAGCAAATTACACCATATTTCATTGTCAATTTGCCTCTTTTTGGAGAATTGACAGCTCTGAATAGAAATATTGTCCCAAAATTGCACTAAGAGTGAAATTCACTGTACGGTGCAATTCGGAGGTTGGTAATTAAACTCTTAAGCCTCAATAATGAGAAATTTTAACACAAACTATAGGCTCTCCTACGTCGAAACTTTAACCTAAGACATTCCGAACATAACCTTACTTTAGTTGCCATTCTTTAGAGAGACAACTAAAGCTCATCATTTGAAAAGTCATATATACATGTATACGTTATTTGATAGACATATGTCAATATGGTCTGTGTAGGATAAACTTGCTTTTCTTGTTTGTGGTGGGTTGTGGTGGGTCATCATACAAAAACAGTATTTTTTTAACATATGAAACTAAAGTGATACATAACACTTCGTATTGTTAATAAATAAACAAAAGCAATGAACTATTAACATACCATCTCCAGTATCAAACTTCTTTACAGGTACAAAATTGGACCCAAAAAACACCACTGACACAACAGAAGATGCAAAGCCATAGGCAAGATGTGTATTATTGCTGACAGAACTGTTGTTCGCGTCACTTATCCAGCTCTCCATGACTGTCTATTATGTGGCTTTTGTGCCAAATAGCATGAGAATCCCAGTTTGAAGCCGTCTGAAATGAAATCAAACATTTAAAGGATCATGGAGAAAAAAAAAACACCTTTTCTAATTTCTCAACCAATATCAAAGAAACAAATTAAAATCCTGATAAAAAACACAAAACAGTGAATGTAAAAATTATGTACATTACATCTCACATCCTCTTTCACTGCACTCCAACCATTTTGCCCCTGACTAAATCACTAGGGCCAACTATGATAAACCCCCCCTTTTACTTAACCTCTTAGTCCATTGGGCCTGACACTCCACCCTGAGTGATCTTCCCCCCATTGTTCCCCTCTGTCTACCCTTCATGCCACATAGACAGCAGGTGGATTTCATAGGCTGCATAGCTCCACCAGCTCTTGACAGCAATGCAGAGAAGTCTGGCAGCAATGGCAACCACTCAGTGAGGATGCATAAGGTTGCACTAACTTGCAGATATGCCTGAGCTGCTTTATGGAAATACCATCTTAGATAGTGTTTTTTTCTTTTTATTCTCTTATCCCCTAAAATTTTTAAAGCTTACAACTGTAGCAATAGATCTGTGTCACATAATTTCAAATACATATTAGGCAGTTAAATGGTCATTATAGTGTTGCTGGTTTTTATTTATTTTTTACACTACACCTTGATAAATCCATGTCTGACTTTGTGTTGTTACCTCTTAGCACGTAAAGAAGATCTTCAGGTCTGCTCTCCCACTGTAGTACAGTCAAGATCACAGCCAATCTTAAAACTTCAACTGGTCATATCTGGCATGAAAAAAAATTGAAATAAATAAATCACAAAATGGTAAGAAGAAAAAAAGTTTGATAGAAATTCTATTAACTGCTTTGATGTAGTTTCCGGGTGCCAGACAAAATCCCTAAAGCCAGGTTCCCTAATGCCAACATCCTGACTGCCAACTTCCAGACAGAACAAGTGCCGGACATCCCAACTTCCCTATACGGCCAACTTCCAGACATCCATAATCCCGGCGGCTAACCCTAAGGCTGGGGTCAGACGGGCGTAGTGTTCACGTCCGTGATTGCGCCTAAAAGTACGTCCGTGATAGCATGACAGAAAGCCCATTGGAGCCTGATACATGAAGTACGTCCGCACTGAACTGCGGACGCACAACGGCCGAGACCCACGGACGCAAGGCAGGCAAGAACGTACATCCCCTAGAACGGCCGCACAAAGTGCGCTGCGTCCGCAACGTCTGCATAGCTTTGTGTGTGAGTGATGGAACGTGGTCAGACGGACTGCATTTATACGTCCAGCATTTTTCACGGACAAAATGGTTTTGCTTTTTAATTGATTTTCCCTCCTACATCCGTCAAAATATACGTCAGTGAATAAACGGACTGTGTGGCCACTACTGCGTCTTCCGTACTGACGTACGTCCGTGTGCAAGGACGTACAGTCCGTAGAAATCACGCTCGTTTGACCCTAGCCTAATACTAGCATCCTAACCCTAGGTTTAAGGGGGATATGGCTAGGTTTGGGGGGGTTAGGGCTAAGTTTGGGGGGTTAGGGCTAGGTTTAGGGGGGTTAGGGCTAGGTTTAGGGGGGGTTAGGGCAATGTTTAGGGGGGGTTAGGGCAATGTTTAGGGGGGGTTAGGGCAAGGTTTAGGGGGGTTAGGGCAAGGTTTAGGGGGGTTAGGGAGCAGGGTTAGTGTTAGCCGATAGGATTTGGGATGTCTGGAAGTTGGCAAGGAAGTTGGCCGTGTAGGGAACCTGGTTGTAGGGATTTTGGCCCAAACCCGTAGTTTCCACCTGATGAAGGAGCGTACAGATTGTCATACAAGCAGCAATGTGCCTCAGTAAAAGGTATCCTATATAAAAGTCACCACCTTCTGGGTGGAGATGGAAAAGAGTATCTGCTTTTAAGAATTCAAACGCTAAGAAAAAAAATAGTCTTATTTGACACAAAAAAGGCACACTTGCATTATTTAACAGTGTAACTGAGCACCATAATCATGTCAGTTTTCTGTCGCGAGTATGGTACAAAAAGAACACTTCTTTTCCATGTAAAATATGACTTTGCTTTCTTAGTATCTAAATGTGAGCATTCATTATAATAATAAAAAAATAAAAAAAAGAGGCAACTTTTTTGACGCTTTGATTCAATCTGAATTCAGAGGCGTCGACTTTGTGAACCTTCTGCAAAACATATGGAGGAGGTAACCATACACTTAATTTTTGTCAGTGTTTCCTGTCATATGTTATAGGTGGAATTAAATTACATACACAAGATTTGTTCTGCACATTTGCACAAATATTGCATTGCAATCACTCAAAAACTTGCATATGGAGCAGTCAGTAAATTGATTGGAGAAGGGTGCCATTTACTCAATGGCATAACTAGGGCATGTCATTATGCTATGGCCGAGACATGAAAAGGGGCACACTCTGGTTCCCGGCTGCCCGCATTCCATTAGGACAGACCCCGGGCCCCTATTTCATGTCCCTTGGTGTGTTGTACACCTTCAGGATTGGAAGCACCAAGGGCAAAGGATCTTGTGGATCCATAAATTCAAAGACTGCATAGTTTCTTGTGCACTGCCGAACTCTGGAGCTGGCTCAATGAGTCAGAGTGCCATCGAAGCTCGACACTCTGACTCAGAGTGCCAGATTCCAGCATGCAAAATACCATGCTGTGGTCTGTGCAGTGATTAAAGCACAGACCGCATTGCACCAATCTTTGCAAGCGCTTTCAGCCATGGGTTGGCTCGCACGCAGCACTGATCCATTAACCTGGGCAAGTGCTTGCTGGAGCGAGCGCTTCCAAGACTAGGCAGACGCTCTCAAGGATTGGTGCCGTGCATGCACAGGGTGTATTATGGGATCAACACAAACAGCCACCCACATCTCCAGACTCTGCAAGCTCAAGGACCTCCAAAGGTATCCACGATTCGACCATGACTTCATTCACGCCGTTCCTCTGCGTCACTCCTGCTGCATGCATGCTTTTCTGCATTTTATGTATAATCCCCATGCTGATTATTTTTCCCTTTAATGTCTTCACCCCATTTCTGTTAGTTTTTGCACTATCAAATCCTGTGTTTCCCCACCATGCTTCTGCCTCCCCTCCCCTCTCATTACCTAACAGTTCATCACATCACACACAGCCATCCACATCTCCAGACTCTGCACTCCCACCCAGTCCTAGGCCCAAACTCATTCATTCCCCTCCACCTGTAGCCACTTTATTCTAATCAACCCGTGGCTTGCTATTCTCTCTCTAGCCCCCAGATCCACACTCCCCAGCTCCCCTTCTGTTTCACTTACTCCTGTCCTTTAGATTGTAAGCTCATGGGATGTCTAGCTGAGCACTTGGGCAAAGTGCTGTATCAGTAGGGCAATTATCCTAAGGGCAGGGCCATCTGTTCCTTATGTGTTTTAGTCTGTCTCATGTCTGCATTCCCCCATTGTACAGCGCTGCGGAATATGCTGGCGCTTTATAAATACAGAATAATAATATAATTAATTTACCATTTATCAACTTGTTAATAAGCTTTTAATTAAAACGTTTTGTATAAGGAGGGTGTACAAAATTGCGGTACTTGCCATAGGTACCATAATGCCTAGGTAATGCTCTGCATTTATGGGACATGCCAGTGGGGTATTATGGGATGCATTTAGCTTCCACTGAAGAAAAAAAAATAGAATCTTATTTTATTAAGCCTCTTCCTGGTCTGCCAAGACCTTCCTACTGAAGCTGCAATATCCGACTTTAAAAAAGCGAAGCAGTATCGTCAGAAGTATCACTTATTTATCCTTATAGGCTAGTGTCAGACGAATGCAGTCATCATGTACGTGTCGCCGCAGAGTTTAACGTCCGTCGTAGCATTGATTTGCGATCAATAGAGACCAACACACGGAGTACATGCGCACTGAAGTGCGCACGGACCACGCAGGTGGCAACGGATGCCATTTAGACCTTGACGTAAAAGCGCTACGGCAGACGCCCAGAGTGCGCCGAGTCCGCGTAGCGGCATGTGTGCGTGATGATGCGACGTCCATCACGTTGACGCTCAGAAGTTTTTTTGGTCTGTCTGACTGTACCTGTCATTTAATTTCAATTAATTTTGTTTCCCTTTTTTTTTTTCTACATGGGCCGTGATGTGTCTACATTACAATATCTTCCGTCAGTACGTTCGACTGTCATGCACGCAGAGTGCACTCAGACTGCGTTCGTCTGACATTAGCCTTAATGTTTGCATCTAATAAATGAGTGCTACTTTCATCCTGGTGTATGATAGAATTTGATGATGCTGCCCCTAATGTTTTTAAGTGCCGTTTGTAATATTAGAAAACCCTGTCTGCCATGCATTTTAATATAAATAATATCACTTCAAAAGAAAAATGTCCACACAGAAGCGGTGGTGGGTTATAGGGACTGCTGGCAATAAGCAGCGTAGGTAAAACTGTTGGGGTTATTCAGAGAGCACTGAAATGTCGCCGACATGTCGGTGCCCTTTCGTTCCCCACACGTCGGGGCGTTTCTGCGATTCTAGTTCGCCAACTCTGCGGTGTATTCAAGTACAACCGCAGGGTCCCCGGTGTGCAGGGAAAACCCACCGCAAACCTGCTGAACACTCACCGAAAACCCGCTGCAAAAACCACGCTGAACACGACGGAAAAAGCTGACACGCTGACGAATTGGGGGGGGGGGGACAGTATGCTTGAAAGTTTCAAAATTGAAACGCTGTTTGCAAAAAAACTACTAAATGAAAATGTCTGGAATTTATATATATGTTATATAATATATGGTCCTATGAATGATAATGAAAAAAAAAAGGACTGTTACAGAAAGAAAAACCACCATTAAATAAGAAAAACTGGAAAAATAAATCCCGTACAATACCTAAATGATCCTAGAAAACTATTATTTTAATCTGCAGTAAAATGTCTCTTTATCAACAGTTTATTAGATATTGAATAAAAATGGGAATATTTTTAACATTAAAGCCTAAGGGGTTTGCCTGAATAAACCTGCCGAATGAAAACTCGAACAGCAGGGCATTTCGCCAACTTTTCACTGCTGTTCGGCGTTCTCCGAATAGATTAACTATTGCTTCTCTATGGGGGGTTTTTCACTGCCTTCGAACAGGCACCATACGTGCAGGCAATTCGGCAACATTTGGAGAACTGCCAGCTCGCTGAATAGCCGAATGGCCCCAAAATGTCCCTGAATTTCAGAGTCCATCTACATTTCGGGGACATTTCAGACCGCTCTGAATAACCTTGTATTTTAGCTGTGTAAATGATGTGAAAGTCATTCCAACTATATTTTAGCGTTATAATTATGTGACCCATTTCAACGGTTTCAAGCATTGTAAACCCCAACCCCTAATCCTTACCCTAACCCTAAATTGACACTGTCTGATATTTACAACCTTAATATGTTTCCGTTAGGTTTCCAACGATAAAATACAGTTTTGCGTATAGTCAGGAAATGTCATTGTTTAATGTCTGTAATACAATATGCAAAATCGCTAAACAAACTTGATCAAGAACTACTTTATTGCTGTATTCTCATTATAGTTTGCATCATTTTCTCTGTTTAGTGTTCTCTTCCCAAGGATCAACTTACTGGTCTCCTGTCATTAACAAATTACTAATGTTTATTCATACATATTGCACTTACTTGCAGCTGTGTGCTGTTTTCTTGCTTTCCTTGTCTGCTGTGCTTTGTGCATTGAGATTTCACTGAACGCTGGAGCTGCTACTTCCTGGTCATGTGATGGGGAGTCACTATGCTTTGCTCTCAGCAGCAAGGCGGGCCAAACATTCAGTCACACCAGACTTGTTCGTCTACTTTCAAAATGAGAGCGTGTGATGGGTGTTATTTTCTTTGTCTATATAACCCTTCAAATGAAACAGGGAACATCTTTAAGGCTAGGGTCAGATGAGCACATTTTGTACGGACTGTGCGTCTGTGCAGTACGGACGGACGGACATACGTACGTACGTACGTACTTACTGACTGACAACAAGGTAGTGGCCACACAGTCCGTTTTTTTCACTGACGGTTTTCTTGACTGATGTAGCAGGGAAAATAAATAACAATGAAAAAACATTTTTGTCCGTCAAAAATGCTGGATGTATAAATGCAGTCCGTCTGACCACGTTCCATCACTCACACACAAAGCTACACGGACGTTGTGGACATGGCGCACTCTGCACGTCCGTTCTAGCAATATTACATTCTTGTTTAACCTGCGTCCGTTTGCCGCGTCCGTCAGCCCCCGCACTTCTGTGCGGACGTACTTCGTGTGTGGGGCTCCATTTAACACAATTGTATGCTATCACGGACGTACTTATGTGCGGGCAACATGGACGTTAACACTGCGCTCGTCTGACCCCAGCCTTAATCACAGATGACTTTATGTTATCAGTCTAAATACATTGTATTTATATTAAGCCCCAGTTTAAAAAAAACTTCCAAAGAATATGCATTAAATAAAACCTGCATTTGAATTTTAGAGAAAATATAGTAAATAATTTGCCTTATGTAGATAATTCATTAGAAAGGGAAACTTATATACTATTGCCTGGGTTTGCAGAAAATCCAAAATTTTTATATATATGCAGAAAAATGTTTTTGCGCCTATTCCCTAAGGCTGGGGTCAGACGAGCGTAGTGTTCACGTCCGTGATTGCGCTTAAAAGTACGTCCGTGATAGCATGAAAGAAAGTCCATTGGAGCCTGTTACACAAAGTACGTCCGCACTGAACTGCGGACGCACCACGGCCGCGGCAAACGGACGCAAGGCAGGCAAGAACGTACAACCACTAGAACGGCCGCACAAAGTGCGCTGCGTCCGCAACGTCTGCATAGCTTTGTGTGTGAGTGATGGAACGTGGTCAGACGGACTGCATTTATACGTCCAGCATTTTTCACGGACAAAATGGTTTTGCCTTTTAATTTATTTTCCCTCCTACATCCGTCAAAATATACGTCAGTGAAAAAAACGGACTGTGTGGCCACTACTGCGTCTTCCGTACTGACGTACGTCCGTGTGCACGGACGTACAGTCCGTAGAAATCACGCTCGTCTGACCCCAGCCTAAGGCTGGGGTCAGACGAACGCATTCTGTGTGGACTGTGCGCTCGTGCACAACGGACGTACTTTCTGACTGACGACAAGGTAGTGGCCACACAGTCCATTTTTGTGACTGACGTTTTTTTGACTGATGTAGATGGGAAATAAAATTAATATGAAAAACCATTTTGTCCGTCAAAAATGCTGGACGTCAAAAATGCAGTCCGTCTGACTATGTTCCATCCCTCACACACAAAGCTAGCGGACATGCGGGCGTGGCGCACTCAGCATTTCCGTTCTAGCAGTTTTACGTTCTTCCCTAACTTGCGTCCGTTTGCCACGTGCGTTCGCACTTCTGTGTGGGTCTCTATTAGACGTTAAAATTGTAAAAAAAATTGCATGAAAATGTATGGAAATAATAAATAAGGTCCTATGAATAATAAAAAGGTCTGCTACAGAATAAAATAAAAAAAACGCCATGTAAAGAGAACCGGAATCAAAAATTTCACTGAAAACAACAAGAAAAATGCATAAAAAATTAATTAATAAAAAGCCTTTTTGCTGCAAACGAAAAGAATAAAACGGTTGAATGAAAAAAAAACAGGATTTTTTTTTACATTGAAACCTAGGGAATTCGCCGGTTTAAAGCTGTCGAACAAAATCATAGAAAATCTGGGCATTTCACCAACTTTGTGGTGCAGTTCGGCATTCCCTGAATAGATTAGCCATTACTTCTCTATGGGGAATTTCACTGCCACCGAAGGTCACCTAACTACGGCGATCTGGGGTGAATTGCAACATATTTCACTGGCAATTCGCCAATATTTGGCGAACTGGCAGCTTTCTGAATAGCCGAATTGCAATGAAATTGTTCGTATAGTGAAATTCAGTGGCACGTCCGTCAGCCTTTGAATAACCCCTTAGGCTAGGGTCAGACGAAAGCATTTTTCCCCGCGAACGTGAAAAAGTGCGTTCGAAAGAATGGACGCATTTTTTCACGGAATACGCGATAGCGGTCATACGATGTGCATTTCCGTCCGTGATTTTGTACGGATCATCAATAAAACACTTTTTGTGTCTGGACGTTATGTTGGCCGGACATTAGCAGCGTCTGACGTCTCCTAATCACACACACACGCCGCTATGCGGACGCAGTGCACTCTGTACGTCAGTAGTAGCGGTTTGACGTTCTAGAAAAAATGCGTTCGTTTGCCACTTGCGTTGCGCGGACGAACTTTCGTGCGGCCGTTCTTCGTATGTTACCCGGCATTGGACGTCATTTGCTGCTAGCACGGCCGTGATTTTGTGCGGCTAAACGCACGTTAAAACTGCTTTCGTCTGACCTTAGCCTTATATCTCCCATGATGCTCGGCCACTCATTAGATTGGCTAAGCTTCATGGGAAATGTAGTTACAAAACATCTGGAGAGCCAAGGTTGCTGACACCTGATTTAGAAGGGCACTCCCAAACATGAAAACCTGACCCACGATCCTTGGGGTGTGCCATGGAGTTCACGGATGAAAAAGTCCAAAGTGAGCAAATAAAAATGTGTAATCAGTGCTTGCACTGTGAAAAATGAACGCAGGTTTTGCCTGGGTATAAGGGAACACTTCATTGGCGATTGCAATGTTGCAATATACAGGGTTATTCAGAGAAAGGTGAAACTCTGGAGAACTTTTGGAGATGTGAAATTTCTAGGTCAAAATAGCCGATTTGGAAAGTGAGATAAATGAGAGAATTTTTCTGGTTTGGCTATTTTGACCTAGAATTTTCACTTCTCCAAAAGTTCTCCAGAGTTTAACCTTTCTCTGAATAACCCTGATAGTGTTGTCCAACTTGTGTTTATGTGCAGCTTTAAGGAGACACCTGGCAGCCCTTATCTTTCTTCATAGAGTAAGGCTATCATGCAAACTTGAACAGAAACAGTATCATATATTCACATGCTTTGCTCAACAGGATTTTTTCTTCAATTAACCCAAAATTGATGTACCTCCCCAACTCCTCCTCAAAAGGTATACAGGGTTATTCAGAGAGTGTGAAAAGCAGGAGAATGACTGGAGAATGAAAAATTCTAGGACAAAATAGCCAAACCAGAAAAATTCTCCCTTTCGTCTCACTTTCCAAATCGGCTATTTTGACCTAGAATTTTTCATTCTCCAGTCATTCTCCGGCTTTTCATTCTCTCTGAATAACCCTGTATATAGTAAAGTGTTTTCTTTTTTTCTTCAGTATAGCCTCTCACCAACTGGTGAAAGGTAAGGAGTAAAAATGAAGAGGCCACTGTCAGGCTGAATTACTATAGGATAACTACTCAAGCATCTTTGGTCCATGTTCCCAATTCCAATATAAATTGCAAGGATTCTCCAGTCCTTCTGTAACATCTTTGTTATGTGTTGTGTTGTCCAATATATATTTATGTTCAATTTCTCCTTGTCCACTAGCCTTATACAGAAATATATCTGTACTATATAATAATAAAACTGCACTATATAATAATAATAAGTTTTTCATAAAGCCAAACTTAATGTTTTGAAGAAAAAAAACCTTTAAATTAGTGGTTAAACCTGTATTTGAAAGAAAACCTTAAAAAGACACCAGATGATGCCTTAATTAATACTACATTTAACAGTGTAATAGTGACATCTAGTGGACAATTTTGTACAACAACCCCTGAAGTGTATATGTATATAAAAAAAGTATTACACTATTAGAAAATAGAATACATAACTGGGTTTCGTTACTGGACCCATTCCATATTTAGGTGAGCATTCACAGCCTGGCAATTATTTATTTATTTATTTATTTATAAACTGAAATTGAACTGATTTATTAACTTTGTTAATAATATAAGTGAGTATATGCATACAGCATACATTGGGATTTCTCTACACGCCAGGAAATTATCATCAAGGTTATTAAAAGCGCACCGAATTGGCCCCGAAATTGCACCGGACAGTGAATTTCCCCGTATGGTGCAATTTCGTGGCCATGTGGCTATATTGGCGAATTGCCAGTGAAATACAGTCACTTTTGGCTGCAGTGAAATCTCCATAGGGAAGCACTGGTTAATCTATTCAGAGAACATTGAACAGCACCAAAATATCGGTGAAATGCCCTGATTTTCAGTGGTTTCATTCCACAAGTTTAATCAGGTGAATCCCATAGGTTTCAATGTTATAACAGTCCCTGTTGTTAATTAATATTTATTCAACCATTTATTCTTTTCATTTGCAGCAAAAAGTCTATTTATTCATTTATTTATTTGGCTTTTTAGGCATTTTTTCGGCTAATTTGTTTTTTCAGATTATTTTTTTAATCGTGGTTTTTTTTTCTGTAACAGACGTTTTTAGTATTATTCATAGGACCTTATTTATTTTTTCCAGGCATTTTCATACAGTAATTTTTTTTGCATATGCCTTTTAAAAATTTTGTTTTTTGGTTTTTTTTCAGCTTTTTCCAGTGACTGGTTGGTGGCTTTTTTTGGATCGATATAGACGGTTTTGTGGCGGATCACTGGATGCATTCAGTGGGTTTTTGGCAGTTTTTCGGATTTAGGCTGGGGTCAGACGAACGCAGTGCGAACGTGCGTTCAGCCGCACTTTATTACGGCCGTAGTAGCAGCAAATGACGTCCAATGACGGCCAATATACGAAGTACGGCCGCATGAAAGTTCGGCCGTGCAACGCAAGCGGCAAACGAACGCATTTTTTCATGAACGTCGAACCGCTAGTACTGATGCACAGACCGCGCTGCGTTGGCATAGCGGCGTGTGTGCGTGATTAGGAGACATCAGACGCTGCACCATGTCCGGCCAACATAACGTCCAGAGACGCAAACTTTGGTTACTCAGATTTCACTTTTTTTTCTAGCTCCGTTAAAAATCACGACCATAATTGCGCACCGTATGATCGCTATTGCGTCTTCCGTGAAAAAGTGCGTCCGGACGCATGGATGCACTTTTTGACGGTAGACGTGAAAAATGCGTTCATCTGTCCCTAGCCTAATTCTGTGCTTTTGCGGTGGTTTTTCAGATTGATTTGGCGGTTTTGCAGCGTTTTCTTTGATTCGTACGGCGGGTTGATTCGCCATACTTTGGGGACCCTGTGGTAAATGCTGAATTCACCGCAGGGTTGGTGAATCGAACTCGCTGAAGTGCAGCAAACAGGAGAGCACCTAAATGTCGCCGACATTTCAGTGCTCTCTTAATAACACTGTATGATTATTTTAACTGGAAGCATAAAAGACCTGATCAAGGTCTCAGGTGGACTGGCTGTTCTTCACTTGTTACACTCCTACAAAGCAGTGTAACTGATAGAGATGCTACAATGGGCGGGACATATTTATGAACTGGGCTGTTATAGAATAATTAATGGGTGAACATGTACCATACCTATATCTCAAATTGCAGCCAGTGATGGGATTAAAATATTTTAACAGGTTCTCACCCAACATTCTGCTTTTTCTTTTATTTATTTACCTAACACCTTAATGTTTATCAATCCAACTTAACTCCCCCTCTAATGTCCAGTAGGGATGAGCTGTTCGGGTTTGGTCGGTTCGGAGTTCGGCCCGAACTTTGGCAGTTCGAAAGTTCGCGAACTTCGAACTTTTTGGGCGTGCTCAGTTCGAGTTCAGAAAAAAAAAAGAAATTTTGAAAAAAGTATAAACAATGCTTAAAAAATACTAAAAATCTAGAAATAAAGAGACTCTTTACTGCAGAATATTATAAGCAACGGTTTATTAGATATTGAATTAAAAACTAATGTGTACGTGCAAAGATTCTTCTCACCTCTAAATTACCTTTTTTTTTCAAACGGCATAACAACAACAGATGTTTTAGTCTGGTCTAATCAATTTGATACATTTTATGTAGAATGAAGGTGTGGGGTGTCTGCTTCTGTTCTGAGTGAGTGTTAATTTCCCTCCTAAAACTTCCTAATATGCTGCATTTAACTGCTGTGTGAAAAAATACAAAATTTCCTCATTGCCCGCTTTTAACATCTAAAGCAATGTTATTTTTCACCTTGGGATTAAACATTCACAGGGTTATTCAGAGAGCGGTGAAAATCAGGAGAATAACTGGAGAAATGAAAATTCTAGGTCAAAATAGCCAAACCAGAAAAATTCTCCCATTTATCTCACTTTCAAATCGGCTATTTGGTCTAGATTGTTCTCTTCTCCTGCCAGTTCTCCTGGCTTTCACCTGTCTCTCAGGGTTGTTCAGAGAAAGGTGAAAACCAGGAGAATGGCAGGAAAAGAGAACAATCTGGACCAAATAGCCGATTTGGAAAGTGAGATAAGGCTAGGGTCAGACTAACGCATTTTTCACAGTGACCGTCAAAAAGTGCGTCCGAACTTTTGCCGTATTTTTTCACGGAATGCGCGAAAACGGTCATACGATGCACATTTTTGTGCGTGATTTTTTACGGATCCAAACCAGGAAACTTTGGGTGTCTGCACGTTATGTTGGCCGGACATGAGCAGGGTCTGACGTCTCCAAATCACGCACACACGCCGCTAGTGGACGCAGCGTACTCTGTACGTCCGTACTAGCGGTTCTGCGTTCTCGAAAAAATGCGTTAATTTTCCACTTGCGTTGCGCAGCCGGACTTTCGTGCGACCGTACTTCGTATATTGCCCGTCATTTGCGGCCGTGATTAAGTGCACCTAAACGCACGTTAAAAATTCGCTAGTCTGACCCTAGCCTAAGGCTAGGGTCAGACTGAGGCAGTGCGAACGCGCGTGCAGGTGCACTTAATCACGGCCGCACTAGCAGCAAATGACAGGCAATGATGGCCAATATACGAAGTACGGTCGCACAAAAGTCCGGCTGCGCAACGCAAGTGGAAACGAACGCATTTTTTCGAGAACGTTAAACTGCTAGTACTGACGTACAGAGTGCGCTGCGTCCGCATAGAGGCGTGTGTGCGTGAATTGGAGATGTCAGACACTGCTAATGTCCGGCCAACATAACGTCCAGATGCACAAAGTGTTTTATTGATGATCCGTACAAAATCACGGATGCAAATGCGCATAGTATGACCGCTATCGCGTACTCCGTGAAAAAATACGTCCATTCTTCGAACGCACTTTTTCACAGACAATGCGAAAATGCGTTCGTCTGACCCTAGCCTAAGGCTGCTGTCAGACGAGCGTAGTGTTCACGTCCGTGATTGCGCCTAAAAGTACGTCCGTGATAGCATGACAAGAAGCCCATCGGAGCCCGACACACGAAGTACGTCCGTACTGAACTGCGGACGCACAACGGCCGCGGCCCACGGACGCAAGGCAGGCAAGAACGTGCAACCGCTAGAACGGCCGCACAAAGTGCGCTGCGTCCGCAACGTCCGCATAGCTTTGTGTGTGAGTGATGGAACGTGGTCAGACGGACTGCATTTATACGTCCAGCATTTTTCACGGACAAAATGGTTTTGCTTTTTAATTTATTTTCCCTCCTACATCCGTCAAAATATATACGTCAGTGAAAAAAACGGACTGTCTGGCCACTACTGCGTCTTCCGTACTGACGTACGTCCGTGTGCACGGACGTACAGTCCGTAGAAATCACGCTCGTCTGACCCTAGCCTTAATGGGAGAATTTTTCTGGTTTGGCTATTTTGACCTAGAGTTTTCCGTTCTCCAGTCATTCTCCTGCTCTACACCGCCCTTTGAATAACCCTGACAGGGTTATTCAGAGAAAGGTGAAACTCAGGAGAATGACTGAAGAGAAAATTCTAGGTCAAAATAGCCAAACCAGAAAAACCCAAGCAGTTGTTTATGGATAGATGAAAGGAAAAGCATTTACCGTCATTTGAAATGTCATTTTTTGGTTTTTACATATTTCTATACATCCTAGAAATCCGCCACTTGACAGGCAGGTTATGGGGATTTCCTAGGCACGATATTTGAAGGAATATTTTGTCTTTATTTTTAACCCTTATTTCATGGAATACTCACTGTCCCTTTAAAAACTTTTTTTTTTTACTTTTTGTCCTTGTTTCCTGTCCCCCAGGGCACTACCCAGACCCCCATACACCTTTTATGGCAAATATCTAGCATATATGCCCTCTTGGAGGGCACTCTAAAAACCGAATTTTCAGCCCCATTGACTTGCATTGAGTTCGAGTTCGGGTTCGGATCTGAACACATGGAAAGTTCGGGTTCGGGCCCGAACCAAACTCGGGGGGGCGTTTGGTTCATCCCTAATGTCCAGATCTTCAATCAGTCTCATCTTGCAGTCAGATATAGGGATGAGCTGTTCGGTTCGATCAGTTCGGAGTTCGACTCGAACATTGGCAGTTCTAAAGTTCGCAAACTTCGAACTTTTTGGCGTGTTCGGTTCGAGTTCGAAAAAAAAAAAAAATTGAAAAAAGTATAAAAAATGCTTAAAAAATCTAGAAATAAAGAGACTCTTTACTGCAGAATATTATAAGCACAGGTTTATTAGATTTTGAATTAAAAAACTACCCAGGGTAAGAAGGCACGCATGTGGGCGATGATTAGCAATGGACGGACTGTGTACGTCGTCAAGAAGCGGTATGTATAATAGCATAAACATGTTACATACACATAACACACATTACATACATGTACCAACATATGTCAACACATGCTGCAGCGTAATGTATTATCTGTTTGTCAGACAAATGTGACTGTCATAAAATTATTCAGGCTTTATTTAAAATATTTGCACACATGTACATTTTTCTGAAACTTTCACACCTCAAAATTACATGTGCTTAGAGTGCATGAAGCTTGTGTAGCGCTCACTCCCGGAGGAGCCGCTGAATAAACCTCGGGTTAGTCTCACCGCACTAGGAAATAACTATACACCAGCACTGTTGTGGATTTTTATGTATTATATTTTTTACTGATCCCAATAAAGCAGCATATATTACGTATATACAGTATTTAAATGACAAGAATTCGTAACGTGGGAAAAACACGCAGCGACAAAAAAAACGGTTAACCCCTCAGTTCTGGAGTGTAAGTCCCGTGAATAATAGCTCAAAAATGTGTATGTGTATTGTCTAGGGTACCCGGGTACTGTATTCAACTGGCTAGTGAATGAAACAAAACAATGTTCGACTAGTCACCGTTGGGGCCCTGTGGATTTAAACAATATTGGAGCGTGTGTTTCTTATTTGGGAACTGCGGCCTTGGAGGCCTCTCACCCATCCGATAGATGAAACTGTCCAGCACCCGATCAAAGATCTTCTCCGCTGTGTACTGGGACTCTGTGCCACCGAATCCGCTCCCTGCTTGCCGAATCTCCGCATCTGGAACAACGATCCACCGCCTGCACTCCCAATCGATCAGCGCTGTCTCCTAACTCAGGGTCCAGCCGGAACCAGCTTGTCATCCAGACCTCTCAGCGCTGCGTAGGTAGGTCTCAGCATGGTCACTGTCCCGATCTCCAGCACCAGTGAGACAGCGTCTGTACTCCGGCCTGGTCGCGATCCTTGACAGCTCTCACGTGCGTCCTCCACCTTTCACTGCTCCGCTCACTCTGACCTTGCCTTCCACGAGGCTGCTGATCTCCTTCCTCTTCCTATCCCACCCCCTTCCTGTCCTCCCGCAAAGGATGATGGTAGGTGTAGTTCCACTATGTCTCTGTCTCCCTCTGCTGGCCATAATATTTAAATGCAGCAGAACACAGTCTTTAAAGCAGCGCTACACTCTCCGCCCCCTTACACTTCCTTGGAGAGACCCAAGAGTTTAACAGATACATAACATTGCAGTATTTACATTAAGCAATACATTCAGGCTCAGTAGCAAACATATAATGGGTCAGATATACATTCTCAAGTTGACTCATGTTCCTGACTACCTCAGCTAGCATAGCAGACACTTCAGGCAGCCTTCGCACAGTGGTAACAGCTTCTTCAGTGCTATGTCCCGGTGAATCGTAGGTAAGTCTCTGAGGGGGTCGGATAGAACGTTTAGACTCTGGTTCAATCATCTCCTCTTCGGGTGGAAGTGCAACATTTACGGGCTCAATTCTTTCATCCACAACTGGAGCAGACACCTCCTCTGAGTATGAGCCTTCCAGTGAAGGCATAGAACTATAATCTATGGATGCATCTTCTGGAACTACAGGAACTTCCGAAGTCTCAGGTACTTCAAATCTGAATTCAGGAGCCTCAGGCTCCAGGTTACTTTCACACTGTTCAGAAACTGGAACGACTTCTTCAGGCTCAGGCGGGCGCACCCAGTCCAGACAAAAACTTCCTTCCTCACTGTTCTCTTCACTTTCTTCAACAACCCGTGACTGCTGAGACCGAGTAACGGGAGCCGAGCGAGGAACAGGCGGGTTCGGCAAAGAAAGTTTGTCTCCAACTGGTATCCTTACAGCTTCTCTCAAAGGCAACAGATGATTTCGGTGCCAGTTCTTTAGAGGCCCGGCCTTTCCATCCGGCCAGATTTGGTAAACTGGCAGACCAGGCAGTTGCTTGCAGACAATGTAAACTTGAGAACTCCATCTATCCGCCAGCTTATGCCTTGCAGAAACACCCAAGTTCTTCAACAAAACCCTATCACCGGGTTGTAGATTCTGTATACGAACTCTCAAGTCGTAGTTTCGCTTATTCCTCTGTTCTCTGCCCCCTGAAGTCAAACGGGCCTGTTCAAACGCAGAAGCCAAATTTTTTTGAAGTCTATTCACATAATTTTTATGAGAGGCCACAGATGTCTGATCAAGAGATAGTCCAAATGCCAAATCAACTGGCAGCCGAGCTTCTCTTCCGAACATGAGACGGTAACTGTTCCGAACATGAGACTCAGTACTGTTATACGCATGCACCAGCGTAGCTATGTGACGACTCCAATTCTGCTTCTCTCTGTTGGACAGTGTCCCCAACATATTCAATAGAGTGCAATAAATCTTTCTGGTTGAGCATCACCTTGGGGGTAATATGGAGTAGTTCGGGTCTTTTGAATTCCTAACAGTTCCAGCAATTGCCCAACAAGTCGGCTCTCAAAGTCTCTGCCCTGATCCGAGTGGATTCTCTTTGGTAGGCCATAATGAACAAAAAACTTCTCCATTTAAACCTTTGCCACTGTAGGAGCATGTTGGTCTTTAGTAGAGAAAGCTTGGGCATAACGGGTGAAATGATCAGTCACTACTAGAATATTTCCCTGCCCACTAGCATCAGGCTCTAAGCACAGGAAATCAATGCACACCAAATCCATGGGTCCTTGACTTTGCAGGTGGCTCATTTGAGCAGTTCGGGTTGGTAGGGTCTTTCTCTGAATACACCTCAAACACGAATGGCAGTAACTTTCAACTTCAGATCTCATACAGGGCCAATAGAATCTGTCTCGCACCAGTTTAAAAGATCTCTCTGCACACAAATGTCCATGGTCATCGTGCAATGCTCTCAGCACACTCTCTCTGTGCTTGGTGGGGAGGAACAACTGTTGTGTCTCTTCAGCATTGTTCGAGGGGCCCCTTCGGTAGACCACCCCATCCAACATCTTCAGCCGCTCCCATTCTTTGTATACCAATCGGGCTCCTTCTGGGGAATTTGTCAGTAGAATTTCCCTTTGTCCCTCGTTTATAGCCTTCACTGTCAAAGCAATCAGAGGATCTCCAGCCTGATCGGCTCTCAGGTCTTGTTTCGAGAGAGTAGGTAGGCTTTCATCCCTCAGCTGTGTAGGATTACAATAAAGCTCTGGAACACCCGCAGCCATAACTCCTATAGCTTCTGCTTCAACTACTCCCTTGACCCGGCGCTCTGCCCCTTGACATAAGGCTTGCACCCCATCTGGAGTCAGCGGAGTCCATTCTGTAGTGTAGGGTCTTCTTGACAAAGCATCTGCATCTCGATTATTCACTCCAGGGCGATACTTAAGACTGAACCGAAACCCTGACAGAGCGGCTAACCACCGATGTCCCGTTGCATCCAGTTTCGCAGTAGTAAGGACGTACGTAAGAGGATTGTTGTCAGTCTTTATCACAAATTCAGCCCCATACAGATAATCTTTCAGCTTGTCTACTACCGCCCACTTCAAGGCTAGGAACTCTAGTTTGTGGGTAGGATAGTTCTTCTCTGAAGGCGTAAGGCTTCGGCTTAAATATGCTACAGGTCTCAACAATCCATCATATTCTTGGTATAAGACTCCCCTTAGACCTTCTCTGCTGGCATCCACATGCAAATCACATGCAAGACGCCCCACTTCGGCAGTGCCCTCTGTTCTTCGACCATTCATTGATAGACCGGACGTAACATTGGATGTACTACTCTGGTAGAACCTTCTTCCATCACTATGGGAGTCAGAAGACGTCTCACCAGATCAGTATTCGTCCCCACTATCATGGAACTTCTGCTGGCCCCTGAAGGGCGAGGACACACAATGGCCAATACATCACAACCTCCAGACTGTCCGATGACCTTGGATCCAATTTCTAACTTCACCTGTAGATATCCATCATAGGGAAGCTTCTCAGTACCGATACCCCAGATCTAAAGGTCCTTTAATTCCTTTAAAGGTTTGTGCTTCAAGTGTTTCTCGTAGAAGTCTCCATAGATCAATGTTACTTGAGCACCTGAGTCTAACAGAGCTTTAGTGTAGACTCCCTCTACTTGGATTGGAACGATGGGAGAAGGACCTATCAGCTGGTCAGGAAACTTGTTCGTAGCCGCACAAACGCAAACGCAACACAAATGGTATAGACCCAGTTCGCTGTACCCTAGCCTTCTTCCTGACTTGTGGAGGTTTTGGGTGTGCATTGCTTTCCCATGACATAGGACCGGATACTAAGGGAGTAACTCTTTCAGTCCTGGTAGGCTCAGGATTCGGGCCCTCTTGCCCTTTCGGTTCTGGCTTGAAATTTCGAGTGGTTTTCAACCATTGGGCACCTAGTTTGCTCCTTCACTTGGGCCCTCTGGCGTTTCCCACCTGTGAGGTAGATAGCAGCCCATCTAAGGCCTTTAGGAACCCTTCAACTCTTTTTCCTTCAGGCCTTTGGTTTTTACACTGTGCTCGGAAATGACCCATTTCCCCACAACTGAAGCATCTCTTCTTTGAAGACGGAGGCGCATTTGCTCGTGGTGATTCGGTTGAAGGACCCTGGCCAGACGCCACAGCAACTCCCGTTGTCTGCATGTCAGTGAGGAACTTCTGCATATCAGTCTATGTCTCTGCCACCTTCTTAAAGTACTCGGCACAGGTCTGTGTGCGCCTGTTCCAGTTCAGCTTGAGCTTCTTGCACCTTCTTAACAGTCTTTTGTATCTCCCTATATGCCGGAATTGTTGACTCTTTTGCAGCACTCTCTGTGGATATAGGAACAACCAGATGCTCTTGTCTGTCAACTTCAGATCCATAGGCATCCAACGAATCATCTTCAGCATGCAAATATTCGTTATGCCTCCCTGGTTGTGCGGAAGCTCTTTCTCCTCTCCTTAAGGATTTTTCTTCCAGCAGAGCCTCTTCCTCTCTAACAGCTCGAATCAGTTCCAGGTATTTCAAATCTCAGTTACCTTCTCTGGTTTTCAGCTGTAACATCACAGGATCTAGAGGTTGAGTGCCCCTCAATATCTGCTGCATTCTGATTTTATCTATTGTGGCCGGTTCGGCCCCCTTCTTAAGAAGTATCTGGTGCAGAATCTTATCCAGGTGCCTCATATATTCAGTCATTTTCTCACCTTTTCGCTGGTAGGTGTGTTCGTACAGGTACCTGAGTTCAGTAGCCTTTTCTGTTCACCCAAAGACTTCCTGTAATATATTTAGGTAATCTAAAGCAGTACAGTCTTGCTTACTCAACTTCAGGTTTCTGACAGCCTCTGACTCAGGTCCCTTTAGGCTCTCAGTAATCCTTTGCTTCTTTTGCGCTTCAGGGACGTCCCACTCATCCAGAGCCTGCATCGCCTGTTCTACCCATTCTTCGAAGGTTTCTTCTCCCGCCGGAGTTGGTACGTTTCCTGTAAAATTTCTCAACCGTCGATAACCAAAGTTAGTGTGTGGAGGGCTTGTTCTTTGACATTCAGCCAGCAGATCTCCGATAGCCACTATAAATTCAGGCCCGATCATGGCCAGCGAACTGGGCGCGGGAACATTCGTGGGATCGCCACGTGGCGCACTTGGCTGAATCAGTTGAACTTCCACATCGTCAGTCAGCTTTACACTCGCGCCCTGAAAACACACTGGAACACCCTTTCTCCACTCAAAAAGAACACATGTGTAGAAGTATCTGGGTTCGCTTTAATGTCCAGAATTAACCCCAGATGATCTGGTGTCAGCGCGGCCATGGCCCGGCGAATCTGATCTTCGGCCCAAGTGTCTGCAGGAATGTCCATGACTATGCATAACCCTATCTGGCTATTGTGCTCCTCACACCATTTGGCAGCAGTGTCTGGATCCATAAATAACCCTTTAATTGCAGTATCCACAGAGACTGGAATCCCGGAACGAGCCCCCACGTCTAGCGCTCACTCCCGGAGGAGCCGCTGAATAAACCTTGGGTTAGTCTCACCGCACTAGGAAATAACTATACACCAGCACTGTTGTGGATTTTTATGTATTATATTCTTTACTGATCCCAATAAAGCAGCATATATTACGTATATACGGTATTTGAATGACAAGAATTCGAGACGCGGGAAAAACACGCGGCAGCAAAAGAAACGGTTAACCCCTCAGTTCTGGAGTGTAAGTCCCGTGAATAATAGCTCAAAAATGTGTATTGTCTCGGGTACCCGGGTACTGTATTCAACTGGCCAGTGAATGAAACAAAACAATGTTCGACTAGTCACCGTTGGGGCCCTGTGGATTTAAACAATATTGGAGTGTGCGTTTCTTATTTGGGAACTGCGGCCTGGGAGGCCTCTCACCCATCCGATAGACGAAACTGTGCAGCACCCGATCAAAGATCTTCTCCGCTGTGTACTGGGACTCTGTGCCACTGAATCCGCTCCCTGCTTGCCGAATCTCCGCAACTGGAACAACGATCCACCGCCTGCACTCCCAATCGATCAGCGCTGTCTCCTAACTCGGGGTCCAGCCGGAACCAGCTTGTCATCCAGACCTCTCAGCGCTGCGTAGGTAGGTCTCAGCACGGTCACTGTCCCGATCTCCAGCACCAGTGAGACAGCGTCTGTACGGCCTGGTCGCGATCCTTGACAGCGCTCACATGCGTCCTCTACCTTTCTCTGCTCTGCTCACTCTGACCTTGCCTTCCACGAGGCCGCTGATCTCCTTCCTCTTCCTATCCCACCCCCTTCCTGTCCTCCCGCAAAGGATGATGGTAGGTGTAGTTCAGTTTTTTTCCAGCATAGTCCACTAAATCTCTGTCTCCCTCTGGTGGACATAATATTTAAATGCAGCAGAACACAGTCTTTAAAGCAGCGCTACACTTGCATAGGATTTTTGCGCCGCCTGTGTGTTTCATCTTTAAAATGCTGCAATGGGTGATGTGGATTTTGTAGCTTACAAGGAAAGCATGCTTTACAGTCTGCCTAATGTATTGTCTAGGTGCAAAGATTCTCACCTCTAAATGACATGTGCTCGCAGCAGGGCTCTCAAACTCTGGTGCCCCTGATGTTTTTGAACTACAACTCCCCTGATTCACTCGCCATGTATTGCATTGAAATCATCCTGGGACTTGTAGTCCAAATCATGTTGGGGGGCCGTGAGATTGAGACCCCTGGCATACTGTGCATGAGGCTTGCATAGGATTTTTTGCGACGCCTGTGTGTTTTATCTTTAAAATGCTGCAATGGGTGATGTGGATTTTCTAGTTTACAAGGAAAGCATGCTTTACAGTCTGCCTAATGTCTAGGTGCAAAGATTCTCACCCCTAAATGACATGTGCTCACAGCAGGGCTCTCAAACTCTGGTGCCCCTGATGTTTTTGAACTACAACTCCCCTGATTCACTCGCCATGTATTGCATTGAAATCATCCTGGGACTTGTAGTCCAAATCATGTTTGGGGGGCCGTGAGATCGAGACCCCTGGCATACTGTGCATGAGGCTTGCATAGGATTTTTGCGACGCCTGTGTGTTTCATCTTTAAAATGCTGCAATGGGTGATGTGGATTTTCTAGCTTACAAGGAAAGCATGCTTTACAGTCTGCCTAATGTCTAGGTGCAAAGATTCTCACCTCTAAATGACATGTGCTTACAGCAGGGCTCTCAAACGGCATAAACAACAGGTGTCAATTAGTGTTTGGAAATAACATGTGCTTCTAATTAGTCTGGTCTCATGAATTTGATACATTGCCTGCAGACTGGGTGTGGCTCCTGCACATGTATGAACACTGTGCTTCTGAATTCTAAGAAGTGTTCTTTTCTACTACATGTTCCTCTGATATGCTGTTTAACGCCTTAAGGACCAGGGCTCTGTAAAGCCAATCATTAATGATTTAGATGTTACGTCATTTGTCATCAAGGGCTTAATAAAATCTTTATCACACTCCTTCGATTTAAACGTAATATTCCAGTATTTGTATGTCATGTACCTCTCCCGAAGGGCCTATGTGAGCATACAATTATTATTGTGTTAGATCTATAGTTTTGGTGCAAGCTTGGTGGAAGGGCTTGCTGCTTCTGCATTAGTAACACAACACAATGTGAAAATGTCTATCATAAAGCGTACAAGCTGAGTCCCTAGAGTCTCTGACTATCCATTGTCATATATACCTTGCTTTATACATATAATACATTCCCTCATCTAACAGTATAGTAGCCAGTCCCTGTGCATTTTAACCCCTTATGGGTGACTAGGTGTCGTGTGTGGGTCTCTGATGGCGATATTTCTATACATCCAACAAATCCGCCACTTCACGGGCAGGTTATGGGGACCTTCTAGGCACGATATTTGAAGGAATTTTTCGTTTTTATTTTTAACCCTTATTTTATGGAAAACAAACTGTTCCTTTAAAAACGTATTTTTTTAAACTTTTTGTCCTTGTTTCCTGTCCCCCAGGGCACTACCCGGACCCCCATACACCTTTTATGGCAAATATCTTGCATATATGCCCTCATGGAGGGCACTCTAAAAATCTAACTTTTGAGTCCCAATGACTTGCATTGAGTTCGGTTCGAGTTCGCTTTCTCGTTCGAACTCGAACTTTTGAAATTGTTCGAATGCAGACCGAACACGGGGGTGTTCGGCTCATCCCTAGTCAGATACAGACAAACCTACACAATCCTACAAACAGGTTAGATTTATACCTGAACGGTCTAGGCACAAAATTCTTAGCCTACATCCCACCGAAATATATGTATTTAATTAATGTTTTAGGAATAAATACATGACGATTGCGCACCCTTGTAAAAATATTGATATAGTTTATTGAGCAGGTAGGAGGAGCAGTACCCTATTCAGTTCCGATGTTACTCTAAGATTACCTCCTGAATCACATAAATCAATAAATAAAAATCAAGAGAAAAAAATAGCAACAGTGAGTGCTTGAATGATAAAAAAAACAGGCAAGATGGGGAAAGACCAGGGTGCCCAACATTCGTTAATATGTTACCTTTATCAAGGATTCTCCAGTTGCTGCTGTATCCATATCAAACAAACCCCATGCCAACTCCAGCTTCTGAAAAACCTGTTCCCATCTCCAGGTCTCTGCAGAAGTGGCACATTTTTGAAGGGTTTGCTACCTATCTGCGTTTTTGGGATCAAAATCTGCAAAATAGGCACAGTCTGCAAAATACACTGACCAGTGGTGGCTTGTCCATAGAGGCAAATGGAGCAGTGCCCTACAATATATTTTGGAGTAATAAATAAAAAATGTAAACTATATAATTTTTTTCTGTTGTTTTTTTGTGTCATTTTGTGCCTGATGACGTCAGTTAGCCGGGAAACCCCTAGCTGCCTGGGGATTTCCCAAGGAAATCCCATGGTGGAAATAGCAGGTTCCTTTGAACCCCATATATCTCGAACGGTGGCAGCTAGAGGGTCATGGTTGATGTTATTTGAAAGGCCAGGGCATGGCCTTTCCAATGATAGCAAACATGACCATGTTCAAAGTAAGAAAAAAAATCTAAATAAATAAAAAATTAAATAATTAAAATTAAAAAAAATCAAAATGTGTTTTTTTTTGTGTGTTATTTTTATTAATGCAGCAATATTGTTCCCATTTCAATTATAATGTGAACAATGATTCTACACTAATGATTTTTTCTATGGTGGGTTTGCTAAATATCACGTAATTCCCTCCAAAAAAATGTAACGAGTCCCCATTTCCAATTTTTTTTTACAAGCACACCCCATAGAAAATATAAACGCAAAAGCTCGGAATATAAAATGTGAAAAAAACACTTTACACACTGTAGATGATTGAAAATTTAAATTTTATTGCATTTTTTGTTATAATATTCAGGCAGCGCATGACGTATACATATAACAATGATATATTATGAGTCTGCTGAAAAAAAGGATATATAATATGTCTGGGTCGCATAATAAAACGTGACTTCAAATCGCGTTTAAACATGGTGAGCAAAAGTGGTAAAAATGAGCTCAGCACACAGATATGAAATGGCTCAGCAGTGAAGGGGTTAGTTTTATTCTGGTGGCATACAAAGCCAAAAGTATGAAGCTTGTGCCTGTGTCAACTTTATCATTTTATTTCTTCTTGAAATGTATTTATTGCAGTCATGCTGCCCATATGATTGTGCACTGATTTGTGCCGTTGTATGGAGCTGTGGAAGCTGTTGGCGCTCCACAATGATAATATAAAAACAAAAATAATAGTAGAACATGCAGAAGGGGAACTATATATTATCAGACAACTAACAAAATACTTTGCATTGAAGCGAAGAAAGCTAACAAGGTTACTAAGGTCAAAGCTGCCTTTGAATTGCAATATTTAAGGGAAGTTTATGCTGAAAAGGCAGATCTCTTTTCTAAAGTTAATTGCAGAGGGAGCTCAGAGTGCAATGTGGTCACTTGTTTGGAGAAACTTGAAATATCAGCAAAAAAAAAGTCCATATTTTGCAAATTGTAGCACTATCATCTTTAAATCTATTAACCAAGAAATTTTAACTAAATTGTTGACGATGGCGCTATTGAACTGCTGCCACCGCCCCCGGATTATTTGTTTAAAATAAAATCCCCAAAATAGAATTTGCATACGCTTTTCACTGCCAGTAATCAATTGATGGGTTCCACTCAGTCTAGGAGAAGCAAGCCAGCAGAGTCCACAAATCCCAAAGGGATGGTAGTCATGTCATCGAGATTACAAGCAGCAGATACTTTGTTTGGAACTCATATAACATTTCAGCGCTATACCGGAGTCTTGTCCTATAGGCACTTTATTTCTTTGACACAAAAGATATATACACATATGGGTGAGCATAATGTAGAGCAAATTACATGCAGTCTAACTCATGATTTTCTTTTTACTTTATATTATTATGTTTCTTTTGGAAGTTTTATAACTAACTGATGATTGGCAAATTTATGCTATGAGGCTGGGCCAACATCTTCCTATTGGATGGACTATAGACACGGCTGCTGCAGTGGTCAAATATTCCAAAATTCATCTAGATAATCTACATAAAGCAAAAGGAACAGAAATCTGATCATTGCCTTCAACTGAACCAGCATTGACAATTTAGTAAACATTGTGATCAGAAAAAATGCTAACAGGGTTATTCAAAGAGATCCGAATGGCTGCCGAAAGTTAACCGAACGCTGATTTTCAGCGCTCGGTTACCTTTCTTGGCTATTCGGCTATTCAGAGAGCAGGCAATTTGCCAAATGTTGGCGAATTGCCTGCACATACGGTGCCTGTTTGAGGGCAGTGAAATCCTCATAGCTTCGTCTATTCAGAGAACAAAAACCAGCAGTGAAAAGTTGCTGAAATGCCCTGCCATTCGGTTGCTTCATTCGACAGATTTATTAAGGCGAATCCAATTGGTTTCAAGGTTAAAATTTTTCCCGTTTTAATTCAATATCTAATAAACCGTTGATTATAATATTTTGCAGTAAAAAGTCTCTTTATAGATTTTTACGATCTTTTACGTATTTTTCGTGATTTTTTTGCAAAATTTTTTTTTACGTTTTTTTTAAACCTTTTTTCTTTTTTCTGTAACAGCCCTTTTTATTATCATTCATTGGACCTCATATGTAAATTTCAGACATTTTCGCTCAGTAGTTTGTTTGTAAACAGCATTTCACTTTTCAAACATTCAAGCTTACTGTTTTGTTTTTTCACTCCATTCGTCTGCGGTGTCTGGTTTTTCCGGCGGCTGCTCTGCATGTGATTGGCTCCTGCTCGGGTTTCTCCGGTGTCTTCTTAATCCAGATGTTTTTGCGGGTTTCGGTGTGCATTCGCCTGGGTTTTGCGGTGAGTTTTCGGCGGGTTTGCAGCGGCTTTTCCCTGCACTACGACGGCCCTGTGGTGCTTGCTGAATACACCGCAGGGTCGCCAAAATGGGATCGCCGAATCAAGCCGAATTGAAGAGAACGAAAAGTCATCGAACATGCGGTGACTTTTCGATTCTCTTTGAATAACCCTGTATATCTGGCAAAATCTGGACTTTTTGCTGTTATTTTTCAAGTGATCAGGTTTCTCCAAACAACTGACCACATTGAACTCTGAACACCCTCAGCAATTATGCTTAGAAGAGAGACTTCCATTTTCAGCACATATTTCCTTTCAATGTTGCAATTTAAAGGCAGTTTGGACTTTAGTAACCCTGTTAGCATTTTTTTAACTCCTCTTTCAAGTATTTTGTTAGTCGCTTGATCTATGCAGTTCTCCTTCTGCATGTTCTACTATTATATAGTAATAGTTGAGGAGCGCTAAAAAATTCCACACCTCTGTACAAAAGGCACAAATCGTTATGCAGTCATATGGACAAGACTGCAAATAAATAAATTTGAACACAATATAAAACAACAAAGTTGATACAGTAGGAATAGAAAACAAGACTAGTTATTTCCAAGGGGGATAGGTTTTTTCTTTACCTACCATGATGTCAGTTTTGTGAATTGTCTGTCCTGGAACATCTGCAAGAATATTCCATTATTTCTGCGCCCTATCTTTTTGTTCATGAATCAGAAGGGCTTTATATCAGCAGCCATTAACCCATTAAAGGGAAAAACATAACATAATGAGTAAATTACCAACCCATACTACTCTCGCCTGTTTTTGTTTAAACAAAAATAGACACAAGCTTTTTTATATACCTTTCCATCTTGTATTCTTGCTGCTGTCACACATCCAACTACCAGAATTACCTGTCGTCCAACGATATGTTTCATGGAGAAACTTTAAGGATGCAACAACACTTACACAATTAAATGCTTCTCATAGGAAAGCATCAGGCATGTACTGGCCATCGGGAGCACCGGGAGAATCCAGATGGGCCGATGGGTCAGTGGGCCGGCTGAGCCTGGGCGTGCTTTTTTATTTTTAATACTTAGTCCAGCACTTAGTATAACCAGGACTGGATAACACAAGTGTGGCATGTCAGCACTTGTTTCAAAGGTCTGAAGGATTTCTGCATTGCGGGGGTGGGTTAGGGGGGCTTCCTTGGACACCCACACATGGATTCAGGAGCTGGCTATGGCTTTATTGTGTGCAAAGGAGCGGAATCCACAGAGACTGCGAGGATTCCGCTCCACATTTTACTTACAGCTTCTCCTTCCAGTGACTGGCGGCTTCAGATTTTGAAGCCAGCTTCAGCCGGAGCACCACATGTTGCTACACACCTCTCCTGTGCTGTCTGCTGTGACCAGGAGCTATCCCCAAAATGTGAAAATACCTAAGGAATTGACTAAACATGCCAAGTGAGGGTGAATCCCACCCTTATGTCTTATACCTCAGCACTGATGCAGGTATAGCGCAGTATAGCGACCAGACTCTCAGCCAGGCATGCAGGGAGCTGTAAATCTGACAGATCCTCTGATCTGACAGTCCTTTGGGTTCTCGGCCTCCCCCTCTCCCCTGCACCCGTTCTATAGCCTATTAAGCCAGAGCTCATTGTGGCAGTGCTGTGCTTCCTCTATAGGAGCACTCAAGGGGTTAATTATCACAGGAGTCTGCATAGCTCAGGAAAGTACTTGCTAATCAGCCATAGCCATGTAGCAGGGAGACATGTCCAGGGTCAGAGTCTAGCTTGGCCTCGGATTTAGGGACGCGTGTAAGCTTTTAATATTCATATACTGTAAATCCAACAGCTCCTGAGCTGGACTCTCTCTCTGGACTTGTCTGTCTGTTACATGGCTGAGGTTGAACATGGATTACTTTCAGGGGTCAAGTCCTGGGGAAAAAAGTGAGGGAACTCAACAAAGAAATCCACTATCCCCACCACCGAAAAAAAAAGCATAATGTGTGTACGTATGTATACATATATACACACACTTACAATACATTTTCGGTGTTTCTGTCTGAAAGGTTTAAACATGGGAATCCCATAGGATTCAATGTAATATCTTTTTTTTTTTAATTAAAGACCATTTACTCTTTTTAATTTTCAGCAAAAAAACTTTTTTGAACATATTTTTGTATTTATATGACGAAAGTTTTGTTTTCCAACTTTTGAGGGTATCACAGAGCTCCACAGTAATGTGCGTTTTTTATGAGGATATCACAGAGCTCCACAGTAATGTGCGTTTTTTATGAGGGTATCACAGAGCTCCACAGTAATGTGCGTTTTTTATGAGGGTATCACAGAGCTCCACAGTAATGTGCGTTTTTTATGAGGGTATCACAGAGCTCCACAGTAATGTGCGTTTTTTATGAGGGTATCACAGAGCTCCACAGTAATGTGCGTTTTTTATGAGGGTATCACAGAACTCCACAGTAATGTGCGTTTTTTATGAGGGTATCACAGAGCTCCACAGTAATGTGTATTTTTTATGAGGGTGACACAGAGCTCTATAGTAATGTGCGGTTTTTATGAGGGTGACACAGAGCTCTATAGTAATGTGCGGTTTTTATGAGGGTGACACAGAGCTCTATAGTAATGTGCGGTTTTTATGAGGGTGACACAGAGCTCTATAGTAATGTGCGGTTTTTATGAGGGTGACACAGAGCTCTATAGTAATAAAATGCCTTGTAATGTGTTTATCACTCCCCCTCCACCCACTCCATTTATACCTGGCAGACTGGCAGGTGGTTATGTGAGGGAGACTAGGACGGCTGCAGCTTCTGGGGCCCCCACAGCATCCATTACAGTTTCACAGTAACCTGTGAGACTGAGTGCAGGAGGGGGGCTGTGTGGTCACTCAGTGAGGAAGGGATGGTGGTTTTGCTGTAGGACCAGAGGGCCTCGAAGAAGGGGTTAAGTGGAGGGAGGGGCATTCCACCCTTAATCCTGACTGGCAACACAGTCAGGACAGGAGCTGTGCCGGGGTGGAACCCTGTCCTGCCTGATCTCTGAACTCTTCAGCCGCTGCCCATTAATAAAGGCTGCAGCTGTTCAACAGAGCTCAGGCAGGACAGTGTTCTACCAGGGCTCTTACTTGCAGAGGTGTCGGACCGTGCTGTGAGCGGCGGCACCCTGCTCCTCTAAATTGACAACCCCCCCTGCCTCATACTGCCCTGACAATCAGAAGCGTTCGGGAGCCGAGCGCTTCTGATTCTCTGACACTGCAGGAGGAGATCAGAGCATCACGCTCTGTCTCCTCTGCTCCTTCGGGCTGCTGGCTGGTGAGGTACTGCTACCGTACATAGTACCTGCCGCCATAAAAAAGCCCATACAATTAGAATGGATTATTTACCCCTCTCCTGCTGGTCCGTTAGCACAGGTGTGCAGATATGGAGAGCATGGTTCCTGCTGGTCTGGGTCGGGCCTCTGGTGGTCTGGGTGGGAGGGGCAGGGTCTCCTCACATGCTGGCCACCTGACAGGGAGTCCAGCGCGGCATTCTGATGCGTCATCAGAGTGCACCGTGCGCCGGACTCACTGAGCAGAGGAACTCAGATCACAAGCAGCCGTGAGAGCTCCAGAGTGGCCGCGATTGCAAGGGGACTACTTCGCAGCCTATTGATTAACGTGGGAACAACGTTCCCGCTGCGTTCCTGCCACGGCAGAAGTGCGGGACGCCGTTCCCACGCGTTCCTGCTGGACTCGAGCCCTGATTACTTTTCAGAGCTCTGTGTACCCCCTTAATTCACTGTTCCAACACTATCAGGGTTATTCAGACAGATGTTAAAACCTTGAGAATGACTGGAGAAGGGAAAATTCTAGATCAAAATAGCCAAACCAGAAAAATTCTCCCATTTATCTCAATTTTCAAAATTGGCTATTTGTTCTATTTTGTTCATTCTCCCGGCATTTCTCAAGGTTTTCACCTCTCTCTGAATAACCCTGTATGTCACAGTTCTGAGCCCCTTCTTAGAAGTGTACCCTAATTACATTTTATTAAAGTATATTTTAATATTAATCATATGATTTATTTTTTATAAAATAATTTAATCAATATTCAAATTCATATTAACCCCTTAGTGACCGGGCGGTTTTACACGAATCCGTCCGTTCGTGACCGCTGCTGTTTTTACGTTTCTGCGCTCTTAGTGTTTACGTCAAATTTTCCTCTTACTCGTTTATGTAACCCACACATATTTTACACTGTTTTTCTCGTCACTAAATGGACTTTATAAAGATACCATTTTTTTCATCATTTCATATAATTTACTATAAAAAATATTGTGAAATATGACACAAAAATTGAAAAAACACCACTTTTTCGAACTTTGACCCCCAAATTTCTTATGTATCAACAACCGTCAAAAATTTTTTTATTCTTTAGTAGTTTCTAAATTTAGTACTGAGTTTAGCAATACCCAATGTTTACATATTCCTCGCTTTTTTCCTTATTTTATGCAACAATAAGTGCAAGTAGCACTTTGCCATTTCCAAAGAGTTTATTTTCAAAACTAGTGATAGTGACATTGTAACACTGATATCTGTCACTAATTCCTGAATAACCCTCCACATATACATATTTTTTAAAGTACACAAATCAAGGTATTAAACTTGGGGTATTTTGACTCTTTCCATGCAAACCATTTTACCACAAATCTATGCCAAAGTTTGAGAAAAAAAAAAAAATTTGGTGATTTTTTTTTTTGAACGCAATTAAGAATACATGTACTGTGAACTTTAAGGTTTACTGCCAAAAAACACCCCAAAATATGTTCAGCAACATCTTCTGAGTAAATGATACCACCCATGTATAGGTATGTCGGGTCATTTGGGGGCTAATAGGCCTTATTTGGGGGTGCGCATTTCAGTTTTCCAACTTGGAATTTTCACATTTCGTCATCAGTGCACCCATGTCCTATTTGGGACATTTTTGAAGCGGCCAAAGTAATTTACCCCCATCAAACCATATTTTTAGAAAGGGCACACCCTAGGGTGCTTCAAAGAGTTGTATTTTAACACTTTCCATGCACTAGCTCTATGTCAAACTTTCAGGTAGTCACTTTTTGTGTTATTTTTTCACACACATTGTACTTTAGGCATGAATTGTCAAATCCAGTTATGGGTTACTGCCAAAAAACACCCCAAAATATGTTCAGCAACATCTTCTGAGTAAATTGATACCACCCATGTATAGGTATGTCGGGTCATTTGGGGGCTAATAGGCCTTATTTGGGGGTGCGCATTTCAGTTTTCCAACTTGGAATTTTCACATTTCGTCATCATGCACCCATGTCCTATTTGGGACATTTTTGAAGCTGGCCAAAGTAATTTACCCCCATCAAACCATATATTTTTAGAAAGGGCACACCCTAGGGTGCTTCAAAGAGTTGTATTTTAACACTTTCCATGCACTAGCTCTATGTCAAACTTTCAGGTAGTCACTTTTTGTGTTATTTTTTCACACACATTGTACTTTAGGCATGAATTGTCAAATCCAGTTATGGGTTACTGCCAAAAAACACCCCAAAATATGTTCAGCAACATCTTCTGAGTAAATTGATACCACCCATATATAGATTTGTTCTGTTGTTTTTGGGGTGCTACGCCAATCTTTGACATGTGCTTGTCAATTTTCTAATTTGACATACAGTATCTTCTTTGCTTATCTTCTTTTTAGGGGCCTTTTTACATACCCCAGTTTTATGAACGTGCATATATTTGGTAAGCTAACACCCCAAAGTATTGTAAATGGAGTGTTTTTATGCTATGGATGCATCCGTTTGCTCCAAACAAATTGGATACAGTTTGGTGGTCATTTTTCATTTTCACACCCACATCAGTTTTGGACTGTGATTTAGGAGACACTGTTGTTTGTTACTGCATGAAAACTCTCCAGGTTGTTTTCTGCAAGATCTCCTGAGTACACCCATGCCCCCCATGCATAGGTTTGCCAGGATTTTGGGAAGGTTCAAATACAATTTTTATGACTTTGTCATTGGAGTTGAAATTGAGATTATTTCTTCAGCTAGGCCTATCTTTGGTTTTGGGTCTACCGCATACCCCAGTTTGAATTATTGCCAGAAAATTGTTTATATTTGTTATGTTGACACCCCAAGGTATTGCATATGGAGTGCTTTGATGCCATGGATGCAACGGTTTTAGCCCAAAACATTTGAGAAGGTGTGTGGTGTAATTTTTCAATTTTCAGATTTTTACGCCCACAGTAGTTTTGGACTGTGATTTAGGAGACACTGTTGTTTGTTACTGCATGAAAACTCTCCAGGTTGTTTTCTGCAAGATCTCCTGAGTACACCCATGCCCCCCATGCATAGGTGTGCAAAGATTTTGGCAAAATACAGCACCAATTGTAGAACATAAAAATGTACGAATAAAATGTAAAAGTCTGGTGCCTGTCAAACTGGGGATGCTCTCTAGGGGGGCACAGGCTGTTGTCACTGAAGTGCATGAAACGCAAAATGTTTTCATACCTTCTACGTGACATTGATTGGGGGTAAATGGGGGTAGAGCAGATGGGGCTACTGCTCCAGTAGGAGCGAATTGAGGGCTTCTTTATGATGCCCTCAGCATAGTAAGTGCCCAGAATTTCAGAAATTCTGGCACATCTAGCGGGGTCCATTGCTGCCTTGCCAAGTAGGAGTCTGGCTTCGCAGCACAATGCTGATGGGCATACAGATTTGATTGGGCCACGATGTGGCCCAACAAATCATCCCCCATAAACACCTGCAAAAACTGTGTGGCGGTAAATCCTGCAACATCAATATTGATGCCAGGATTTGCCGTGAAAGGAGGGATATCTGGCCTCTGGCGATGAGGCACTACCCACTCCTCAGCTGGAGCTGTGCGTCTCCTGCTGGCAGGTGGTGACCCAGGATCTGCATCAGAAACATCACTAGATACATCAGCCAGCGTAGATAATGTATCTAGCGACGTCTCTGAGCAGTTAGCGGGGTCGAAATGAGGGTCTGAGTCTGACGCAGATGCCTCAGATTCTGACGCCAGGATGGCATATGCCTCCTCGGCGCTGTACACCCTCTCAGACATTATATATAATAGATTATAAAATTTATAATTATTATATATATATAAGCGGATTGTTGGTTCTTAGAAGAACCGTTGGGTTTCACAAGAAAATACAAATAAACACCTAAATCTCTCTAAATCCCTCTAAACCTGCCTCAATTCTTCTAAATCTCCCTAAAATCTCTCTAAATCTGCCTCAATTTTTCTAATCTCACTAAATCTCACTAAAATCTCTAACCTGTCAAATCTGATCTCTCTCTCTCGCTCACCAAAACACAAGTGAGGAGAGGGAGGGAGAATCACAGAGGTCAGAGCCAATATTTACAAAATATTGACCTGACCTGACAAATTAGAAATTTTATTTTGATTTTTTCTAACTTCTGATTGGATGTTGCTAGCCTGCCTCTCTGAGGCAGGCTAGGAACATCCCACTCAGCCCCAAGATGACCCTGCCCTTAGAACCCTAACCCTAACCCTACCCCTAACCCTAACCCTAACCCTACCCCTAACCCTAACCCTACCCCTAACCCTACCCCTAACCCTACCCCTACCCCTACCCCTACCCCTAACCCTACCCCTAACCCTAACCCTACCCCTAACCCTAACCCTACCCCTACCCCTAACCCTACCCCTACCCCTAACCCTACCCCTACCCCTAACCCTACCCCTAACCCTACCCCTAACCCTACCCCTAACCCTACCCCTAACCCTACCCCTAACCCTAACCCTAACCCTACCCCTAACCCTACCCCTAACCCTAACCCTAACCCTAACCCTACCCCTACCCCTAACCCTACCCCTAACCCTAACCCTAACCCTAACCCTACCCCTAACCGTCAGTTTATTTTATTTATTTTTATTTTACTTTTTATTTTACTTTTTTTTACACTTTTTTTTACTCTGCTGGGTGCCTTGATCCCTCGAGGCACCCAGCAGAGCACCTGATCACTGATGTGATCGTTTTTGTACTGAGTGCCACGATACCTCGTGGCACTCAGTACTTCCTGCCGCTACCGGAAGTGATCGCTCGGGGGGAGCGATCACGGACGGACCGGCGGCAGGTAAGCATATTGCAAGGATGCCTCGATGTCGAGGCATCCTTGTAATATACTCAGAGCAGCTGGAAGCGATCTGATCGCTTCCAGCGCTCTCTAGAAGTGCGGGCACCTCTCCGGTGAAACCGGATGTTGATCGCTCCGGGGAGCGATCACATGGTGCCCCGGCACTTCTAAACGCCATTGCACGGCTGCCTGGACTCCCAGGCAGCCTGCAATGGCGTTTGAGCTGCTGGAAGCGATCCGATCGCTTCCAGCGCTCAAAAAACGGCAGGACGTACCATGTACGTCAGCGGGTCTAAGAGAGACCCGCTGCAATGACGTACATGGTACGTCCTCGGTCCTTAAGGGGTTAAGTATATTTTAATGCATATTTATTTTAATTATTCAAATTACATTTACATGAATATATAATTCGTTTTAATAATCCATAATTATTTTTTACTTCTAATGCTGTGGAGCTCTGTGATACGCTCATACACACCGTACATTACTGTGAGTTTTATTGTTGTGGCACTCTGTGATACGCATCAACATGTTTTGGTGGGCATGGGGGGCAGTATTTCATCCTTGGATCCAGGCAGCACAATATCTTGTGCTGGCCCTGCTCCAGTCCATATTAATATATTAATCTGACCCTGTGTGATTGCATATCGGAGTGGGCCGGTCTGGATGAAGTCCAGGGCTGGTTTTTTTTGTCCCAGTCCAGCCCTGGAAAGCATTAATTCACATTGACAAGTAGTTTAGTGGTGGGTTGAAGGCTCATTTACCACACCTGTTCTTTGCTATACAACGTTTAGCTTTCGATCATTGTTGTAAATTTAAGTCCAGGATGGGCCAAAACCCTGGAGACTGACCAGTGGCAACTGGTTAACTGGCTTCAAGGCAGAGGTAAGACCTCTGCTTTCAAAGAGCTGTAAAAGTGGTCAGGAGGAAGGGGGTGGGGGAGAAAAGAGGGACAGTCTACTGTCACTGTGACATGAATTAAGCTTAGTCATGGTGGCTAGAGGGTCCCAATAAAGGCAATTGCTGCTAGTGCACTTTTTGTATCATGCCATAAGAATTATCTAGAAATGTAGCATGTATGGATTTGGTTTTCTTCTGCTATCTCCAGCAGTGTAGAAGAGATGTATCGCTTCTCCCGTATTGCCCCATTTGCAATCTAATGAATGCAGGGGCCAGGCTTATTTTTCTCACCAGATGCACCTTGTGTACCTCCCTCCTCTGCCAGTCCCTCCATTGGCTTCCTGTATGTTCAGGACACAGTTTAAACTACTGATGCTCACTTTCAAATCACTCAATAACTCAACCCCTCCCTACATGTCTTCATTACACCGCAAGCACATCCCATCTAGACAACTCCGGTGATCTCCATCTGGCTGTCTACACCCGCACTGTCAACTCTCGCCTCCAGGACTTCTCAAGGGATGCTCCGGTCCTGTGGAATGTCTTGCCTCGCCCTATCAAACCCTCCCCTGATCTTCAGGCCTTCAATAATTCCTTCAAAACCCATCGCTTCAGATTAGCGTACCACATCACTGATGGAACTCATCCCTCTGCTCATATACTCACTCATGATTGAAGCTGCTTCTATGACCCCACCATTCCCAAACCACTGGCACTAATGATCCTGCCATCTAGTAAAATTCCCCTTGTCCTCCTCAACCCCTATCCCTCTAGACTGTAAACTCTTATGAGCAGAGCCCTCTACACCTCTTGTTTCCATCCTATGTCTGTCTATCCGTATCTCGCTCCCTTTGGTTATTGTAAAGCGCTGCGGAAACTGTTGGCGTTATATAAATGATGACAATAATAATAATAATGTATCCAGCTATGTGTTATTCACTTTGGAATCCCTGCTCTCAGTCAATATAAAAAAGATACTATTATTGAATTCTGTTTCACTTGCTCTTGTCTTGTAGCTGGTTAGAGTGCAGCTACCTTTAATAAAATGATATTTTTCGTAATGCTTTTATATTAGTGTATTGGCATCAATGTTTAAACCAATTCTAGGGAAGTGAGCAATATTGGGATAAACATGTTAAACTGGTGGTTTTCCTTTTTTCACCTCATGTAAAAGCAGCACATGTTTAATTATGCAATCCTCCTGTTTGTTGCTTTGGAATAGCTCTGGACACATTGTATTCTTTAGTCATTTGGTGTTTACTAGCTAATTGTAAACAAACATTTGCAGTAGCTCTGCTTTTCTCTCTGCTGATACAAAGCTGGATCTTCAGGGTGATTCTCTTTACCCAGTTATCATCAGATAGTTAAATTTGTTTCCCTTTAAAATGTTTTTTTACCTTTTAAGGATTTTTAAAGAATTCTTATTCATGCAGCCACAGGGAGATCTCATTTCCTTGTTAACACACTCTTCCTGGTATGTTAAAAAAATGCTATGGATCTTTTTTTTTTTTTTTCACATGAACAATCATAAGGCAGGCAGCCTGTGACATTTGGGCTGGTGGTGGTGATCTCCGCCTAGCTGTGTTTACACAGTTGTCTCCATTCATTCAGCTGAAGAAATCACTTCCCCTGTGGTAGCTGAAGCTGCTGCTGATAAAAGGCTCTCCCAGCTCTGTGCTGTGGAGTGACACTCATTCCCAGCCTGAGGACAGACCCCCTTAAACAAACCATCTTACTTTCTTTTAAGGTTAGCTTGGAAATATATAAAAAAAAGCATGCAACAGCTCTGCTCTGGGAGCTTGCAATCTTTTTGCAGCTGTCATGTAGACTCTCAGGAGAAATGATCTCAGCTCGGGCAAGAAGATCCAGGAGGACCTCACTGACATCGCTTTGCTCTAGGTTTTTATGGGTTTGGGGTGGTAGACGCCCAAAAAGCAAGAGGAATGCCCTGCTGCTTTTCTGTGCTTGTGTCCTCTATGGGATTTTTATTGCCAGCAAAGCGGTCCATCTGTGGCCGCAGAAGGAGGACCAGAAAGATGCTTCAGACCACAAAGGATTTGGTGATGCCCCCACTAAAGGATCTAAGGTAGCAGCCGCTGGACCAGCACATGTGCAGCATGGCAACTTTTATTTGGTGAGTGAGGTCCCAGAAGGGGCTGTCCTCCTCCTGAGCACCTCTCCACCAGCAACCCTGAAGCCCAACGTTGTGTACATCACTCTGAGGTCTAAGAGGAGCAAACCAGCCAACATCAGGGGCACAGTGAAACCAAAGAAAAGGAAGAAATATGCAGCACAGGTGCAGCATGAGCACAGCCAAGGTATCCTGCAGGGCCTCCATAAAAATGAGGACCAACAGAGGCTTGCAGAAAGGGAAGGAGATGCCACCAGGGCTGGTGAGGTTATCTTGGTGGCTGAATCAAGGGATAAATCCACAAACCCTCACCAAAGTAACATCAGGATTTACAGTGACAGCGCACCTCCCTGGTTCAGTGCAAAGGACATCAGGGCAATGAAGTTGTTAGCAGACAGTAAGATCCATAAAGTTAAGAAGATGCCTTCACACCATGGTGATCTGATCCTGTTCGAGAACCCGTCCAAGAAACAGCTATTTTCACTAGCCCCCAACCATGCCTGTCAGGGAATCTGTGGTCTTCTTAAACGACCCCTGGACATGAGTGAGGTATTTGCATTCCATTTGGACCGGATCTTGGGGCTTAACAGGACCCTGCCATCTGTGAGCAGAAAGTTTGAGTTCGTCCAAGGTAAGAGGCTCTATTGTTCTTTCGACAAACCATCATCATGTTTCCTGGAAATGTAATGGGTCTGTGATTCTCTCCTCAGTCCCTATAGCTACACATCTGAATTTCCTGAAACACAGAACAAGTTCACAATGTGGTGAACAGCTATTTGCTTTGTAACTGGTAATGTAATACTTCCTTTTCCAGTTTTAATCATCTAGTTGCCCTGCAATATTTTATATATGGAATACGTCGTATATATATCATTGCTTTTGTTATTTTAAGGTTTTTCGTTAATCTATGTATAGGTAATGTGTTGTGTGCATCATTTTTGGTTGGCAGCTACAGACTCAGTAAAGCATTTTATAGTTGTTGGACAATTGTTACAAATCCAGTTTCAGTTCTATATATGCACTTAAAAATAAACAAGATCTGGGTCTTATTGTGTCATGCGTATAATGTGTGCATGTATAACTTTATAGTTTGTGGATACTTTTCATATCAATTGTGATTTGTTCAAATTTTCCTCATTAGTCCATCCATTCAGGATTCTGAAGGAGCAAAATGCCAACTGGATGTAGAATGAATCCTGTAAGGCTAGGATCAGACGAAAGCATTCTGTGCGGACTGTGCGTCCATGCACAACTGACGTACTTTCTGACTGATGACAAGGTAGTGGTCACAGTCTGTTTTCGTGACTGACGTTTTTTTTGACTGATGTAGATGGGAAATAAAATTAATATGAAAAACCACTCTGCATGTCCGTTCTAGTGGTTTTACGTTCTTGCCTAACTTGCGTCCGTTTGCCGCGTCTGTTGTGCGTCCGCACTTCTGTGCAGACTTACTTCGTGTGTGGGTCTCTATTGATCATAATTGTATGCTACCACGGACGTTAAAATGTGCGGCAGCGCGGACATGAACACTGCTCTCGTCTGACCCGAGCCTAAAAGGCACATTTTCATCCAGCCATTTGTCCATTCGCCCACAGGGTATTAAGGACTTGCTAGCCAGCCACCACTGTAAAAAGAAAAAAAGAGGGGGGTTCATAATTACATGGTTTGTGGCATATCAGCAAAAATGTGAGCAGCCAGGAGATGATTACTGCTACTATCCAAGCACTGCTAGGGTTACCGGTACACTACCATTTACATAAGCTTTAACTATTGTGTATTACAAATAAAAACACCCTAGTGGTTATTCGCCGGCATTTCGATGCTCTCTCATTTGGCGAAACTTCCAGTTCAGTTTGTTGAGCCGACGGTAAATTCAGCATTCCCCAAAGTGCAGTGAATCGACATGCATCCGATCCGCCGAATGCCTCCAAAAAAAAGCTAACCAGCCGCCGAAGAGGGGTAAAAAAAAATTCAACTTTTAAAAGGCTTTTAAAAAAAAATTCGTGCACGAAAATGGCTGGAAATAATCTATAAGGTCCTATGAATAGGCCTGTTACAGAATTTTAAAAAACCTCACCATTTAAAAAAAAAATCAGAATAAAACATTTCTAAAAAATTAATAGACTTTTTGCTAGAAATGAAAATAAATGGTTGAATAAATATTCAATAATTTTTTTTTTTTTCTTTACATTGACACCTAAGGGATTCGCCTGCTTAAACCTGGCACATAAAACCACTGAAAATCAGGGCATTTCAACAACTTTTCTCTGAATGGATTAACCATTACTTCTCTATGGGGAATCTCACGAAGGTCATCGTATTTTGCTGGCAATTTGCTAATTGGCGAATTGCCAGCTTTCTGAATAGCCGAATGGCCATGAAATTGCACCGTGCAGGGAAATTCACCATTTCGGTGCTCTCTGAATAACCCCTTTTATAAAACACGTGCTACTGGTTTTTATATTTTGTCTGAAGTAATTGCTTATGAAAAAGAAAAAGTTAAAGTAAGGTATTTTATCTCCGGGTTCCATTTTTCTGGATTTTTCCCATGATTCAACATTTTATCAAAAGCTTTGCTTTGTGGTTCTTGTTTATTTAAGATACATTATTTAACAGTTAATTAGGTGGAGGAGAGAATGTTTAGATAAAGCTATTCTCCAGGAGCTGGCAGCTGAATGAGATATGACAGGAAGCTTAATCTCCCTGGCGGTCTAATTTTTTTCAGAATTTCGTGTCTAAAAGCATCTCAATTTTTGGAAACGTGTTTTTGTACATAGTTAGCCTGTAATAATTAGGAATCACGCACTGAAATCCGTGCAATCAAGAGTCCTTACTGGTAAAATCCTTTATAAATAATAATCAAAAGTAAATACACTGAGTCCAATAAAGTTTGAAACATGACATAATAATTTATTATCCCAAAAATAATTATCCAAAATAATGCAAATAAACGATATTCAATAAAATACAACAAAAACCACTGAAATCGGTCTGAAAACAAGGGAGACGATGTATGGTCTGTTTCTTATCCTGTAGTGCCACCTAGTGGCCGTTCATAAACATTGCACATTATATTATACAGTGTATTATCTTTTTCTAAGTTTGCTGCTGGTACCGCCCCCTGCATCGTGTGACTCGCAGGGAGCCTTACCAGGAAGCAACTCGCCGCGATCACACTGCGAGGGACAGCGAGGGAGCCAGGAGGAGGTGAGTATGCATCCAGCCCGAGTGTGGCTCAGGGTTACCGTTCGCGGTAGTGAAATTTAACCCCCGAAGTCACACTCGGGAATACCACCCAGGGAGGTTAAAAGACTACTAATCTACCCCATGGTAATGTCCTTTGAATATATCCCACACAATACAATGATGTGAGTCGGCTGCCTGCTACACAGTGACCACCATGGGAGGAAACTAAAGGGAGGCAGTTCACAACACAAAAGAACACACAATGGATGCACCCAGTGACACACATAGAATAAAATATTTTCTTAACTAAACATACAAGAGAAAAGCAAAGCGCATGTAAGATATCAGCAAAATAAAATAATCACAATAAGGACAATTCATTTTTTGTTGGTAGTGGCCCCTTAAATATTAGTGAATGAGCAACTATTGCTGCGCAGTTGATAATAAGGGCATGTAAGAGGGCCCCCACATTTCGTTATGTGGTGGGTTAGGCTGGTGTCAGACGAGCGTTTTTATGAGCAGAAGGAACGTCCGTGAGAGTGGACGTTCCTTCCACTCTGACACCCATCTGATGTCCATCATGCCACCTTGCTGAGCGCAGTTAGTGCGCTCAGTGCTGCAAGGCTCGCTCCTCCTATGGAGGATCGCGCTTTGCAGCCCCGTCGAACGTGCGTCATAGCGCTTCGACGGGGAGGCTTTCTGAATAGACATAGCACGCATGCTGTAGCACGCGCGCTACAGCGTGTGGATGGCTCCCGTGTGGCGGATGCCGGGAGGCACGTCCGTATGTGCGCACATAATGTGCTCATCTGACACCAGCCTTAGAACTGTAATAAAATGAAGGGAGGGGGTTATGTCATTGTACAACCTCTGCCCAATCCCTTCCATGGGTGTCTGGTCGGGTATAATACACATGGAAGCAGAATCTCTAACAGTGTTATTCAGAGAAAGGTGAAAATCTGGAGAACTGCAGGAGAAGAGAACAAATAGCCGATATGGAAAGTGAGATAAATGGGAGAATTTTTCTGGTTTGGCTATTTCGACCTAGAATATTCACTTCTCCAGTCATTCTCTTCTTTGAATATAACTGTTAGTTTTCTTTAGTTGAAGATGGAGTTGGTTTCTTTGCCCAGTATAGAACAAGATAATTCAGGGCCTTACAAATCTATTTCAAAAGTAGGAGCAACTAAGGAAAATTAGAAGCCAGGTTCACATTTCTAGGAGTGTGTATATGTATATTTGTGTAGAATATTCCATAGGTGGCAGCCACAAGTAAAAATTGTAGGAGCCACTCTCTACCTTGCCATTGGATTGTCAAACCCAGTCCTATAGTTTGTTGCATACAAAACCACTATGCAAAGGGCTGGTGAAGGTGCGGTCAATAAACATGAACATATTCATTAGTGTTAAATCATGACTTTCATGACTTCAACGTTGAACACGCTGATGCTTGCTTCACCTTGGGTTCTTTTTCGTTTCCTTTATTGTTTTGGTTTATAAAATAAAATGAATGATATTACATTATCAAAAAGGTTTACAAAATGCACAATCAAATATTTTCTTTGTATATGAGATATACCTGGTAAACTATATGTTCATTCTGTGACTGGTCCTAAGATTGCACTTTCAAATTAAAAAATAATCTCGCAAAGCTTTTACATTTTGCATCTTAATTTTCTTCCGAACCCACCTTCATTCACTATAGATGTTGGGCTCTATTACATTCTACACGCAAAAATGCACGGTAAACGCGTGAATTTTTGCGCGAGGCGTTAAATGTTAACACACCTAAATTAACGCTGGTATTACAATCCCCGCGCATTATTTCACGCGTAAAAAAGACGCGCAAAAATGTACACGCATTAACGTTGCGTGCAGAAATCAATGTGCGGACTGTTTTTTCACACGATTCAGCCAATCAGAATTAAGAACCTTAGTTGTCTCACATTAAGTTTTTGCGCCTGTCAAAGTCAATCTGCGCATATATGCTGCATCAAAAAAAAAAAACACGCACAAATTCTCAAATTTATTGTTTGGTGTGTTTTTAGAATGCGTAACTATACGTTGCTGTATTTTTTTTTTTTTATTTGGGCTGGTGTATTTGGTTTTGGCCAGGACGTTCAGATTTGCCTTTAACACCAGCTTTTCAAAGACGTTAAAATTATGCGCGCAAACGCTGTGCGATAAACTTTGAGCATAGATTGTAATACCATCCGCGCAGGGCCGCCATCAGGGCATTACGGCCCATGTTGTAGTAAGGGGCCCGGCCGACTGGGGGGGCCCGCCGTCGGCAGCTTTGTTTACTTTAGGCCGCAGGAGCAGGTACTGCGGCCTACTTGGACCCGGCTGCTGTGCGAGCAGGGAATCAAAGATGGCCACCGGAGGCTGACGGGCCCCCTCTGTGCAGTGGTGTCACGTGGGGGGGGGGTGCACTGGCTGGGTGACACCCTCTTGGAGGGTGACACCACTCAGGGCCAGCCTTTGTGCCTGCTCTTCTCAGCAGCAGCGCTGTCTCTCTGTGGGCATTGATCTGCGCTGTGCATAGAGGAACTCCGCCCCAGCCTGCACAAGCCCCGCCCCTCCATGTGACAGCCTTGGGGCGGGGAGAGGAGGGGGAGCAGGCCTCACACCATCATGGTGGTCTGGCTGCAGACTGGAGAGTGGAGCTCCACAGGAAGTGCAAGGTGGAGCTCCACAGGAAACCTGTGACCTCCACTCCCCATGTGACCTCCACTCACCCATGTGACCTCCACTCACCCATGTGACCTCCACTCAAAGAATTTTTTTCTTTGAAATCAACTTTAATGTGACGAGCAATAAACACAATAATGCTGATTCTGGACATTGGTTTCTGCTTGATTTTCATCTACCTCTGCTTTAACTATTATTCAATGATAATGCAGCTATTATAGAATTGTATTGTTATTAATAGTAGCATTATCATAATTATTAATGTTAATATTATGATAATGCTACTATTAATCACAATATAATAATAGCTGCATTATCATTGTATAATAATTAAGGCAGAGGTAGATGAAAATCAAGCAAAAACCAGTGTTCAGCATTATTGTGTTTATTGCTCGTTATATTAAAGTTGATTTCAAAGAAAAAATCTTTTGAGCGGAGGTCACATGGGGAGTGAGGGGCACATGTTTCACATGTTTCCTGTGGAGCTCCACAGTCTGCAGCCAGACCCCTAGTCTGGGGAGCTTCCAGCACAATGCTTGCCCTGCCCCTTCCTCACACAACACAGCACCACAAGCACGTGCCTGTGGATGGGAGAAGGAGAGAAGCCAGGCCGAGGAGCTGCCCTGACACCCTGCACATGCTGGATCTGGACAGAGGCAGTTAACACGGGCTGCACTGGGAAGGGTAGAAGAGGGGGCTAGAGAGGTGACAGACTGTACACTGGGGGGGGGGGTGATAGCGAGAACACAGGGGGCTGGGGAGGGTGACAGAGGACACGCTGTCATTCAACCATCCTTATCTACCCATCCATCCCTGTCTGTCCTATATATCCATCCATACCAGTCCATCCATCCCACTGTCTATCCGTCCATCCATACCAGTCCATCCATCCCACTGTCTATCCATCCATCGACTCACTGCCATTTCCATTAGAGGTCTATTGTTGTGGATAATGTGTACAAACTCTGCCTTTACTGTTGGTCTATTGCTGTGGATCCTGTGTACGTTCATACTCACTGCCTTTACCGTGAGAGTTCTATTGCTGTGGTGCTCTGATATGCTTAAGTGTAGTAATCTAATTATACTTTAATGCTACATTGCACGAATACACATTTTATGTGATTTTTAAGGTATTGGGAGCAGCACTCTGTAACACGATCTAGATTCAGATTATTTTTTAAATCACAATTTGAATTTCATAGTACGGTCTTAAAATATTTGAACCAGATACTTTATGCTAAATGTGCTGTTGTGCGAGCAATATGTGTGATTAAGATATTGGGACTACAATGTAATGTGGCCACGATTCACATTAAAAATTGAATTCCTATGGAAAGAGGGGGGTCATGGGGGGGCCTATTCTGAGGGTAAGTAAGGGGCCCCAAAAGTTCTGATGGCTGCCCTGCATCCACGTACCACCGCACAAACGCATTTCCGCTCACAATGTTAAGTATAAGACACGCGCAGTAAAGTACGCTCGTGCAGCATTCACGCAGGTTCACCCGCAGTAGACACTAACGCGCAGACATTGCAATACGACGTTCAGTGCAAAGGGTTTTGCCCCTCGCGTTAATTCGTTTTTGCGCACGCATTAACGTTTGCGTGAAGAATGTAATAGAGCCTGTTAAATCTCAAATAGAATATTCAAAACCCCTACTAATGTATATTGTTAAGTGTACCTAAGTAATAACATATACAGGGTTATTCAGGGCAAGGTGAAAACCAGGAGAATTGGCAGAAGAGAACAATCTAGACCAAATGGGGGAAATTTTCTGGTTTTGGCTATTTTGACCTAGAATTTTCACTTATCCAAAAGATCTCCAGGGTTTCACCTTTCTCTGAATAACCCTGATAGAGTCCATCGAGTTTTGTGGTTTAATTAATCTCAAAGCAGCTACATGTCCATTATGAAATATGTGGTTAACTACATCAAATGTATCCCACAAAAGAACATATGTTAAGCTATGTAAAGTATAGTATATAATGTATATTTGTTGGTGATCTTCTTCAGACTATTACATTTTATAACACGTCAGCAAATATTGAATCCCATAATACATAGAGATGCCTGTTTAGCATTAACTTGCAGGGTAAAAGAAACACATCCCTACTTACCCCTGATATATGTACATGCCATGGTGCTATGACAAGATGTGCATGCAATGGGAGTACTTTGATGCTGTACCATTGTGGGCAGGATTTTTTTCCATGGCAACAGTTCAGTGTTTTTATTTCTGCTGACCTTTCTTCAGAGGGCAATAGTGCTAGATTGTATATGAAGAAATTCACAAGCAAAAAAAAAAGTCAAAATAAAATATCTATTTTGCTCAGGAAAATTATTTATTATATATACTCCCTGTTAGATTTCTTTTACTTTGTGTAGAGCAATCTATAAAAGGTTAAATGTGCTGTGTGATGACTTATGTACCAAAGAATGATGCCCTCCCAAAACCTTAGTCCCGAACTCAGTCAGCCAATATAGGGCCAAGCAATACAGACTCTGGTTCCCCAGCGAATAAACACATGCCCCTTCTCTGGTTGAAATGATGATTCGAGAGCAACTATTACATTAGTAATTTTACAGCACCAGCATCCAACATATTCCGCATTGCTTTACAAATGGGAATACACAAACAAAAGTCATACTAATACAAAGGGAAAATAGTCCCTGCCCTTGGACCAAGCTAACAATTACAGTGTTTATACAACTGCTCTGCCAGACGGCTCATGACCTCACAATCCAAAGGTCACAGTGGGATATGAGACAAAAGGGAGTAAGGGTGTGTGAAGTCTCTGGCCTGTGGGAGCAATGTGAAGGCTGTGTAAACTACATTGGACGTGAAGCTTTTAATAAGGTGTTATCGAGTGAACACACCTGAAGGCTGACTGCATAAAAGTAAGTTATTCACAGGATGTGTGAGAGTTTTTGCAGTGCAAGAGTTACTTTGCGGTGTACATCGGAGGATGGGTTCTGGCTGATGGTAGTTGCCGTTACTTTGTGGAGTGGCTAGATTTGAACGGATCAAATGTGAGCAAATTCTCCATCCTATATAACTACTAGTGCAAGTGGGTCAGTGACCAGATTCCAAGTTGCTTGTACCTGTGGCATAGCTGCTGTTTTTCATACATGGAATTATTGTAAGTGTGATGGAACCTACCGTCACTGGGGCATCTGGAGGGGGCTGTGGGCTAGCCTCCTGCCCAGTGACCTTGGCCTATGGAAGAAACATGGGAATTGCCTGGTAAGAGCACGGAAAGGAGCCAGGACTTGAGACCAGTTCCCTAAGTGCCCAGCAGGCACACTCGGTCTGGATACATACCCGTCCCTGCAGTACACTCCCTCACTGTCCCCGACAGTCATCTCCAGCCGATCGCGGCATCCTGGTTCCCTTCTTCTGAGAAGGGAACCAGGAAGCAGGACGTTGCGATCGGACGGAGGTGAATGCAATTGCGGGAGGTCAGCGAGGGAGTGCAGGTACTTGTATGTATCCAGCCCGAGTGTGGCTCGGGGTTACCACTTTCAGCAGTGAAATTTAACCCCGAGCCACACTCAAAGAAAACTGCCAGGGAGGTTAAAAAAATTGCCCATGTTTGGCGTGGCTTTGTTCACTTTATGAGCTTACCAGGGACAGACTAGAAATAAGCTATTTTGGGTTTAGTTCCTATTCCATGTTGGGTACCTGATCTCCCAATTTCTAGGCATCACCGTCTGCAGACAGTAGTTCCATAGTGTCTGTTGGTTAAAAATTTTTTACATTGAAAACTATGGGATTTGCTTGTTTAAACCTGTCGAGCGAATGCACCGAAAATCTGGCCGTTTCGCCAACTCTTCACTGCTATTCGGCATTTTCTGCATAGATTAACCAATACTACTCTATGGGTGATTTCACTGCCGGCCGAATTGCACGGTATTTCACTGGCAATTCGCCAATATTTGGATTGCTAGCTTCCTGAATAGCTAAATGGCCACAAAATTACACAGTGAAATTCACCTTTTGGTGGAAATCGGCTGTTTTTTACTTACCCCTTGTGTATTTGGGCAAACTTTACAATGAAGTTAACCCATTAATAACTCCTCTGATGTCTTTTGAATAATTTCTCACTGGATTTTTAAACTTTTACTTCCTTTGATGGGAGACAAGTATAGCATAGCTAACCCTTTTTGAATTCGCATTGTAGAAGTTACTGTAGATGTTACTGAAACAACATTTGTTTCCTGTGTTGCCACGTGATCCTAAATATTCTTTTTTTATTTTTCAGAGAGGATTAACATTTAGCCTTTTTAATATATTACAGTAGTTTCTGACATTGTTTTGTCTCTACAGAAGCATGTTCAGATCTGTTTGCATACTTTACCATAAGCGCATAGTGGAAAGTTTCCACAATATGAAAATATCTGTACTGACATTAAATAAAATTGAGAGAAATTCATGAGTGATTATAAAGCAAATAATTAACAAGTAAACATCTATAACATGGCGAACAAGCAACACATTCATAAGGGTATTTATAGCGTAATATTATTTCCCAGGGGAATTTTAACAGAATGCATTGTGTTAAAACATAAGCCATCTGCTGTAAGACTTATGAACTAACGTTCTCACAGCAACTCTGGCTAAAAAAAACTAATTATAAACTTATTCCAACACATCCTGTTTATTGACTATAGTAAAAAAAACAAGGTTTTAAATAAAGTATATGTGTAAAACATAACAAGAAAAAAATGTCATCTGCGCTTATCCCTATAACACCATTTGAAACACCAGTTTGTCTCATGACTAAGGTTTTCCTGTATCTCTGTATATTTTTTCGTATCTCCAGCCAGGTCATCCTTGCAGCTGTCCCGCACCGTAGTTTTGTTTTCAATCCCAAAGTGGAATTTTTCTGGAGAGTGTATAAAAGAAAACCCACCAGTTTGTCTCATGACTGAGAAGTATGTGGTTGCTTAGAAAGCTGCTTTTGGCTTCATTAGGTAGGACTCGCCTCACTAGAGGTGCCGTGGTGTGGCAAGTGCGCTTACACTTCAATGGCCATTCAAGTAAACCAAAGCCTCTAATTGTGTTTTGTTTCACATGGTGTTAGAGGGATAAGCGCAGATTACATTTTTTTCTTGTTATGTTTTACACATGTTACTGGGCTGGATACATTTGGTAGTTGCAGCCACCCTGGCAGGGCTCAGGCACGACACCGTTTTCTTGTATGTCACACTTATAGTATTTATTATGTTTCTATTTTGTGTAAAAAAAATTAAAAAAATTCTCTCATATTTGTCAACATATACTGTATATACACAATATACTTGGTAAATCCTGCACTCAGGCTTTATATTCTGTAGTTTCCCAGTGCCTGTCACTTGAGTGATGGCCCTCTTGGGTCATAAATCAAACTTAACTTTTATTCCATCATTTTAAAATTCCATATTTCCGCTACATCCTTGGATTCTTCCGGACCTAAATAAAACACAGTATTTAATACAAACAAGAAACCGTCACCTCGCCTCTTGTACAGCGTTCATTCCTCACCAGTGCGCATGCGTCTGCTTCCATCCCAGAAAGGATGACATAGTAAAGTGTAACCATAATTATAAGACGCCACCAAGTATCCCAAAGCCTGTGCATAGTAACATCTCCATGTATCTGTCACATCTCATGGCGACGCTGCAGAAAGAAAGTCAAAACCTGTATACAACCCTGGTAGCCTGCCTGTTTCAGATTTCCTCCTGCATCATGTGCATCTTGTCAACATTGGCTGGTTTCCTTTAAATCAACCACACCCGCATCCAGTCAATGCTCTGACATTAACATCTGAATCCTCACCTTGTGCGGACCTGCAGTTAAACTTCCAGAGCCTTGTGGCTATTCCTGTCTGAACTATCTGTGTACCGAACCTCTGCCTGTTTTCTGACCTTCCAAGATCGCCGCTGGCCAAAGACCCTTGCTTGTTTTCTGGACTATTCTTGCGGAGACTCTCTTCACAGATCTACAATTCTCATTTATCCAGGTTTCCAGTTTCTATTGTACCAAAGACTGTGTTTTGAACATTTTCTATTTTTTCCTCAAAGATTTGTTTATACAGATTGCTGCCCTTTTTGTTTCATTCAATATACTTTCAGCTATTTTTACACCAATCTTTTTTGCATTCATTTTTGTTACTGCAAATTGGGTTCTCGCCTTGTTCACCGGTATTTACCGGATACGATTCCTGACAGTATCTTTAAAGTGAACTGAATTAAAGATATCTTCTGTGACTTTATGATGGAATAAAAGTTGAGCTTTGCTTTAGAAGACTACACTTGAGTCTAAGGGCTTGACAAATTTGCTCTGAATCTAGGCACCAGCTACAAAAGTTAGGAGCCAGTTTTTGCTTCAGTCTAACAAAGATTTACTTTCAACAACTAAAAGATACACAATACCATGTTTTTAAGACTACGAGTACCAATATTCTTTTTTCCATGTACTCACCGATACGTTTATATAATGTCATGTGATGCTTTCCAGTAAAGTTTTTGCTATAAGCCTGTCCAATTTATGATAGCATTGAAATGTATGGTCAGACACCCTATTTACCCACTGCACACACAGACACACAACAGACCTCACATATAAATGTATACACCAGGGCTGGATATATTTGCATTAATTGTAGGAGACTGGAAGAAAACCTTGAAGCCAACTATCAGGGTTATCCAAAGAGATCCGAATTGCTTGAGAAAGGTAACCGAAGGCTGAAAATCAGCGTTTGGTTACCTTTCCTGGCCATTCGGCTATCCAGAGAGCAGGCAATTCGCCAAATCCTGGCGAATTGCCTGCACATACGGTGCCTGTTCGAGGGCAGTGAAATCCCCATGAAAAGCACTGCTTCGGCTATTCAGAGAACACAAACCAGCAGTGAAAGGTTCCCCTAATGCCCTGCCATTCGGTGGTTTAATTCGGCAAATTAATTCAGGAGAATCCCATAGGCTTCAATGTTAAAAATATTCCCGTTTTAATTCAATATCTAATAAACCGTTCAGTATAAAATTCTGCAGCAAAAAGTCTCTTTATTTATAGATTTTTTAGGATACTTTAAGCATTTTTCCGATTATTTTTTTTTTTTTTCTTTTTTTCAGTTTACTTATTTTTTTGTAACAGCCCTCTTTATTATCATTCCCTGGACCTCCTGTGAAAATTTCAGACATTTTCGCTCAGTAGTTTCTTTGCAAACAGCGTTTCATTTTCCCAGATTCATACAAATGGTTTTTCTAATTTATTCACTGCCTCCTCTACGTCACAGCTGCTTCGGCTCTGTGTGATTCGGCTCCTGTTCAGCTCCTGTTCGTCTTTTTCAAAGGTTAATCCAGATGTTTTTGCTTGTTTTCAGCGTGCATTCGGTTAGTTTTCGTCAGGTTTGCGGCAGCTTTTCCCTGCAATTCGGGGACCCTGTGGTGCTTGCTGAATACACCGCAGGGTCACCGAAATGCAATCGGCAAAAGGAACCGAATTGAAGAGAACGAAAAGTCACCGAACGTGCGGTGACTTTTCGAATCTCTTTGGATAACCCTGTAGATGTTTACATGCCAGGCAAAGACTGATTTTAAATTGCTGTAAAATAAACTGGAAATTTAGGAGCCAGGAGTAAAATTCTAGGAGCCAGTGGCTACCAAGCCCATGGATTTGTCAAGCCCTGGTCTAATAAATGTTGGATACATATGAGTAATGTGGTGATAGCAGTAAGCCAAATTATGGTATGAAATTGTTCTTCCATAACTGATATCACAATTTTCTGTAGTGTAGAAATGTATAATGTAAAGCAAATAATGCAGTCCTCTTATCCTCCAAGTGTCTATCAGGGAAAGACAGTACCTAGCTATTTCTTCCTGTCATTTCTATTTTAAGGCTGATGTATATTTAGTGGGCATGCGGTTATAAACACAACTGCAAAGCAGAAAGACACGACTCCCAATGAGCTTCTAAACTAGAAAAAACTTGCTATAAAAGAGAATATTTCAGTCTTGTTAAAAAAAATCATGTTTTATTTGTATAATTGTTTGCCAGATTAAGGGGGTTATTCGGAGAGCACTGAAACGCCGCTGACATTTCGGTGCTCTCTCGTTTCCCGCACTTCCCTGTACTTTAGGGAATCAAAGTTCCCCACCCTGCGGTGAATTCAGCATTCACTGCAGGGTAACCGGAGTGCAGGGAAAACCCGCTGAACACAGCGCAGACCAGTCTCCGGAAAAAGCCGACAAGCTGATGACGAATGGGGTAAGGCTGGGGTCAGACCAGCGCATTTTTAACGTGCGTTCTGGCGCACTTAATCACGGCCGCACTAGCAGCAAATGACGGGCAATGACGGCCAATATACGAAGTACGATCGCACGAAAGTCCGGCCGCGCAACGCAAGTGGAAAATGAACGCATTTTTTCGAGAACGCAGAACCTCTAGTACGGACGTACAGAGTGCGCTGCGCCCGCTAGCGGTGTGTGTGTGTGATTTGGAGACGTCAGACCCTGCTCATGTCCGGCCAACATAACGTCCAGACGCAAAAAGTTTCCTGGTTTGGATTCGTAAAACATCATGCACGAACATGCGCATCGTATGACCGTTTTCGCATATTCCGTGAAAAAATACATCAATCCGTTCGGACGCACTTTTTTACGTTCGCGTGTAAAAATGCTTTCGTTTGACCCTAGCCTTAGGTAATAAAAGAACAATACGATTGAAAGTGTCAAAATTGAAATGCTGTTTGCAAAAAAATCTACTGAACCAAAATGCCTGGAATTTACATGTATGGTCCTATGAAAGATAATAAAAAGGTCTGTTACAGAAAAAAGAAGAAATGCTTAAAGAAAACGCAAATTTTTTTCTGCCTAAAACTTCCTAAAAATCGATAAAGAAAGAGACCTATTACTACAGAATAAAATAATAAACAGTGTATTAGATATTGAATAGAAACTGGAATATTTTTAACATTGAAGCCTATGGGTTTTGCCTGAATAAATCTGCCGAATGAAACCACCGAACAGCAGGGCACTTCGGCAACTTTTCACTGTTGTTCGGTGTTGTCTGAATAGATTAACCATTGCTTTTCTATGGTTGATTTCACTGCCTTCGAACAGGCACCGTATGTGCTGGCAGTTCGCCAAAGTTTGGTGAACTGCCTGCTATCAGAATAGCCAAATGGCCTCAAAATGTCACCGTATGGGGGAATTCCCAGTTTGGTGACATTTCTGTGCCAGATCGGCTCTCTCTGAATAACCCCTATAGAATATGATAGCTGGTTGTAAAATAGCACTGGACAAGCCTACAGATATTACCTGAAACACCGTGGCATTTTATGGCTGTTTGAAATGTTTAGAGCTTATATGCCTCTGATACAAAAAGAATGTAGGTTTATAGACATTAGACAAATGCTTGAAACTGTAGTCTTCTCAAATTCATTAAAAAACTGGCCATGGAAAGCAGCTGCAAGAAAAAATCTATATCCTATAACACTCTAAGTCATTGGAAAAAAAAAAACAAAGCATCCCTACAACCCGTGGGACTTGTTTTAATCTGCCCAATCAACAAAATCAATATTTAGCCATTTTTCAGTTCAAAAGATGTACACTATATTGCCAAACGTATTCACTCACCCATCCATATGCGAGTCAAGGCAGGTGAGCGAATACTTTTGGCAATATAGTGTATATTAGGGTATACCACCATTTTCAATTCCCTGCAAATGTTCGACTCAATTGTTGGCAACAGCTTTTTTTTAAACTTTTATATAATTCATAGTTTATAAAAACCTCAACTAAGAAAAAGTGCAAAGTTTCCTGGAAGACAAAAGTAGAGAACAGAAACAAAGGACAAAAGTGCCATTAGAAATTGAGCACTACAAAGCATTGATATACATGTCAAATGATGAATCTACTCAATGTCCAGGCAATCCCCCCCAAGAGGGTATAGCACAAATGGCCAAATCGGCACCATAAAGGACAAAAAGAGTAGTAAACATAAGCGAGAGAAAAGGGGGGGGGGGTTTGAGGCTGTGGTGGTGAGGATGTAGTCTTGGTGAAAACTGTTATGTGGGAATAAATGCCACATAATAGTTCTGAGGGGTGCCGGACAAGATCCCTACAGCCAGGTTCCCTAATGCCAACATCCCGTCGGCCAACTTCCAGACAGAACAAGTGCCAGACATACCAAGTTCCCTACACGGACAACTTCCAGACATCCAAAATCCCAGCGGCTAACTCTAATCCCAACACCCTAACCCTTAGGGAGTTAGGTTTAGGGGGTTATGGCTAGGTTTAGAGGTTTAGGGTTAGGACTAGGTTTAGGGGCGTTAGGGTTAGGGCTAGGTTTAGGGGCGTTAGGGTTAGGGCTAGGTTTAGGGGCGTTAGGGTTAGGGCTAGGTTTAGGGGCGTTAGGGTTAGGGCTAGGTTTAGGGGCGTTAGGGTTAGGGCTAGGTTTAGGGGGTTAGGGTTAGGGCTAGGTTTAGGGGGATTAGGGTTAGGGCTAGGTTTAGGGGGGTTAGGGGGTTTAGGGTTAGGGCTAGATTTAGGGGGTTAGGGAGTAGGGTGGGTGTTAGCCGCTGGGATTTTGGATGTCTGGAAGTTGGCCTTCAGGGAATTGTCTGTGTAGGGAAGTTGGCCATTGGGATTTTGGCATTAGGGAACCTGGTTGTAGGGATTTTGACCCAAACCCAGTTATGAGTATTTTGATGGCTCAGGTGTCCTCCAGAAGAGTTAGTCATTTGCCTGTCCATCTACCAGCTGTTCCACTACCCATCACATCTTCTTCTACCAGGAAGGGAGCATATTTTTCCCAATAAAACTATTGTCGCACAGAATGATCTTGCTTGTCTCTGTTTTGTGCCTATACTTTTAATGGAAATTTTAGCGTCAGAGGTTTATTTCAAAATTATCATTAAGCCAAATTAAAGAAAATAAAGTACTGAAAGGTGTTGATAACTGGATTTTCAGGTAGGGAAACATGGAACAGCCCTCTGAAATCAGACTGAATACCTTCAAAAATAATATTGTTGATTTTAGCAATAAAAACATAATCATCCTAAAACCTAACCTAACCATATAAGTCAGAAACACCAATGGTTACTTTTAGTATTAGGGTTACTAACAAGGATTAACCCCTTAATGACCGCTGACGTACGATGTACGTCCTGCCCACGGGTCTCCCTTAGACCCACGGACGTACATAGTACGTCAGCGGCTCCTAACCTCCCTCCCTGCCCGATACTTACCTCCCTCGCTGGATCCCTCACAGATCTGGCAGGGAGGAAGTCTGCCCATGTGATTTAGATGGGCCAGCGAGCTCGATGATGTCACTACGCTGCGTGGTGACGTCATCAGCAGGCGCCCCCATTGAAATCAATGGAGGGGAGGGGGGGCTCTATCTCCCCAACCATTGAAGCTAGAGCGCTGCAAGTTGCACCGCTGGAACGGGGAGAGTCTCAGGGGTGTGTGGCATTTCGCTGCCGGATTGCGATTCGGTACAAATTTGTGCCAAATCCTGATTCAAAACCTGGAGGGGGCTGACATCGTGGATGTCAGCCAAGCCTCCAGGTCACCCTCCACCCACTGACATCCCCACCATATGTGTGGGGATGTCAGTGGGCCAGTTAACCCTCTAGCTGCCAATGGGAGATAACGGGATCCAAAGGATCCCCCTATCTCATGATCCGTGGCAGCTAGAGGGTCATGCCTTTCCAATGATACCAAACATGACTAGGTTCGTTGTAACAAAAAGCTAAAAATAAAAAAACAAAAAAAACAAATTAAATGTTTTTTTTTTTAAAATTCTTTTGTCTTGGGGGGTTTAGTTAAATAGGACCTAGGCTGTCATCTAAAAATAATGAGTATAAAACAGTCAGAATGAGTTCAGCGCATATAGGTGAACTGGCTCAGCAATGAAGGGGTTAAAAAGCAGCCTTATGTCTGCGTTGTATTATCATTCCCTTGTGTAGTTATTGTAGCGTGTCGTGTTGTATACACTATTGTTTACCTTATGTGTATCTGTAAGTAATTCCTTTATTTCCCCATGATTCTATCAAACACATCAAGATCTGGCTTAAACCAGATTCTCTGCCCCTCCCTCAGGCTTTGGGAGGGGTAAATTACTGGGAGGCTATGGAAATCCTGGGGGGGGGGGTTACCATTGTATTCTGTACACTCCTCCTGTGTGTGTTTTTAGAAACCTAGAAACATAGAAAAATGTCAGCAGATAAGAACCTTTCGGCCCATCTAGTCTGCCCAATTACATGGATACTTTACCTGGATTTATCTTTTGTTTAGGATAGCCTTATGCCTATCCCATGCCTGCTTAAATTCAATTACTGTTTTGGCCTCTACCACTTCAACTGGAAAACTGTTCCATGTATCCACCACCCTCTCAGTAAAATAATGCTTCCTGATGTTACTTTTAAACCTTTGCCCTTCTAATCTATGTCCTCTTGTTTTGCTACTTTGTTTCCTTGTAAATATACTCCCTTCCTCTACCTTGTGGATTCACTTTACGTATTTAAATGTTTCTATCATATCTCCTCTGTCTCGTCTTTTTTCCAAGCTGTACATGTTAAGATCATTATGCTTTTCCTGGTAACGTTTCTCCTTCAAGTCGTACACCATTTTAGTAGCCCTTCTCTGAACTCTCTCTAAGATGTCTATATCTTTCTGGAGATACGGTCTCCAGTACTGCACACAGTACTCCAAGTGAGGTCTCACCAGTGCTCTGTACAGTGGCATGAGCACTTCCCTTTTCCTACTGCTAATACCTCTCCCTACACAACCAAGCATTCTGCTAGCATTTCCTGCTGCTCTATTACATTGACTACTTACCCTTAGATCCTCTGAAATAATAACCCCTACATCCCTTTCCTCAGATGTTGAGGTTAGGACTGGATCAAATATTCTATATTCAGCCCTTGGGTTTTTACGTCCCAGGTGCATTATCTTGCACTTATCCACATTAAAACTCAATTGCCACAGCTCTGACCATTGTTTTAGTTTACCTAAATCATTTGTCATTTGGCTGATCCCTCCAGGAACGTCAACCCTGTTGCAAATCTTTGTGTCTTCAGCAAAAAGACATACTTTTCCATTAATACCTTCTGCAATATCACTAAAAAAATATTAAAGAGAATGGGTCCAAGTACTGACCCCTGAGGTACCCCACTGATAACAAGTCCTTGCGCCGAATAAACTCCATTTACCACAACCCTCTGTTGCCTGTCACTCAGCCACTGCCTAATCCATTCAACAATATTGGAATCCAAGCTCAAAGATTGCAATTTATTGATAAGCCTTCTATGCGGAACAGTATCAAAAGCCTTACTGATATCTAAATAAGTCGTGTCACCTCGCTCACTTTTATTTGGTCCGTTTTTATGTTGTTTTTCACATACAGGGCCACTCCTCCTCCTTTCCTACCTTCTCTGTCTTTTCTATATAAAGAGTATCCCGGTATTGTTATGTCCCAGTTATTTTTCTCACTGAACCATGTCTCCGTAACCACCACTAAATCTACTTTTTCAGCTGCCATCATTGCCTCCAGTTCATTGATTTTATTGACTAAACTGCGAGCATTTATAGACACGACTCTGAGCTTGTCATTTTTTACCCCGCACGTTGCTTGCACCCTCCGATTTAGTTTTGGGGGACAATCGGGCAGATTGTTTTTTTACCTTTTTGTCCCCCCACTCCTAGTTTAAATATTCCTTTGTGAAATCGTTGTACTTCTCACTGAGCTCATATATTTCCCTATGAGTAAGATGCAAACCATCTATTTTATACAGTTCCTTTCTGCTCCAATTAGAGCTATCATGGGACACAAAGCCAAATCCTTGCTCCCGACACCATTCCCGAAGCCACAAATTAAATTCCCTATTGCGCATCTGCCTATCCTGAATGTTATGCACAGGCAGAACTTCAGAGAATGACACAGTGGACGCAATCTGTTGTATTTCACCTCCAAGAACACAAAAACATTCCTTAATCTCAGAAACCTCATTGCTAGCCAAGTCATTTGTCCCTAGATGGACTAGAACGTCCACTTCCCCTTGCTGCTTTGCTTGTTTGACAATATTGAGAATACGTCTCTTGTCTCTACGAGTAGTAGCCCCAGGAAGACATCTCCCCAAACCACTACTCTCCAGCTCAACACCTCTTATGATAGAATCACCCAGCAACAATTGCCTTCTATCAAATCCCACCTTTTCCTTTTTGTCCTTGGTTGCAGTCCTGCATACCTTTAGGCATAGGGGATAGTGGTTTCTCAACTATGGTGTCTGAGCCTACTTCCGTCTTACCACTACACTCTGAAAGTGCCTCAAAAGAATTAAGAGCCACAGACTGTGGGACATGCCTTCTATCCACAACTCTAAGTCTACCAGATCCTACAGTAGTCCATCTGCCACTCCTAGGAGGCCTATGTGGCAGTGGCTTTGTAACAGTCATAGCCTCAGTTTGTCTAACCAGATAATTTACAAATTTCAGACTTCAAACAGGCAATTTCCTGCTGCAGTAAAGAGAACTGCCTACATATCAGGCACACTCCAAACCTCCAAAAATTGGATCTAAAAACAAATGCATGACAGCTCTTACACTGGGCCAAGCCTGCCATTATAAAAGAATGGATTTAAAACCAGCAAATCTTACCTTTTTAGGTTTTCTACCTCCTGTCTAACCTCCGACTACCTCCAGAGTATCTCTAAGTGCTCACTTGCAAGGCTTGCACTTAGAAGGCTTCACAAGCTCTATTTTCCAACTGTAAACCCTGAATAAAGTAATTCCCAGTTAAATTTTCACCCTGCAAGGAGCTCCGGCTATTGACTGGGTGGGTTTCGGCCAGAATCAGTACTCCTTCAGGATACTGACGTGAGGGGAGCATTCAGCACGTGGGTACGGGACCCCATGCTACAGTGACATTAATTGACATCTATCCGTGGTAATTCTACACTAATATATCCTCTACTTTATGCACCATATGTTTGAAACTTTGTTGGTTTTTAGCTCTTACTGGGTTAATACAGCAGTTTGACAAAAAGTATTGTACTGCCTGTGTTTTTACTGTAGATTTTGGAAGACCATTCAATATGTTTGAAACCAGAACACAATGTAATACTAGTCTCTTTGGTCATTTACAGGGTTAAGATGAAAAGTGCTTAGGTCTCTGTTTTCAGATGGTTTTGCTTACAATTATCTGTGGTCAGTTTCCTCAGGAAGGTGACTCATATGTAAAATTTGTCTGTTAAATTCCGGTGCTATTGTTCAGTAATTCCCTTGTTGCACTTAAGGGGCTAATGATAGTTTGTCTTCTCTTTGGTAAAGTTATTATTTTCGCCTTATTTTACATAACCACAAGACATAAATAAGCATCCGATTGTGAATTTAAATAAACATAATGTAACATAAATTAGTTGCATATGAACAACGAACAATGAGGTTGTCATGAACAAAATGATGTTAACATTAGAATGAATTTTTGAGGTTCCCAGTTTCTTTTAAAGGAACATCTAATTTGAATTATATGGTAATTTGCAACATTTTGCGCTTTGAGACCTATAAATTATTATAATAATAATATAAAGTATTGTGTGAGTTTTTTTATATACTTTTTCTAAGTAACAGGGATATTTGAGTAGTATTCAATTATATCGGGTTTTGTTTGTATTATGTAATCTTTAAATGTTTGATAAAGCTTACCAAATAATGAGCTGTTTACTTCTATTTTTCAGTTAAAAAGATAAATTAATCTTTAGTTTTCATTAGTGTTCATTCTGTCATCCTGTCTTGTAACTCCATAGCCTGATATCCATCATCTTTCCACCAACATGAACAGCAGAAAGTTTGATCACCTAGAATAAACCGGGAAAGTTTGTCTAGGAAATACAGCACTTTACCCAAGTGCTCAGCCAGACATCCCGTGGGCTTACACTCTAAGGGACGGGGGTAAGTGAAACAGATGGGAGCAGAGGGAAGGTGAAGCTGGTTGCTAGAAGAAATGTCATGATGATTGCATGGGAAGGACCAGAAGGTTGGGCTGACTGAAGACAATTAGAGAGAGAAGTGGAAACAGCTGTAAGGGAGACCTTAAATTGTGGACCAGGCCTGGGTGGGAGGGTGGGTGGGACAGCAGAGTGGAGAAAATTGTGGTCTGTTTGTCTGAGTATGCTGGAAGAGAGAATAGAGATGTAGTACATGTGCATTTAAGAATCTACACCACAGGAGGCGGAGCAGAAAAAGGAGGGTAGCGTGAGAAGCGTAGGAGAAGACTAAGAAAAAAAGGGAACAGTCTAAATGCACTGTGATATCATTAGAGTGCATTTACAGACAATAAGCATTATTTGACAGGGCTTCGTCTGCAAGTCAATATGGTAATGTGTTCATAATGCAGCTAGGTCTACCACCGAAAAAGATTATGAAGTCTCAGGACTCTAAAGAAATCCAGTACATCTGCAAAATATCTGACGTGCTGGGACTTTACGGACATATTCTTGATGATATTTGCAAAGAATTTTGCTTGGATTCCTCCAGAATAAGACTGAATCATGTTAACTCAATCTCAGGCACCAGAAGATACTGTTGAAGATCGAGTTAATTTAATTGTGATAGTGCAAGGTTTATATCAGCTGAATAAATATGAATAACGTATAGAGGTATTCTAAGAAGAAAAGCAGCTGTTGGTGACAGATTTATGGATTTTTCCTATCATTTTCTTTCTCTTCTGGATGCCCCTCTGTGAATAATTCATAACATTCAGTTGCTTTATGTTGGATGCTATGCATGGTATTGGTACCCTCTCGTTGGAAATGTACTGTGGAAGTGCTTAGGAATCAGGAAGATCTGATCTCTTCTTTAGAGTAAGTAACAACAAGAAGTCCTATGGACTCCAGGAGAAAATTCTAGGGTGGACCAAGCTACTAACATAATGGCTGTAACTTAATTAAGCTAGCAGTAGGGAGATACTGGATCGGGCCTTTCTGTGGTGGTGCCAGCATTTGCAATGACGCTTGTAGATCCTATTTGGAAATGATTTGGTATAGGCCAGAGGGATAGACGTTTGGGGTCACTGGGTTTCATTCAAGACCCTCACTTGTCAAGCTTGCTATCAGTAGCAGGTAGTGGCGCAAACTCAGCTAGTCTACTTTTGGTTTAATCCTGCATATTACTTACATTTTTCTGTTTTCCAATTTGCAGCCCAATTAATCCAGAAGTGATTTTTTTTTAAGGTATTGCTGTTCAAGGCAGGTAGTTAACAAGATGCAATGACTATTCCAGTCTTGCATGTCTGAAACTGCTTTGTAGATACAATATTATGAATAAGTTTGATATTATCTGGTCCTTCAGTAGCTGATAATGTTTTAGTCAGTCATAGTTGGCAGTTAGTCAGCATTGAGCTAGCTAGTGGGAAAGCATTTTAATTTGTAACTTTAACTCATCGGTACTTTTCCCTAAGGTTACTTATTTATTCAATAATATGCAACCAGTCACTAAACCATTTATTCGTACCTTTTTGTCATTAAAGAAATGTCAGTTCTTAAAACCAAATGTGTCCCCTTGGGTTTCATTTCATAATGAGAAAAGAGACAAGCGGTTGAACTAGATTTTAAGAAAAAGTACATGATGACTATGTTCTCGTAATCTATTCATTTAAAGAAGTGTTTAATTTCTCTTACTGTGCTTCAGTTATCTCTGCTTTTATCTACATTATTCTCCAGGTTAATTGTCTTATATCTCGGTACGATAAACCTAAGACTTCTCTTTTTGCATTTGTTTCCTAGATGGTCTCCCCTGTCCTGTAATTTTATGGGATTCATCTCTAGCTCCAGCAGACAACACCACACAATCCTCTATCAAACTGAAGTGGAGCACTTACCAGCAAATATTAAAGCAGAACTGTTGGTTGAATGGCAAAATTCCTAAAGCAGAATCAGGCTGCACAGAGATTCATCACCATGAATGGTCCAAGATGGCGCTCTTTGATTTTCTTCTACAAGTAGGCATATATTAAAGTAACAATGAAAGTATTTGATCGTGCAACTTATTGCTTCTGTACAAATGCTAATTTATTTGTCTCAATACAAGTTTCCTTTGTAGATAGCTCAAAAGTCTCATCAGAATAAGGAGCTCAGTGTGTCTGCATAATTCTTTCTAATTGGTGAACAAAAGGGGCAGTAGCTATGTTACAAATGCTTTACTAAAGAGACACTCTACACCTTCAGGCCACTTAAATGTTTTAAAGTGGTCAGGATGTGTAGAGTTCCTCCCCCTAACCCCCACCCATGGTGCCAATTTGGTGTAAACGCTGGGTGAAGCGGAATACTTTTCCTCTGCCCACAGTGTTACCAGCAGCAAGGATTTAGAATTTCCCAGCTGCTGGTCACCAGATTGGTTACTAGTAACATCAGCATGCTCGCGTCACCTCTCACAGACCGTCTGCGATAGCGATCAGCGAGTGTCCTGAGAGAAGGCAGCTGATTCCATGGTTCTGTGCATGCAAGGTATCAAAGGGGTAACCCAGATAGCAGAGTCCAGGGGCAAGCCAAAGGGTCGTGGGCAGATACACGGGAGTTAGTGGAATCATCTTCTTGCTACTGAACAGGTAGGTAGCACACTGAGCACCAACAATGCAGAAGCACTGTGTATTTGATGTTCCACCCTTAAGTAGGGATGCACGGAGCTGGTGATTGGGAGCACCTGTTGATTCTGCTGAGAGCTACCGCAGAGGCAAGGTCCAGCAGGGCAGTGCTTGAAAGATGCTGCCTGAGTGGATTCAAGGTGGAGCAGGCATCTACCAAAGGTCGTGACACCTGGAGTCTTCCTTTAACTCCTTCACTACCAAGATCAAGATATCTCGGGCTTCAAAGGTCACATCCGGTGCCCCAATATCAAGATATCAATTGCTGAAAACGAATTTTGATTGCTTTGGGGCTGCAGAAGGTGCTCTCAAAGTTTTAGCCCTGTGGGCATAATGACCAAAGAGCTAAAACTGTAAAATCAGCTGCGCAAAGCTCTGACATATCTGGCTTTCAGCAGCCGTTGCAGGGGGAAAAAAGAGCTACGGCTGTTATGGCTGTAACTCAATTTGGTAGTAGATGGCGCCATAAACTGGCCAAATAGGTTATTTACAGTAAGAACTATTTCTTCTAGTATAATTAATTAAAAATGATTTTACTAAAAAAACACTGGTTTGTGACAATGTTTTTTGGAAAATCACTTGGTAGTGAAGGGGTTAAGGAGGCACAGCATTTAGAAACTGACCAAAAACACTTGCCCCACAATAAATATTTGATACATGAATTCGGCATAACAGGCCATTGTAAAATATCACAGATTAGTATACCGCAGGTGCAGTTATCAATAAGTAATGCAATTATCAGCTGGAGTCTGGCTGAGGTACAATAATTCAGCTATTAGATTTATTATGATTTAATGATTTAATAACCATTAACAAGTACATAAACAGAAGATTAATCAGTACAGATAAAAAAGATGGTTATTCATTAACCACTATAGTTTTCAGTTGTTGAAATGATGATAATTGTAGGAGATTCCCAAAAGAGAAAAAGGTAAATCAATTAATTTTTGCTGACATTGTTTGAATTTTCATCTCCGAGTCGCCAAAGTTTATTGTTCTTGTAACAACGTTAAGTGGTAGTAGAGTTTGTGGTGGCTAATTTGTACACTGGTGGTGAGTAGGAATATAGTGGGAGGACAAGATGGTTTGGTAAGGGGCTTTACAATGGCCTGTCAAAAATAGTATTTGAAAGAGGTGTAATATAATAACAATTTGTGGAACTTCAGGATGGATTAGGATGAATAATAGGAGGGATTTTCTTCTCAGCTGATGGAGGCTACGAACGAAGCACTGATTTGAGATTGGGGTCAAGAATTGGCAAAATCTTTGAAGATGTAACAACAGAGAGGACTAATAGTGATATACATTGGTTTGTGGGGATATTTAGGGCAAGATTTGGATGACGCAAAGCCTAGATTTAGACCCTGATATTGCTGCTAAACCTCACATATCATGCACTAAGATTTCGGATGGTTCTGCCAGGGGGGGCTTGGCAGGATTCCAAAAGTCAGAAAATCTGAAATGCTCCTGGTCCCAACAATTTCAGATTATGGGTGCTTATGGTTTTTGTAGAAAACCTGATGTAAAGCCGTACAATCAACCTGATCACATTCAAGCTCCTGATCATATTCAAGCTATGAACAAAGCTAAACCTCATTACAAAAACAACCCTACTATATATTTAAACAATGTTCATGTATAATGGTGCATTTTATATTTATGAGTAAACCTCTGTGTTCAATGACAACTTTCAAAACCATTTTGAAAGCTTTGCACATTGTTTGGTATTCAGACTTGATATACGTTTCCTGCATATAATGTTTGTGAAGAAAGAATTCAAGTGATAAAAATAGACTCCTTTTGTGTTTGTGATATGCCTGGAATGTAATATTAAGTCATGCAAGGATTACATTGACCCCAAACATAGTACCAGTCTTTAGACATATTTTACTGTGTGTCATACTTCAGCATACACTCCCTTTTATCTTGGCATATTAATAGGTGTCTGCCTTTTTGTCTCTCAGGCCTTGGTAACAACAAATTAATGTGTAATGGAAAACGAAGTGTGAGATACTTATCGTTTCTTATAGGAGGTAAAAATAACAGCAGATAGGCTGTAACTGTAACACTTCAATGTTCTTGAACCCAGGACATACTTGAAAACGAGAGAAACCTCAATGTATCCTTCCTGGTAAAATCCTTTATAAATAAATAAATAAATAATCATTACTTTTAAAAGCATGCTTAAAAAATGCTCTATCTAACACATGTCTTGTATCCTCCTCTACACCAAAGGACCAGAAGTGAATTTCAATTTATTCTTTATTTTTTTTTACAATTTGCACTTATATGTTTGCAAAATATCCTATTGAGAAATAAACTATAGTGTTTGTAAAATATATTATTATAGCAACACAATTTCTCAACAAATCAAATTTAATAAAAAAATTAATTGCTTTCTAAAATATATTTCATTATATTATTTGTTCAGTGATTTAAATGCTAAGTGGTGTGTACCAAATAAATATTTTTTGACCATTTAAATATACAATAAGTGTAAATGTTTGAGATTTGTAAACAGATGTAGCATTCCTCAACTACAAGTTACATTCCCTGGAGCTGAAAAAGCCTGTAAACTCTTACAAAGCAAATACACGATCTATGTTCTAGCCTCTGACTAGAACACATCTTTGTAGGATAAACGTTATTGATTTATTTAGCAATTTATCATTTCTGTCATAGTCAAGCATAATAATGAACCACAGCTAAGTAAAAGGCAGTGATTTATTAACTAATGAATTATTGCTAGCCTATAATAGCCAAGAAAATGTCAACACATTAAAATAAATGCTTAGAAATTTCTGAGTAAGACTGACACACTGAAACTGGTGTTCTTCTTTAGCTGGTCATTAATCTCTTCTTCCAAGATATGTCTTTAACCCCATCGTGACCAGGCAGTTTTACCATTGTCTGTCCGAAAGTACCCACTGCTGTTTATACATTTCTGCGCTGTTTGTGTTTAGGTCTAATTTTTCTCTTACTCGTTTATGGAATCCACTCACATTATATACATTTTTTTTCACCATTAAATGGACTTTCTAAAGATACCATTATTTCCATCAAATCGTATAATTGACTTAAAAAAAATTATGAAATATGATGTAAAAATTTAAAAAATACACTTTTTCGAACTTCAATCCCCAAAATCTAAATCCGCCAAAAAAGACTCTGGCTAAATAGTTTAGAAATGTTGTCCTAAAATTAAATACCCATTTTTTACATGTTTGATTTTTAAATAAAGTTTGTAGATTGTTACTTGGCGCTGGCACTATATTTCATCGTCTGTCTTCAAGACCAGGGGTGGTATCACTAAATAAATTGGTTATGCGATGTTTCCTCAAAAAAAGAAGAAAAGGATAACTGTGCAGACTATTTTATATATAGTCAAGAAAATCGATAAGAAAGAACTTGCTCACCTTTTCTGGTGCCTATTCTAAAAGAGGCACCAAACAGCAGGCATTCGGTGAATTAATGGAGACACCGATTCCCCTTCTTCAGAGTTCCAAACTCTGCAGGTTAGAAATGGTGATTTCCCCAGGAAACTAACAACATGAACTCAAGTCGTTAGAAATCCACAGCGGGTTTATTTAGGCAGATAAAAACCAAGTACACCGCAGATGTGTTTCGCTGTTAACAGCCTCATCAGTGGGTGTTTGATTTTTAACCCCTTCACTGCTGAGCCATTTCACCTCTGTGTATTGAGCTCATTTCGACTGTTTTATGCTCATCATGTTTAACCCTTTCGCTGCTGAGGCATTTCCCGCCTCTGTGCTGAGGTCATTTTTACCGATTTTGCTCGTCATGTTTAAACGTGTTTTGAAGGCTTATTTTAGTATATGACCCAGACATATTATATATCGTTCTTTCCGTCAGACTCGGCAGATTCATAATATGTCATTATAAGTATACGTCATGACCTGTCTGTATATTATAACAAAAAATGCAAGAAAATATGAATTTTCAATAATTTACAACGTGTAAAATGGGTTTTGTTCACATTTTAACATGCGAGCAATTGCGGTTATATTTTGTATGGGGTGCGCTTGTTAAAAAAATTAGAGATGGGGTCTCGTTACATTTTTTTTGGGGAAATTTACGCGATTTGTAACAAACGCACTGCATACAAAAATCGTTAGTGCATCATTATTGTTCACATTATAATTGAAATGGGAACAATATTGCTGCATTAATGAACCTAAAAAAGAAAAAAAAACGTTATTTTTTTTATATAATTTTTTTAAAATATTTTTTTTATTTTTTTTAATTATTTTTTTTAAAAACTTTTTTCATACTCATGTTTGGTATTGTTGGAACGGCCATGCTCTGGCCGATCCAACACTACCAAACATTAACCCCTAACTGCCACGGATCGGGAGATAGGGGGTTCCAATGAACCCCCTATCTCCACCATTGGTGGCAGTTAGGGGTTAACTGCAGGACTGGCGTCATCGTGCTATGCACGATGACGCCAGTCCTCAGGGGGCATTCCCGGAAGCTTGGCCAACATCCAAGATGTCGGCCAGCTCCGGGAAAGGATCACGAACTGGCGCTTTTCGGCGCTGATTCGTGATCCGCGCCCATGGGGTTAATGCCAGGTACCATTTGGAAGGGCAGGCTGTGCCCTTCCAAACGGTGCCTGGGTTAACCCCCTGCACGCCGCCGATTTGGGAGGGAGAGAGGTCCCCCCCCCCTCCCTTTCAGGCGCCTCCTCCGCACATGTGGGGGGGGCGCCTGAATTGGGTGTCATCGTGCCCCCTCGATGACACCTAATTACTCCGGCGGTGGTTCCGGGCGCTGGGCTGACATCGAGGATGTCCCCAAAGGGAGGACGCGCTCAGCGGTCCTCCGCAAGGAACGATACTGCGGGTGGACGCGCTGAGCGCGTCCTCCGCAGTGAAGTGGTTAAATGAGATTTGAAGTTCTATTTTATTATACCACCAGACAATTTAAAAAAAACAAAAACCTTTTTACTTATTTGTTGGTTTTTAATTTTTGTTTTTACACCAAACCTAGCCATGTTTGGTATCATTGGAAAGGCTATGACCAGGCCTTTAGCTGCCACAGATTGGGAGATACGGGGATCCAAAGAATCCCCCTAGCTCCACTTGGCAGCTAGGGGCTTAACTGTCCAACTGATGTCATCGCACATATGGCGGCGATGTCAGTGGGTGGGGGGGTGACCCGGATGCTTGGCTGATATCCAAGATGTCAGTCACTTTCAGGACCAAATCGGGATTCGGCACCTAATGCGTTACAAAGAGGCACTGCTGAAAAGGGCAGACTCTGCCCTTGCCAACGCTGCCATTCTTTTTATTTCTAACTGCAGCCATTCAGGAAGGAGAGAGCTCCAAAGGAGCCCTTTTCACTTTCTCCACTGCAGGCGCCGGGATGGCCCATAGAACCGTCGGTCGACTTCAAGGAAGTCAGTCTGGCGTGGGACCCCGGCCAGAGAGGTGAGTATAGGTGTGGGGGGGGGGGGGGTTAAAGGACCATGGCATTCATAGAACGTCCTTGGTCCTTAAGGGGAATTTTCCCTAGGATGTACTACGTATTTCAGTGGTGCATAAGGGGTTAAAAACATCCTGTAAATAGTGATAATCAATAGTGGCCATTTCTTCGAAATTCATTATAGAAGTTATATAACATAATGTTCTTGTTTTATGTTTTTTAAAAAATGTACTATTCCAATCTTTTTATATCAATTAACTTATAGAACAATTGAAGCAATATTTGGTCAAATGGTTGTAATTGATAGCTGTTGGTAGAATATTAAAAATAGAACTACAATGGGCCTTGTAGGGTGTGTTCTCGAACCTGGGAGGTTTTACCAGTTGGAAACCAACTAAAAAAAAATATGCCAGATTATCGGTTAAATTTTTTTTTTGCAAAGTTGGAAAACATATTTGATTACATCTCCAGGTTTTGGTTAAAGTTGTCCATTACAGTGCTGATTAACTGAATGTCTAGATCAGGAATCTCAACCTATGGCCCCATATGTTTCAGAACTACAGCTTCCATGATTCTCCGGCAATCTATTGCATGCAAAGAATTCCGGGAATTGTAGGCAACCACGATCTGGGATGAAGAAAAAAAACAGGACACTCCTTAGCTGTGTATAATATGGCAAATATTTATTGGAGGAAACTGAGCAGTGTTTCGGCTAGCACACTAGCCTTTATTGACCTTTTGTTGAGGATACAATTTTCATCAATCTTTCGACTTTAAAATCCTTATGCACAGTCTTATTTATATAGAGGGAATGTTTTGGATAAAGAATGTCTTTTATAAATATTGTAATCTTATAGCCTTTTACAAATTAAGGGAGTTGTTGGGGATAGATTGGGTTATGTCATTAAACTGTTTCTTCTCTGTTCGCTAGTATAATCTTTTGTGTGTTGGATTTATTTATAAAGCATTTTACCAGGAAGAATACATTGAGATTTCTCTCTGGTTTTCAAGTATGTCCTGGGTTCAAGAGCATTGAATTGTTACAGTCGTTACAGAAATTCAAAGTAATAAAATGCAAGATAGTGAAAACAACACAAATACGCAGATTAACAAAAAATAAATAATGTAAGCAGTATATTCACTATGTTACAGGTGCATTCTGTACTGAGGTAAGTTAATAGAGATCTCTTAAGTGACTTTAGACTGGGGCAAGATTTGTTGTTGTATGGGAGGTTATTCCATAATTGCGGTGCTCTGTAGGAAAATGAGGATCGAGACACTTTCTTTCTGTATTGTGGTATTGCAAGTAAGGTGCTGGTCCTGGATCGGAGGTTATAGGATGAGGGAGCTGCTGAGGGAAGCAGACTATTCAGGTAGGGTCATGGTAGCCTCCCAGAAAAGCTCTTAAACACCAGGTAGGAAAGGTGAAGGGTGCGTCTAGATTCCATCGACTAGCAGTTTAGCGCTTTTAACATGTCACAATGGTGGGTCATGTAGTTACATTGTAGCACAAATGCAGTAAGGTTATGATGTGTATGCAGGGCAGCTGCATACTCCGCATTCAATAGCCCACGTAAGTATTTGTTGTACAATCTGCTTTCTTCCCGCGGGGCTCAGGCAGGATTTGTTTCTGTACAGGGCACCTAGTTTGGGGTAAAGTTTAGATGAGAGTTTTTCGATGTGGGGGCCAAAGGATAGATTTGGGTCTAACCGCATACCTAGATATTTGAGAGAAGTGACTGTGGTCAGCGTGCCATTTGATTTTGTCCCAACACATTGATGGGGATTTTGCAATTTATGTAGTGTAGGTGCTGGTCCAAAAGAGCATTGTAACAGTTATCTGCAATCCACTCTTCTACCTCTGTGATTGTTCTTGCAGATTGGCCTCCGGCTTTTTTGTATGTTTTCATCAAAATATGTATAGTCTTTATTTGAGAATGAAGTCACAATAAACTGTAAGTGGCAAAAGGTTGAGATCGCTGTGGCAATAATAATAAACAATTGCAAGTTGATCATTATTCTGTCAACTTCACAAAAAAAAAGAACAAAATTACCGTCCTAATACCTGGTGTGGAGTAATTTTGCAAAATTTAAATTATTTTAAACCTGGGTGAAAACATGCATATATCTCTAATCTCCTAAAGTAGACTAGCTCGAGATCTACTGCCTCCACTCGATGGTATCAGAAAGATGACTGGTTCGTTGGTGTCTTTCCACCGGTAAAAACAAGTTTGTGAGGTTGTATCAAGCCAATCTTATAGCAATCTTGTATAAGCACTCCATGGACTACAGGATTATGAACTCTGAAGTGAATACCACTTGCAAAGATCTACTGTAATACAAATGTTAATCACATCTGAAGAAAAAAAAAGAGGCATACTTCAAAATGAATCCGTTTGATAGACGATTTTATGCAATGCAAGGCTAGAGAATTGTTTTGTTCGCTTTAGCAGACATAAACACAGAGGTGATTTGATAGAATTATGTTGCGGGACATTGAAAAGGACACTGGTTTCAAAAGAGAAGAGGTTCCCTTATCTGAAATCTTAATATAATTATAGTTGGTCCAATAGCAGAGATTTGTCAAAGGGTGCATTTGCTGCTGTAGAGGTCCCTTTTTTGACCACTTAACACTGCGGGCGGGTCTGAATTCCAGGTGGGTCTAAACACCATGGAACGGCATAGCATGCCCTGCTGGTGTCTATTGGTTACCATCCAGCGAGCGTGTCATTCGCTGCCGTGGGCCGGCCTGATTTGAAGTCGTTCCCCCTGCAACCAATGACTCGTGCAGCATGTCAGCTGTGTAGAAGGGCCAGAGGGGCCGCAGCGAGCTGGGGTATACTAATACACCTGGCTGGTGTTTAGATCCCCCTTGCCCGGCACAACCCGCCTGGTGGTAAGGGGTTAAAGCTGTATTACTCTATAACTATGTAATACAGCATCACTTACTTCATCAGTAAATGACAGATATAACAGTAATATTTGTACTTCCTTACTATGTTTTATGCATTGATGGATAAGCTGTTAACCTACACTTTTGCACTTCTTATCAAACGGAATTTACATTCTTTGTAGTCTAAATTTGTTTTGCACATCAGCATACCTATCTTATCATTTCTTTCTCAGCTCATTTTTTTGCAATGCAATTTTTTTTAAACCCACATAAAAAGCTATTCACAGGATTGCACAGCACAAAAACATCATTTGTTCATTGGATTGCATGTTTGAGCAGGGCTCTGGCCGTGACATTTTTATTTTAGCATACTTAACATTCCTTTGTTGGTATATCTTTTATTCTGGGCTTCATATAATAAAGCATTTGAATATGTATCATTAAAAGGTCATTCTAATGTTTTTTTAAAATACAACTTAATAAATCAAGGCCCTTAATTAAGCCTAGCCAAGAATAGAGAGCTGCTGAGACAACAAAAAAATAATTGGTATGAGCTAAAACGTTATGGTGGCTCAATTATAAGCCAGCCACTATAATAATGGTTATTACCAGCCACTGCTGGTACTTTCTTCTGAAGTCTGTACAAGGGATCTGTCCAATGACGTGGCCTGTAGCACCTGTATAATCATCAGGTAGAAAATAGATGACTGATGTTTAGGGGACAGTCAAAAATGTTGATTTTGTAACAGGGAATCTAACCAATTGGGTGAAATGAAAAGGGTGGTGCAGTAAATCTATAAACGTAAATGTTTTGGTTATTTATGTAATGATTATTAGCCCAAAATATCATGGAAATTATATGTCACATTAACCACTCAATGCCTTCACTAAGTAGCTATAAATCTAAAGTAATTTTGTTCCATCATAATATTACAATTTAATTATATAACATTCTAATATAATGTAATATTCTATATGTATGTGTAACTGCCTGTGCATGCAGCATATAATGAACCAGATTCCTTATTTGTTTTCCCCCTATGCTTTACTTAGACTGGGAGAGTAGGCTAATCCATTTTAAGTAACATAGTTAGTTTGGTCTAGCCCTATTTCCTGCTTCAGTAAACTGCCAATCACCCAGTCTACCATAGAGACATGCAAGTAAAGATTCTGTTCTGTACTAGGTGATTGCATCCTGTTTTTACCTTCTCCCTATAACAAAACCTACCAAGAGAAGCCCTCTCTACTCACAAGACACCTTTTATTTGCTGTTGCTTTCCCAATTAAGTGAAGAAAATAAGACTTTCAGGGTAATTCAAAGAGATTCGAAAAGTCACCGCACATTCGGTGACTTTTCGTTCTCTTCAATTCGGTTTCTTTTGCCGATCCCATTTCGGTGACCCTGCGGTGTATTCAGCAAGCACCACAGGGTCCCCGAATTGCAGGGAAAGGCTGCCGCAAACCTGACGAAAACTAACCACAAAACCCACCGAATGCACGCCGAAAACCTCCCAAAAACATCTGGAATAACCTGTGGAAAAACCCGAGCAGGAGCCGATCACACGCAGCGAAGCAGACGAGGCAGTGAATAAATTAGCAAAACCGTTTGTGTGAATGTTTGAAAATGAAACGCTGTTTGCAAAGAAACTACTGAGCGAAAATGTCTGAAATTTACATATGAGGCCCAGGGAATGATAATAAAAAGGGCTGTTACAGAAAAAAATAAGTAAACTTAAAAAAAAAATTCAGAAAAATGCTTAAAATATCCTAAAAAAATCGATTAAATAAAGATACTCTTTACTGCAGAATTTTATAATGAACTGTTTATTAGATATTGAATTAAAACGGGAATATTTTTAACATTGAATCCTATGGGATTCTCATAAATAAACTTGCCGAATTAAACCACCGAATGGCAGGGCATTAGCGGAACCTTTCTCTGCTGGTTTGTGTTCTCTGAATAGCCGAAGCAGTGCTTTTTTATGGGGATTTCACTGCCCTCGAACAGGCACCGAACAGGCACCGTATGTTCAGGCAATTCGCTAGGATTTGGCGTATTGCCTGCTCTCTGGATAACTGAATGGCCAGAAAAGGTAACCGAATGCTGATTTTCAGCGTTCGGTTACCTTTCTCAAGCAATTCGGAGCTCTTTGAATAACCCTGTTTGTGTGCTTTCAAAAGGGGATGAGTTAAGCTATCTGACTTCAATCGCATCCTGCATGTGACATTAACTTCTTGCAAATGACCCTGCGGTTCCAGAATACAGCAGATTTCTTCATACTGTTGTAATGAACAAAATGTTTTGACCGAAATTTGGATGAGCCAAACTGCCACTGCAATTAAACTTCGCTCATACAACAGCAAAAGAACTAAGATGATCCGGACAAACTGATTTATATTTGTCGCAAATTTAAATGAAATTGGTTTGTAGTTATTCCCATCGTTGGCTAAACCATACGTTTTACTATTTTCACTTTAAGTATGAATACATATTTTAAACAGATGTACATTTCTTTTTATTTCTGTAGAATATGACATTTTACCAGGTTACCTGAGTATTTTTTTTTCAAGGAGAATTTTTTTTTTTTTTACGGTATAAAGTTTTTTATTGTTTTCAAATAGAAAAAAAGGACAAAGGAACAAAGGGGTACATAAAAGGGAGGGGTATACAGGCACGTTGCAACCAAACATTACAGTTAGAATGCGGGAGCGGTACACATGTATTCCACATCATATCGTGACAGAATAGGTATCCCAAATAAACCAATGGTCTTTGCGGCTCCGAGGGACACCTGTCAATTCCCTAGCTATTCCATCTAACCATCTCAACTCGCGCAGTCTAGTGGTTATATCTTTTAAAGTGGGAAGAGAGGGGGATTTCCATCGAGCAGCAATCAGAGACGTCGTGACAGATAGTATATGAGCCAGAGATTGCTGTTGATGTAGGAAGAGCGAGTCAGGAAACATCTAGAGTAGGAGAGTCTCTGGTGTTGATGTTATCTCCGTGCCTATAATTTTGGTGCACAAGTGGGCCACCGATTTCCAGAACGGGGCTAACAACCGACATGTCCACCATATATGAAAAAAGGAGCCAGACTCTTCCCCACATCGCTAGCATAGTGGTGAGACAGTCAGGTTAAAATGGTGTTCACGATGAGGAGTAAGATACCATCTGTATAATATTTTCTTCCTCGCCTCCACGAAGGATACACAGCGGAACTTAGAGGCATCTAGGAGACAACAGCTTACCCAAACTGAGCCCCGAAATCTGCCTTTCTGAGTCCCTCTCCCAAGTAGTCATTTACATCTTTTTTCAATAAAGTGCCAGAGCCTGATCACATTTATGAATGAGATTGGATATGATTTTACACTGACGAGGTATGATGGAGTTATTTTGAGCAGTACTACACTGAAAAAATGATCAGTGACATCTTATACCACAGGCTTATGTTGACGGCTTTCTTGCTTTCACACTCATGTTCACAGGAAATTCAGGGCATTTAGTTACCTTAGATTCCAGACATCAGTTAATACAACATCATCTAGTTTTACTGCTTTGCCAGTTTCCCATCAGGGAGTCTTCGTCATAACATTTTATTCAATGATGTCCTTATTATACACACATTGTAACTTATTCCATTTGTTTCATGTGGATTAAGGAGGGAACGCAGGAATATTTTGTGGTTTCACAGACTGCCTCATCATCTAGGAAAATCCTTGTTCAAACAGTGATGTTTTCTGTCTAGCATTAAAGTTATATTTAGAAGTAACATCATAGCTTTCATGATCTCCAAGATAAACAAAGCTATGCCAAAGTGCCAGTCTGAATTGAACAGAAGCCTTGCTTCAGGGAAGCCACTGTAACCCATACAATTGTTTTATACATATATAAACAATGCAAAGTAAATAACTTTGAAATGCTTAATTATTCCGTTAATAACCTTTGTTTTTGGTTTCAAAAACACGTTGGTCTTAATAGAGTCCTGAAAACTGTTTAAACGACATTTAATTGGAAACATTTATTAAACAATAGCATTAATTGGACATCTCAATATAATGGCCGAGGTTTCTTTAAAAATGGAATGTCAAATGTGTAAAGCTAGATATACAGGGTTATTCAGAGAAAGGTGAAACTCAGGAGAACTGTCAGGAGAAGAGCACAATCTAGACCAAAGAGCTGATCTGGAAAGTGAAATAAATGGGAGCTATTTTGACCTAGAATGTTCAATTCTCCAGTCATTCTCCTGAGTTTCACCTTTCTTTGAATAGACCTGATAGTCAGATCCAATAAGCTTTCTCTGTAGGATTTCTGCTCAATTAAAGGGACGCTACCTCTTATATAAGTTATATCTAGATTACTTGAGAATTACAAACAAAACCACTTTATGAAACACATGCTGCTGTTTTTTTTTCTATTGAATTGCGTGTAAAAAGGAAAAATAATCTTAGTTTTTTTAATCTCCCATTTCCATTTTGTGTATTTTTCCCATAATGCAACATTTTCCAAAATCTTGATTTTTTTACTTTGTGGCAGTGCTTCAGCACATACAGTATTTAAAAGTTAATGTGGAGGAGGGAATGTTTAGATAAGGCAGCAGGGGGTGTATTGTCCTGCCTCTGCTACCCGAGATAAGAGATGTCAGCTGAATGAGATATATGACAGGGAGCTTAAACGTCTTCTAATTTACCCCTAGGTGATACATCCCACACCATACAATCATTTGAGTCAGTGATTGACCCGTAGACTCCATTCTATGGCCACTGCCGCAGAGTATGGAGCAAGTGATGGAGAGACACTGGTGGGGGGGCAGTTTACAGCACAAAAGATTACATAATGGATGTACCCAGTGACACATATTGAGAAAAATATTTTCTAAACTAAACATACAAGAGAAAAACAAAGCACATGTAAGATATCAGCAACATGAAATCAAAATAATTTCATTTTTTGGTGGTAGTGGCCCTTTTAGCATTATCTTGAACTATAGTAATATCACCTTCACCTTGAATGAGATAAAATATCTGACCTAACAAAGCCCTGACAGGGATGTGCTTTTTTATATCAATATGGTTTCATAACCTTGTGTGCAACAATAACTTGAAATTTCATTAACTTGTTATTATTAACCCTTTAACACCGAGGCTCTTGTTGTCGGCAGATGGGCTTGAATGCTGCAGGGCAGCATAGCATGCCATGTGGCTTTCTGGCCTTCCTCCTGCCTGCCTCCCTTCCCAGTGGTCCAATCACAGTCATTGGCTGTGCAGAGACTGCCTGAGTTTGGCTGCTGGAAAGGGAGGCGGGATCGGAGGAGTGCCAGAAAGCTGTGGTTCATGCTATGCCACCAAATGGTGTTTAAGCCCGCCCTGCTGCGAGGATGGCATAGGATGCCCCGTGGCGTTAATGGGTTAAAAATATCCCAGAAGTGGATCTTTATTTCTGAAAGATCTATCTGCTACCTGGGTACCATACTTAAAATATTTTAGAAAATATATGTTACAATCTAATGAAAGTATTTTATAATGGGATATCTTCAGTTTACTACTTTTTTTAAAATTTTTATATTCATACAGTTTTTTTCCCGCTTGAGTAACTATATTACTTTTACACAGGTGTATAATCGACTTGACAATCGCTGCTGTGGATTCAGACCTAGAAAAGAGGATTCCTGCGTGCAACATGGCCTGAACCTGAAATGCAATGATCAAGGGAATGTTGACCTGACGCACATTATGCAGAGGAGACACGATCCAAGGCACCTGGTGTTCGTTAACAACAAAGGCTTTTTTGACAGAAGTGAAGATAATCTGGATTTTAAATTGCTAAATGGAATAAGAGAGTAAGAGTATAGTGAAAGAAGGGAACACGATGTAATCTATGCTACACTATAATTTCACTTTATATGCAGATATGTCTAAAAAACTAAATTTTGAATAACATAATTTAGGCTGCTGTCAGACGAGCGTAGTGTTCACGTCCGTGATTGCGCCTAAAAGTACGTCCGTGATAGCATGACAGGAAGCCCATCGGAGCCCGTTACACGAAGTACGTCCGCACTGAACTGCGGACGCACAACGGCCGCGGCCCACGGACGCAAGGCAGGCAAGAACGTACATCCCCTAGAACAGCCGCACAAAGTGCGCTGCGTCCGCAACGTCTGCATAGCTTTGTGTGTGAGTGATGGAACGTGGTCAGACGGACTGCATTTATACGTCCAGCATTTTTCACGGACAAAATGGTTTTGCTTTCTAATTTATTTTCCCTCCTACATCCGTCAAAATATATACGTCAGTGAAAAAAACGGACTGTCTGGCCACTACTGCGTCTTCCGTACTAACGTACGTCCGTGTGCACGGCCGTACAGTCCGTAGAAATCACGCTCGTCTGACCCTAGCCTTAACCCCTAACCACATCAACTGCTTTATTGTAAAAATAATATATTAGCAAAAATTTTTTTTGAAACATGGGAGGCATACATAATTAAATACAAATGAAACACCTTTTATTTATAGACTGTTATTCTGCGTTCGTTAAAAAGATAAATAATATACATGTGCATGTTTAAATGTATTCATAGACATGTTGTTGGGATGAAAAGTTCTAAGCACAACCTAGTGTCCCTTATCTTGCAAACTTTCAAAAGGAGTCCTTCCTGCTTAGGCTGGAGTCAGATGAGCGCACGTTTTGCATCTGTCTGACCGCACCGTTTGCTGTCCGTCGTAGCTTTTCAAAGGAGTCAATAGAGAACGACACATGCAGCACGTGTGCACTTTTTCACATGCGGGCAACGCATGTTGCAACGGACGCCAAAATGGCATTGACGTGAAAAAGCTACACGGACGTAGAGACTCCCCCCACATACAGCTTTTTTTTTCTTTTTCTCAACATCAATCTCATCCGTTATAAAGTGCATCTGTTACTGTGCGCAATCAGTGTGCTCGTCTGACCCCAGCCTCGGAGACATCAGCCATTTGGAAGAGCGCAGGGAGAAAGTGCAGCACATTATACAGGAATATTTACAGGGTCGAGTCAACAGTGATAAAAAAATCCTCTCCTTCCACCCCAATCATTTTTTTCACCTGGGCAAATATTCCAACTCCAGCAGTACTACTTGTCTGAGGTTGGCAGTTACTAAAGGATATCACGCAGTCATTACTCCAACCATATGCTAGAGCAGTGGTTCCCAACCACGGTCTTCAAGTACCCCCAACAGGTCAGGTTTTCCAGATAGCTGAAGCACAGCACAGGTGATATGCAGGGTTATTCAAAGAGATCCGAATTGGGGCAGAAAGGTAACCGAACGCTGAAATTCAGCGTACGGTTACCTTTCCAGGCCATTCGGCTATTCAGAGAGCAGGCAGTTCGCCAAATGTTGGTGCATTGCCTGCACATACGGTGCCTGTTCTTTGCCTGTTCGAGGGCAGTGAATTCCCCATAGAGAAGCAATACTTCGGCTATTCAGAGAACAAAACCCAGCAGTGAAAATTTGCTGAATTGCCCTGCCATTCGGTGGTTTAATTCGGCAGGTTTATTCAAGCAAATCCCAAAGGCTTCAATGTTAAACATATTCCCGTTTTAATTCAATATCTAATAAACCATTGTATATAATATTGTGCAGTAAACTGTCTCTTTATTTATAGATTTTTTTAGGATCTGTTAGGTATTTTTTTGCAAAAAAAATTTCCGTTTTTTTTCTGTAACAGCCCTTTTTATTATCAGTCATTGGATCTTATATGTAAATTTCAGACATTTTCGTTCTGTAGTTTCTTTGCAAACAGCGTTTCACTTTTCAAACATTCAAGCGTACTGGGTTTTTTTTCACTCCATTCGTCTGCGGTGTCGGGTTTTGCGGCGGCTGCTCTGCGCGTGATCGGCGGCTGCTCGGGTCTCTCCGGCGTGATCGGCGGTGTTAATCCAGATGTTTTTGCGGGTTTCGATGTGCATTCGCCGGGTTTTGCGGGGAGTGTTCGTCGGGTTTACGGTGGCTTTTCCCTGCATTATGACGGCCCTGTGGTGCTTGCTGAATACACAGCAGAGTCGCCGAAATGGGATCGCCAAATCGCACCGAATTGAAAGTGCGGTGACTTTTCGATTCTCTTTGAATAACCCTGATGATTTGCTGCTCAGTGATTGCAGGATTCAGTATGCATTTCCACAAGGTGATCCTTAAAACCTGGCCTGTTAAAGGTACTTGAGGACCGCGATTGGGAACCACTGTACTAGAGGAAAAGGTGGAAAAAAAATAACATCACCCACTTTACAATGTCTTGGGGTTCAATTAAAATATAACAGCAATATCTATGTAAGCATAAACGGTAGATCAAGAAGATATACTTTACAACTGGATGGGGGAAAGGCTATGGATTGACTAGATCAAAATAAAGTTCGATAAAACAATGTACATAAATGATGCATCTCTTTGATATTCACTTATCAATTACTATATTAAACACAGTACTACCATCTCAATGATACTTGCGATCATAAATGAACTTCAACATTTGTAATCATGCACCCAACCAATGATTAATTGTCTTTCAGGTTTCCCGAGTCTGCAGTTTCCATACTTAGGAGCCACCGATTGCGAGAAAAACTGCTCCAATCTTTCTTTCTGGACTCAGTCTTCTGGGAAAGTCAACGAGGACGTCAAGGGATTGAAAAGCTTATTGATGTAATAGAAAGAAGAGCAAAAATATTGTTGACTTACATTAATGCTCATGGAATTAAAGTCATACCTATGAATGACTAGAGTATGCAATCTTCTCAGGATATGAACAAAGGACTTCCATTTGCTTGAAATTGCACAAAACAAACGTGAAGAAAATATTTGTTTCTGCCGGAGCAAAAGAGACAAATTGCACCCAGAATGATACAAACTGCACTATGTTGAAAATGGATTAAGGCTCATTTTGTTTGTTCATTTTATTTGAAGTGATTCATAGACATTAATTGACTAAGTTACGGATTAAATGTATTTGAAAAGTGACCAATATTGTATAGGGAGAACGTTTAAATTCAACTAGAACAGTGACAAAAATGTCATTGCACATTTTCTTACCTTAATACTGTAGACTGACTTCTAACAAACATCTGCAGTGCTGAGGTCAGTCAGTCTTCACGGTTTCAAGATTTCTGTAATAATGTCTTGATTTTTCAATGTAGATACGTTAATTTTTTGATATGAATCAAAGCCATTTCCAAAACTACATTTAACAATTCTGTTCTATATAAACAGTGATGGGAATTAGCCAGTTGATGTCAGTCACTTCAGTTCAGCGTATGTCTTCCAGTGTCTGTGTATGTCTCCAAGTATTTGTGTACGTCTTTTAGAGTCTGTGGACCCTTTGTTCTAACTTTAACAGAGCTATTGTAAACTTACCAGAGCCATTGGCCACTATTCCCTGCTAGGTGCTAAAATGGGGACGCCTGCAGGTTTCCCTATTACGTCCCCATTTTAGCACCATAATTGGGGCAGGTGCTAATTCAGCAGCCTGCCAGGGAATGCAGCGCTACCCTCCAAGATACTCACGGTGGCACTTCTGCGTAACCACGGGTCTCACCTCCCGGAGTCCATAGGACTCTATGGAGGGTTCCGCTTCCAGGCCGCCAGCCTTGTACGATCCTGCGAGATCAATACGTTTCAGAATAAACACAAATGTTCCCCAAACACATGTGCCATCACACACAATATTGTTAAAAAGCTGAACGAAATGTGGGTTTTTTTAGATACAGGGGCAGAATGCCACCTTTAAAGTTGCGAACCTCGACTGGAGCGAATATCCCTTTGCTACAAACATGTACACTTCTGTGAGTTTCTCACACGGCGGCCATGACATATAGCAGGAGCGCCCCTGGTACACCCACAAAAACAGTTATTCCAAATCCAGACTGTGCGCAATATATCCGGGCCAGAAAAATGCATGTTAGTGTAAAAAGATGCAGAGGCGTGTAAATCTCATTTAACATTGCTCTAGATCAATGTTTCCCAAACCTGTCCTCAGGACCCTCCGCCTCGCCAGGTTTGCAGGATATCTGAAGCTCTGCACAGGTGATATGATTTGCTGTTCAGTGCTTGCAGGATTCAGTCTTCTTTTCTCCCAAGGTGATCTGCAAAATCTGGCCTGGTTGAGGGTCCCGAGGAGAGGTTTGGGAAACACTGCTCTAGACCACAAAAGCGTCCCAAAGTGTTAAATGTAAATTTTCCAATAATTGAGTTTTGACCTGTCCTGTACATCCTGCTTGGGGGTTTGATGTAGACTGGGGTACATGGTCCCTGTATTAATGTAATAATGCGTCTCTTTTAGTACTTGCATTGTGAAGCATGTGTTATAATGTACCAGTGCTATTGTGCAGATTTCCTAGCTATCTTGCACAGACTTCCAGGACTCGCAGCCATTGTGGCTGGCTGTTTTTTTTTAGTTACGCACACTAGCAATTAACCTGTATTTCTGCAAAAAACGTGCAGTCACACTAAATAGTGTTTTTTGCCATGTTTGTTCATCACAAAGTTGATCCTCAGCGTGGGTAAATTGAAATTTAGTAGATCCTACCCTATCTCGATGTCTGTGTGTCTTTCAATGTTCCTGTGTTTCTCTGTCTGAGTTTCTATGTGCATCTGCCAGTGTACAGAGAGACGTTGTCCTTTTTGAATCCCACCATTGTACACTTACCTCTCAGACAATTTTGTAAGTGAATGACAATATCTCCTTTTGATAACTACAAATATAAACATTTATTTATATGTGTTAAATCACTGCCTTTAAATAATTTTATTTTAAGAAACCAAAGCTTTATTAATCAATGTCCTATTTTCGATATACAGTATATGCCTATGTTATAGTTTGGGGTTGTGGTTGTCAGTACATTTACCTTTAGTAGATGGTGGTGACATATTTATTGTAATTTTGCAAACAGTAGAACACGGTGAATGAAGAATAATTGTGTTACCACTGTTCAGCATTGCACGAGGTGGCAACGTACAGTTACAGGCATTTAAACAGTGGCAGCATATTCCGTACTGCTTTACAATGGGGGAGCACAAACATGAGACGTACATAATAATAGATAAGGAAAAGACAACCCTGCCCGTGGAATAGCTTGACTAGGAAATATAGCACTTTAATCAAATGCTCAGCCAGACATCCTGTGAGCTTACAAACTAAGGGGCAGGGGTAAGTGAAACAAATGGGAGCAGAGGGAAGGTGAAGCTGGTTGCCAGAAAGAATATAATGGGGCTTGTATGGGAAGGACCAAAAGTTTGGGCTGAGTAAGAGTAATTCGAGAGAGAAGAGGAAACTGCTGGAAAGGAGACCTGAAATTATGGACCAGGCCTTGGTGGGAGAGTGGATGGGGAGGATGGAAGACTGGATGGGGAGGGAGGATGGGAGACTGGATGGGGAGGGTGGGTGGGACAGCAGAATGGAGAAATGTGGATCTGTCTGTGTATGCTGGGAGGAAACAGACAGTGTAATATTTAGTCCCACTTCATGCAAGGAACATACTATATTATTGTGATTGCTTTTGGAATCCCATATACCCACATTAAACAAAAACGCAGAGGTTTTTAGTTTACTTAAATGGCCCTTAAGTTTTTAATAATACTTGCTAATGCAAACCTTCGGCAGAAACCTAATGCTAATACAAAGCCTCTGAAAGCACTAACCCATTTGTACTAAAGATGCATGGTTTCTGTTAACAAGACTTGTCAGATATCCCAGCACCATTTAGATATGTATAAACTAGTGTTATTCTCGAACACATAGCTATCTAATTGTACTTTTTGTATTAACCCCATTCACTATCAAGCCCACTGTGAGAAACAAGTGGCTTTATGGAAACCTCTCCATTTTTCCAAAATGTAATATTGTATGCAACATCTATACTAATATTGTTACAATACAATTTAATGCAGTAAACTCTATTGACATGGAAATGACTCCCCCTGTTGGCCAAATTTTGCTATTGCACCATATGTCTAGGAGACATGCAGGCAAGAGTCAGTGGGCTGTATTCCAACCCAGGTGTAAACTTAACAAGATCTTTTGTAAACTTAACTCTATAGACTATAATGTCTCTGGCACATTCACACCAGTTCTGGTAAGGTTTATACTAAGGTTGAAATAGAGCCCAGTGTCTTTTACATACACAGAGCAGTTCCTCGAGCTGTAGCACATCGCCTGCAATGTCCGGTATGCTGCAGTTTTTGGAACATGTTTTGGAAACCATATGCAAAAAACAAATCAAATCAACAAATTTCCTTTGCATTGCTCCAGAATAAGATTAGATTGATTGTACTAGATCTGCAGGAGGTTTTATGGATTGAGTTTGCTTGGTGAAGGTGGATAACGTTAGAACAATATATACTACTAGGAAATGACACATTGATGTATACAATTCTAAATTGACATTAAATAATGTATCAATCTATGCATTTTGATGTGTAAATTAAAATCTAAATAGATTTTTCATAACACAAAAACAAAACCAACACACACAGATTTTTGGGATTTTTGTCTTACAAAATGGGAAATACTGTAAATAATCATCAAGTAGCCGACAACCATCAATTAGTTATACTTTCACAAGTGTTCTCTAATATTCTTCCTTGCCTGCAGTTCTTCCTTTATATCGATTTTCAGTGTTATCTCTGTCATAATTGGGATTCTTTTGAAAGGTGTTGGTTGCATATTTTTTATCTCTTCTATAATGTATCATGTTTATCCAGCTTTCAATCATTTAGTTGGGTTTGCTACTAGGTAAGTGGTTTTTTTTTTCTATATTGTTTTGTCTAGAATTCATTTTGTTTAGATGGTGTTGCAGACCAAGTTAAAAATGAAACAAATTACAAGGCATATCTAAGAAAGTTAAAGCAACATGAACATTTGATGTTTAACCCCTTCACTACCAAGCGATTTTTGCTGAATAAAATGTTATCACATTTATTTAAAACATGGGATGTGAAGATAATTAAGTATAGCGTAAAATAGAAGTTTCACACAGAAATTGTTATTCTGAGATAGTTATAAAAATTAAAATGTTTATTTACCAGCTGGGTAGAGTAGAGGTAACATCACTGCTCTATGACTGTGGAGACACAGGTTCGAATCCCGGCCAGAGCACCTCTCCAGTAAGTGTCCTTGGGCAAGACACCTAATGGTACATACTCGTCACCCAGGACATACTTGAAAACGAGAGAAATCTCAATATATCCTTCCTGGTAAAATACTTTCTCAAAAAAATTTTCATGTGTTCGTTTATCCTTTACAGAAATGTTGTTGAAATGTAAGATTCTTAGCTTTAGATGCTGTCCTTTATTTTACACAATTTCAAACAAGGTCTGCATTATTATCATGCAGGTAGAAAAGACCTTTGTGTTCGATACAGTAACTGTGATAAAGATAAATAATAAAGATGGTTAGATCTCCTACTTAAGTAGTGAGCATGATGGAATTATTAGCAATGCAGCTTCAAAAAAATACCAATAGAATATAAAAATAATATCTGTATGTGAAATAATGCCTGTGTATGGAGATTACAGTAACACCATGTATTTGAATTGTACAGGGACTGTTACCCCATTATAACCCACTGAATCTTATCCCTGTACAGCAGTGAGTAAACCCAGAGCTGTCGCTGTATTCTGCCCTCTCCCTGGCAGCTGTAATACAGCAGTAATCTGTTTGAATTTTTGTTACAGTGAGGTGTAGGGTTGCAATTTGCAAATGGTGTTGGGTCTCTCCAGGGTGCTTGGAGAGCCATAAAAACAAAGGACTTCACTTCACCACAGGGGACACACTAATGTTGCTTTAAAAAGGTGTGAAAATGGTATTTTGTTATGCTAATGAGTGCTTTCAATACATTACAATCCAAAATCAAAATAACGTGATTTTGGGTGTGAAAGGGTTAAACAAAACAATATATATATATATATATATATAAAAGATACACAGCAAACTTGTGCAACTAAACATCCCTTCACAGAACAAAGCATACCTTCCTACTAATAAATTTAGTCTTACTGAAACATTTTTAAACAGCATTTGAATGTTTTTTGAAGGAAACCTAGGGCACTATCGGGTGCCCCTCACTAAAACCAGGATGCTAAGGGGAAAAATTAGCGATCACTAATTTCCCCCTTGCGTACCAGTTTCACTATCAGATCGCAGGGCAGGCCCTGAGTCCAGCAGGCTGCACCTCAGCCTGACGCTGGTTGATTGATGCGGGGGGCAGCGCTATTGCACCATCCCAAGCATCCGGTCCTTGGAGTCCATAGGACTCGCCTCTCGCTAGTAGGGATGAGCGTTCGGTTCGGATCTGTTCTTTTATACTGCAGAATATTATAAGCAACGGTTTATTAGATATTGAATTAAAACGGGAATATTTTTAACATTGAAGCCTATGGGATAAAACATTCTATTCTATTCTGTTACTAAAACATCAGGCAGACACGGCCCACTAATCAGGCACTGTAGAGGGCAGCCTGCCAGGGCCCCCAAGGATCCCCTTGAGGAGCATGCGGCTGCCGGATGTAAGATAAGATATATATCTATATTCTTATAAATATATATATCCAGACTTGTATTACACACATATTCTGGCAACTAATTGCCCCCCCCCATTTTGCTGATCCCCCAGAAGAAATGTTGAACCCAATAGGGCAGAGAATAATATATATATTCTCTGCTCTGTTGGGTTCAACATTTCTTCTGGAGGGATCAGCCAAATGGGGGGGGGATTTAGTTGAGATTGTCCACATGCCACCCCCCATGTGCGTATGTGTGTATATATGGTCTGAGGTCTGTGGGTGGGTGTATATATCTGCGTGTTGATATATACGTATATATAGGTCTGCGTGTTGATATATACGTATATGTCTGTGTGTGGTATCAATGCATCCCTACTCTATACACAGCGCTCCGTGCCCCTGTAATATATATGATCAGGGGTTAGCTTTTTTTATATTTTTATACTATTCCTATTAAATTAACAGTACTTTTTGATGTATTTTATTCAGTAGAAACTTTTTTGCCTATATAACATGTGCTTTGTGAAAATAAAATGGTTTTGTGTGTACATTTTAATTTAGTTAGTGGATTCCTGTCCAGTGCGGTGAGAAGCAAACGTAATGCAGTGTAAGAACGCTGCGGAGCGGAGTGAAGTCAAGCCTGCAAAATGTTTGCTTTTCTTCGCTTCGCTACGCTGTGCGTCGCTACACGCTCAGTGTGTCTCAGCCTTTATTCCCACATCGCTAGCTTACTGAATCAGTTTGTATACTTGTTACTGACCCTGCTTGTTCTGAGGACCTGATCAGTTGCCGACATTGTCTGCCATTTGAATATTCTCTCTGTGTATTCCCTGCCTGTTCTGTTTGCTTCTTGTTGCTACTGGTGTGCGCCGATTCTCACCATATACAATAGCGCAGTACAAGTGCCTAAACATTGCTGACCCGGTTTTGTTATAGCTGCTGATGTAACTGAATAGATCGGGATCTCTTCTGCATTACCAAAACCTCCACCACTGCACTCTTCCACAATACCACAGAGGGGTTACGGTGTGAAGGCACTTGTTGCCACCAAAGGCACAATATTTGGGTGCACTGCCACTGATGCCTATACCAGATTCATATCATTTTAATATTTGACCGCAGGGTACAACCCTGCACTCTTCCACAATACCAGAGGGGTTACGGTGTGACGGCACTGTTGCCGATACTAAAGGCCCAATTTTAAAGCACCTATTGTTACTTTCATCCAAAGCCTGCATAAATTTCACCATAATTTAGCCAAAAAAATCACTAAACTTGTTCTGCGTTTCCTAAAACGTCTCCTCTTTTCATAGAGACTGCCGCCCCAAGCAGTTGTTTATGAATAGATTAAAGGAAAACCATTTACCATCATTTGAAATGTCATTTTTTTAAAGAATGTTTCTATACATCCTAGAAATCTGCCACTTCACGGGCAGGTTATGGGGACCTCCTAGGCACGATATTTGGAGGAATTTTTTGTTTTTAGTCTTAACCTTTATTTCATGGAAAACTCACTGTTCCTTTAAAAACGTTTTTTTTTTTACTTTTTGTCCTTGTTTCCTGTCCCCCAGGGCACTACCCGGACCCCCATACACCTTTTATGGAAAATATCTAGCATACATGCCCTCTTGGAGGGCACTCTAAAAATCTAACGTTCGGGTCCCATTGACTTATATTGAGTTCTGATCGTGTTCGAGTTCGAACTCAATCTTTTGAAATTGTTCGAGTTCGAAGTCGAACCGAACACGGGGACGTTCGGCTCATCCATACTCGCTAGATCCTGCTGGTCGGTGGAGTGATCCTGGAGGGAGATTGGGGACTCTTTTCCCCCAGCGCACATACATGTGAAGGCTCTCAACTTTTTTTTGTGTGGTATATTTGCTCTTCAATCAGTCGCACTTGGCTAGTTTCAATTTTGGGTAATGCCTGTGACTTCATTTTGACCTGCGTGTTCCTGTATCTCTAATGGTCAGGAGAATGGGGCTCAGTTGTACTGCGTCAGATAATAGTTATGTTCAGGTTTTTCAAGAAGCATTTTACGTGTGGAACTGACAGCTCGATCACCGTAAGATTTTGAGGCTTAAGGGGTCATTCAGAGAGCGCTGATCTGGCCCTGAATTGTCACCAAACAGGGAATTTCCCCATAAGGTGACATTTCGGGGCCATTCGGCTATTCAGAGAGCAGGCAGCTCGCCAAGACTTTTTTAATGTTTTTAAACAATATCTAATAAACCATTTATTCTTTTAATATGCAGTAATAATTCTCTATTTATTGATTTTTTTTTCAGGATCTTTTAGGCATTTTTGGGGATTTTTCGGCAAAATTTATTTTCCTTTTTTTTTTTTAAGTGTTTTTTCTTTTTTCTGTAACAGACCTTTTTATTATCATTCATAGGACCTTATATGTAAATTTCAGGAATTTTCCTTCAGTAGTTTATTTTCAAACAACGTTTCAATTTTGACACTTTCAAGCAGATTGTTTTTTATTTTTTTACTCTGTTCGTCAGCTTGTCGGCTTTTTCCAGCAGGTGGTCTGCGCTGTGATCGGTGTCTCGCCGTCGCCGCCTTTCCCCTGCGTGTTCGGCATGTTTTTTTTACGGTGGTTCCGGAGGGTTTGCGGCGGGTTTTCCCTGCGTTCTGGGGACTCTGCGGTGAAAGCTGAGGGTGGGGAACTTTGATTCCCCAGAGTGCAGGGATGTGCGGGGAACGAGAGAGCACCGAAATGTCGGCGACATTTCGGTACTCTCTGAATAACCCCCTTTGGTGAATTTAGAATCATTTCTATCTAAATTGAAATGGAAGCTCTTTGATAAAAATGTTAACCTGATACTTTATATATTTTTTTCTTTTGCTCTCTAAACTTATCTCCTTTTGCAATAACTTTTTACATAAGTATTCTTTCTCATGTTTACTCAGTGAAATCGTTAAGATAGTACAGGCCTTTGAACCCCCACACATTATGGGTTTGTACTCATTCCTGAAATGCCGAGGCTGTGGATTCAGATTTCAATAAATGGGATGATTTTAAGTGTGTGTCCACAGATTCCTGAAAAAGAAAAAGATGAAGAAAAATGCATTATTTAAAGAAAGCATAGATGGAATGAATTTGTTTTAATAACTCAAAGTTACTCTGGAAATCACCACATTTTAGGCTAATGTCAGACGAGCGCATTCTGAGCGCACTGTGTCCGTGCACAACGGACGGACGTACTGACGGAAGATACTGCAGACACCACACGATCTGTTTTTCTTGATGGACGTAGAAAAGAAAAGGGAACTATGGGAAATAAATTAATATTAAAAATTATAAAAATTGATACATGATATGAAAAGTCATTTTGTGCGTCAAGGTGCTGGGTGTCGGAAATGTGGTCTGTCTGACTTCATTCCATCACACACAACGCTATGCGGACGTGGCGCACTCTGCGCGTCCGTTATTGCGGTTTTACGTTCTTGCACTCGGTGCCACGTGCGTTGAGCGTGCGCAGTTTGGTGTGCACGTACTTCATATGTGGGTCTTTATTGATCATGATTCTATGCTACTTCGGACGTCAAACTGTGCGGCGACACGGACATGATCATTGCGTTCGTCCGACACAGGCACTAGGGAATCTCGCATCCCCTGAATGTTCTGTGGCATAAGAATGAAACAGAGATATTGCGTATTATGGTGATATTTTACAATATATTTAGCTCAAGACGGAGTTATTGAAATGTTCATCCAAGCAAACACTTAGCAGATGAGATGACATACAATATAAAGAATTTATCCCTTTCTAATTAAACACAGACCATTGACATATATAAGCGAAGTGGAAAGATTCAGAAGCCCCTCATCCGAAAAGGAGAGGCGTGCATCAAGAGACAAAAGGTGAGTAAAATCACTAAAAATAAAATAAATTATGTATTATCATTGGTAACAAGACCTCGGCGCAAGGTCTTTTTTACCAGTGGGGTACCTCAGGGGTCAGTACTTGGACCCATTCTCTTTAATATTTTTATTAGTGATATTGCAGAAGGTATTAATGGAAAAGTATGTCTTTTTGCTGATGACACAAAGATTTGCAACAGGGTTGACGTTCCTGGAGGGATCAGCCAAATGACAAATGATTTAGGTAAACTAAGAAAATGGTCGGAGCTGTGGCAATTGAGTTTTAATGTGGATAAGTGCAAGATAATGCACCTGGGACGTAAAAACCCAAGGGCTGAATATAGAATATTTGATACAGTCCTAACCTCAACATCTGAGGAAAGGGATTTAGGGGTTATTATTTCAGAGGATCTAAGGGTAAGTAGTCAATGTAATAGAGCAGCAGGAAATGCTGGCAGAATGCTTGGTTGTGTAGGGAGAGGTATTAGCAGTAGGAAAAGGGAAGTGCTCATGCCACTGTACAGAGCACTGGTGAGACCTCACTTGGAGTACTGTGTGCAGTACTGGAGACCGTATCTCCAGAAGGATATAGACATCTTAGAGAGAGTTCAGAGAAGGGCTACTAAAATGGTGTACGGCTTGAAGGAGAAAAGTTACCAGGAAAGGCTTAATGATCTTAACATGTACAGCTTGGAATAAAGACTAGACAGAGGAGATATGATATAAACATTTAAATACGTAAAGGGAATCCACAAGGTAGAGGAAGGGAGTATATTTAAAAGGAAACAAAGTAGCAAAACAAGAGGACATAGTCTTAGATTAGAGGGGCAAAGGTTTAAAAGTAACATCAGGAAGCATTATTTTATGGAGAGGGTGGTGGATACATGGAACAGCCTTCCAGTAGAAGTGGTAGAGGCCAAAACAGTGATTGAATTTAAGCAGGCATGGGATAGGCATAAGGCTATCCTAAACAAGAGATAAATCCAGGTAAATTATCCATGTAATTGGGCAGACTAAATGGGCCGAAAGGTTCTTATCTGCCGACATTTTTCTATGTTTCTATGTATTAAAAAAAATTGGTCAGAGGCTGTCAGCAGCATCAGTCCAATTATTTAGGGGTAAAAAAAGGATCTATCTCCTGTTACTCTGCATTACCGTAAGTAAGCTAGAAAAGCAACCCACATCCTCACTGTAACAAAAATCACAATTGCATTACAACAACCAGGAAGAGGGCAGAATGCAGGGAAAGCTTTGAAGTCATCCTTGTCAATGGATAAGGTTGGGCAGTGGATATTCTATTTTCTGAAAATCCCAGTACAGTAAATTTACTGTAATTTCCATATACAGGTATTATGCTCATATACAGACGTTATTACTATATTTTTACTGGATGTTGCATTGCTAATAATCTTATTATGATCACTACAAATCCCCACAAGCAGCAAATTTGGCCATTTATATTATCACATGTACTGTATTTTACACAAAGAACATTTCTGTATGTATATTAATGCAAACCCTGGTTTAAATTGTGCGTGATAAGGGACATCATCTACAGTTTAGTACCTTTTCTACCATCAATATTTCTATAAAGGATAAACACATGCATGAAAAATTTAAAATGAGCAAATTTACATTATTTTAATCTGTTAACTCTCTCAGAATAACAATCTTTTTGGAAAATTGCAATTTTATTCTATATTTGTTTTCTATGTAACCCAGGATTCAAAAATAATGATATGATAACATTTTTACAACTAACGTTTTTGGTAGTAAAGGGCTAATATTTCTACTATAGTATTACATGTTCATACTCATTGCATTATGATAGAGTGATAGTTGCATGTATTACATCATGTTTTTATAAATGTTTTTTTTCTGCATCATAGATTGGCAGGGGGGGGGGAACCGTGAAAGCATTGTGTATATTTCAATGTATACTAAGTATACACATTCTTCCATTCCCACAGCTTTCCTGTCCAAGACTGAAAACAATCATGCCCTATTCATTAAGTCCAGCACAGCTATTGTGTAAAATCATTTTTTGTCTGGCTAGTGTACTTGTATAGATTGGGAAGGTTTACTTAAATGGCTTTATCAGCAGCACTGACTAAGCAGATAAGGCACTTTATACAACAGTAGGTTGATGTATTCAGAGTGTTACAAAAGGACAAAGTACAAAAGAATTTAAACATCCTGTTAGAATCACAATCTTCCACTTCATTTTGCTGTGTGTATCTATAGCCCAGACATGAACTTCAAATTTTGTAAAACAAGCAGCCATATTGTGCTATAGAAACAATGATGGTGCATAGAAAGTAAGATTAAATAAATATAAAGTAAGGATAATAAAAAAAGAAGTATTCATATTTTTGCATATGTTAACGACCTATAGAGAGGAGTTAGTCAAAGAGCACCAGTGTGCCCTGAAGTTGAAAAAAAAAACAGGGAAGATCGCTGTTTTTGGAATGGCAATAAACGCTGGAGTTTCACATAAGGGTAATACAAACAGTGGCAGGAAAAGCTTCACAGTGGACATGTCTAGGGTTATCAAATCCAAAACTGGTCAGCAAAAGTATATATTTTTAGAATGAAGACCCCACGTTTTGTTTTAATTTATAACATTGACATGTTTTATTTTAATGTTTTATTTATTTGTGTTTGTACCATTTTTGTATATTGTGTTTTGCATTTATTGATTTCATATGTTTATCTCCCAAGCAATATTGGTGCCTTTGCTAGGCAACACCAAAGGGAAGGGTTTAATGGCAGCACTGAATTGCTGATTGAAAGTGTTGCGAAAAGCCACAGCTGATCTATTACCATGGGGCCATTACATCTTTTGGCTGAGTATTTTGTGACTGCACTATGAAACAATTTCAGTGGGTCCCATTTATTAGATGGTGAGTACATTGGTTCTAGTGGATCCACGATACACAAGGGTCCAGATCCACTCCACTCCTATCTTTTTTTTGTTTCAGTCTTTATTATTCTTTTTACTTGGTGATATATTGCTTAGATTATTTTATGTACCTTGGAAAGCGCATTGTACAATTTATGTGTTAACAACGCATTGGTGGCATCACTGAGTGCAGTGCAGTACTCTTTATCAACTTGTGACAGTGTGATTAGGGGAAGGATGGTAGACCACAGGTTTATTAGCAGGTGAATGGAGAACTCCCTTTCCCCCCTATAGGGTTAACTCACAGTCAATGCCTGATTAGGACTGCGCTGTTCCTATAGGCGATGCTGCTCCCTCTTAGAGGGCAGTCTTGATGCTGTGTGCAGCAGGGAAGGAAGCTAAATCCTAAACCCAAAAGGAAAGTACATTTATTTTGTTATTGCTTATTGGTATGTGGCTTACCCGCCCAATATTTCAGTTAGGAATACTGAGGGCTAAATTACAATCTTCACGCAAACTTTAACGCTCACTTGCGTGAGCATTAACGTTTGCTGCTGTGTTTACCGTATATTACAATCCAAACGCAAACGGGTTAAGTAACCCATTTGCGTTTGGTACCTTGCGCTTTTCAGCGCGAGGTTACTGTACTTTGTGCTTCCTATGCTTAACATGTGGAGCGCAAAGTGTTAATCAGCGTTAGTATTACAATCTACTAGCGCTGAATAACATCTGGCTGTGGTTAGCAAAATGTTAACCACATCCAGGACCTGGTGTTAACGGATTCCGCTTCTGCAGAATCCGTTAACACCAGCCTAATAAAAAAAAAATGAATTGCATACTCACCCTCTGTCCCGAGGCGAGGACCGCGGCTCCAGCCGCCTCCTCCGACCGGCGGGAGCAGGGAAAAAGTCCCCCCAGTCTCTCCCTGCATATCACTACGCTGACCAGCTGGATCTCGTGAGGCGAGATCCGGCTGGTCATGTGCCCGGCAAGGGGGAACTCAATGGAGTCCTATGGACTCCATCGAGTGGATGCTCGCGGCTGCGCTCAGCGCTGACGCGAGCATCCCGGATTTTACGGCACGGTAACAATGCAGGCAGCATTTTTTGCGCATGCATTGGAATCCAGCGTTAAAATGCAGGCGCAAGGGGGAAAACTGCGGGCGCAGTTTTTCCTCCCTTGCGCCTGCGTTTTAACACTAGGATTGTAGTTTGGCCCTGAATGTTTAATTACCCTCTGCATAAAGGAGTAGGCATTTGATTTTTATTTGTTTTCTTTTCATGTTTTGGTGTACTTTGCTAATACCGTGGCTGCATAATAAAGGAAAGCGTGAAGCACTGAATCCCTGTGTCAAGTAGCTATATCACACTACTATATTGTAGTTGTCGAATATCTGTTCATAACCATTTGGGAATAATATTGTTGAAGGTTACAAGGGTCTGTGGACTCATGCGCTTATTTTTTAATTTATTTTCTTTATTAAGTCATCATTTGTATGTGGGTTACAGTGACTTTGCTTGTCCCAATAAGAATTGGTACAAAACATCGTTGTGACAGAACACGCTGTCACTGTGTGACTTGGAGGGGGATGTGCGCTAGCCTCCTGCCCAGAGACTATCAGGGTTATCCAAAGAGATTCGAATTGCTTGAGAAAGGTAACCGAACGCTGAAAATCAGCGTTCGGTTACCTTTCCTGGCCATTCGGCTATCCAGAGAGCAGGCAATTCGCCAAATCCTGTCGAATTGCCTGCACATACGGTGCCTGTTCGGTCCCTGTTCGAGGGCAGTGAAATCCCCATGAAAAAGCACTGCTTCGGCTATTCAGAGAACACAAACCAGCAGTGAAAGGTTCCCGAAATGTCCTGCCATTCGGTGGTTTAATTCGGCAAATTTATTCAGGAGAATCCCATAGACTTCAATGTTAAAAATATTCCTGTTTTAATTCAATATCTAATAAACCGTTCATTATAAAATTCTGCAGCAAAAAGTCTCTTTATTTATAGATTTTTTAGGATACTTTAAGCATTTTTCTGAATTTTTTAAAAAAAATGTAAAAGTCCGATTTTTTTTTATTTTTTTTTTCAGTTTACTTATTTTTTCTGTAACAGCCCTCTTTATTATCATTCCCTGGACCTCCTGTGAAAATTTCAGACATTTTCGCTTAGTAGTTTCTTTGCAAACAGCGTTTCATTTTCCCAGATTCATACAAATGGTTTTTCTAATTTATTCACTGCCTCCTCTACGTCACAGCTGCTTCGGCTCTGTGTGATTCGGCTCATGTTCGGCTCCTGTTCGGCTCCTGTTCGGCTTCTTCGAAGGTTACTCCAGATGTTTTTGCTTGTTTTCAGCGTGCATTCGGTTAGTTTTCGTCAGGTTTGCGGCAGCTTTTCCCTGCAATTCGGGGACCCTGTGGTGCTTGCTGAATACACCGCAGGGTTACCGAAATGGTATCGGCAAAAGGAACCGAATTGAAGAGAACGAAAAGTCACCGAACGTGCGGTGACTTTTCGAATCTCTTTGGATAACCCTGTTTGGTCTGTGAAAGAGACTATTGGGGAACTGGTGGACCTTTTAAATATATTTGGTTTTCACTGTTTTATACATCTGCCAGTTAACTAAAGATTTCTGATGTCTGTGTGTTATTCCCTGTATAGTGTAGATCTCTGTATTAGTACCTGCTATTGTGTAAATTCTCTCAGTAAGAAATTCCTTTCGTTTACGTGCTTTCTCCTTCCCCCATTCTCCATTGTTTGAAGGCCCTGGGTAGTTATCTGATCTGTGATGTTGTCTGTTTGATTGTATGCAAATGTACTGGTCCTTGACTCTATCTGTCCTCTCTATGAATAAACAGTCGGTTCTATTCTGACCAAGCTTGAAGTCACGACTCATGATTTGGGGAACCAGGAATCTTCTGCCCGCTGTTCCAAGGAAAGGCTCCAGGTCTACAGTTTAGGCTTATTCCTGGGGTGCTAGCCAGGCTCTCTACATACACCGGGCCTTGAGCTGTGGCTAAGGTACAAGAGAAAGGTGTGAGAGTCACGAGGAGAAACTGGGTGTCCAGCGAGGAAGACGCATTTGGCAGATGTGACCCTGTCCGGGCACAGAGATCTGTTACAATTGTATTCAAAAACTAAAATATAACACGGTAGACACATTTGTAGGTCGACTGAGAGTCTCCTGCTCTAAGGATCAGGGTGAGGAGGTGAGATTGTGTTGGGGAGTCAGTTTATAGAAGTTTACAAGAAAATCAATTGTAAGTCAGAAATAGGTAAGTAGTGGAAACACTATTTGGTAAGGCATAAATCACAATAGTTATTTTGAACACTGTAGCTTGACTACAACACAGCCGGAGTTCACATGTGGTCATGGAAAAGAAGTATAAAGGGAGTGAGGATCAGCTGAGAGGGCAAGTAAAAAACTAAAGGCAGGAGAAGACATAACGAAGAGAAATATAGAAAAAAGGGGGTGAAATGGGAGGGAAGAATGGGTAGGAGAGCGTGTTAAGGAAAAGGGGCAGGGAGGAGCAAAGTAACAGGAATGTACAGGTAGACAGTACTGGAGTAGAGAGAAGCGGACACGTCCCACCCCATTCCTAATAAGTAGTCTCAGGTGAAGGGTCTAGGGGGGACATCCTGCTTCAGCAAAACATTGAGGTAAGATAGTTTTTCCAATAGTAGAATTTCTGTAGAAAGTCATTAAGTAGACTGCTGCAAGAAGGCTCTCCATATTTCAATCTTGCTCCACTTTAAAGGTCATTTCTGTTTATGAAGAGTGTCAGTTGATTCCAGATTCAGGCAATAATGGGTCTTTCCATTCATTTCAAATGGACAATGATGGCATTTTGTATGTGTTTAGTAGAGAATTTAGCTTGCAATAGCAAATAGGAGTCTGGCGTAAAGGGCAAGTTTGCATTGCAAGTTCTTGAATTGTGTCCTGGATTCAGCCCCAGAAGTGCGTTATAGTCGACATGGCCACCATATGTGTAGGTATGTGCCATCTAGGTTGCAACATCTCCAAAAATGTTGGTTCAATTTCAGATCCATTCAGAACAGTACGTTAAGGGTGATACCACAATTAAACGAGCTTATGTGCCATTTCTTGCAGGTGGGTTTGGAAAGTTCCAGTAGGAATCATAAATTTTCTCCCAATAGTCATTTGAAAGTGTCTTATCTAGTATTTGTTCCCATTTGGACTCAAGTGGTGGTTTTGGCAGACAGGTCCATTTGGAAGATAGAGTGTATCTTGGAAATGCCATGGAAGATAGAGTTAGTGCTCTGGCACAGCTGGTCAAAGGTGGCCAACTTCCTTAAAAGTCAGTGTCTCTCCCAGAGGGTACATAAGTAGTAGTTTGGATTTTTTTTTAAAAGAAACACTGTCATTGGCAGAGGGGAGTCATGGATACATTTCCAAGGTTATATAAGGTTCTAGCTGTGGAAGAAGTTTACAGCTGTGTGGTAGATAGGTGTTGAGAGTCAGGACTGTAGAGCCTGTGTAAATCGGTTTGGAAAGTTTGTGTTAGTCATTGGAGATGCAATGATGAAGCTGCATGTGAGTCCATATGCTCATCTTAGAATTGATAAGTGGGTAGTCCATTATGTCAGGAGAATGGCAAGTTTGGCCTAATCACATGAAAGTCACTGTCAGCGGGAGTACAGCTGTATTCTGCCTTCCAGGTCTTAGCATGCGGCCCTCTCACACCCTGATGACCATTCAACAATTTTTATGTGCTTCTTTATGTTTAGTTACTGACAACCGTTATTTACTACTGTAATTTACCTACTTCACCACCTCCCTCATACCTCATCCTTCACCTGCCCTGATGCTGCCACTAATCACTACAACACTACGCTTATCTCTGCTCTAGACACTCTTGCTCCTCTTCGACTCTGTAAGGCCCCACGCCGCCAGCTTCAGCCCTGGCACACCCTCCAGACACGCTACCTGCAAAGATGCTCCCGCACTGCAGAGCGTGTCTGGAGGAAATCCCGCTCTGAAGCTGATTTTGTTCACTTCAAGTTTATTCTCCGGTCATACACCTCTGCCCTCCACTTGGCCAAACAATCCTTCTTCTCATCTCTTATATCTATGCTGTCCTCCAACCCTAAACGGCTCTGGTCCACCTTCAACACCCTCCTCTACCCACCTGCACCTCCCCCCACAGCTGCCTTCAGCGCTCAAGACCTGGCAGACTACTTCCTCAGTAAAACTCTAACTATCAGAAGCAACATCCCAACACAAGATAGTTATCTGCCACCTCCACTCCCAGAGGTCCCCTCTGCCACCCTCTGCCGCTTCCTCCCAGCCACTGAGGAGGAAGTCAATTCCTTATTGTCCTCCTCACATCTCACCACGTGCCCGCTCGACCCCATTCCCTCACATCTAATTCCTCCCCTCTCCTCCTCCCTCACCCCTGCTCTCACACACATCTTCAACCGATCTCTCTCCACTGGCTCCTTTCCATCCGCCTTCAAACACGCGCTAGTTACCCCTTTACTAAAGAAACCATCCCTCGATCCCAACTCTCCATCCAACTACCGCCCTGTATCCCTGCTTCCCTTCACATCAAAGCTCTTAGAAAAACTAGTCTTCAACCGCCTCTCCCTCTTCCTGTCCTCTCCATTCCCTACTTGACCCCCTGCAATCTGGCTTCCGTCCCCTACACTCAACTGAAACTGCCCTCACCAAAGTCACCAACGACCTCCTAACTGCTAAAAAACACGGCCACTATTCTATTCTCATCCTGCTCGACCTCTCGGCTGCTTTTGACACTGTTGACCACCCCCTCCTTCTACAGCCCCTCAACTCTCTGGGTCTCGGTGACACTGCACTCGCTTGGGTCGAATCCTATTTATCCAACAGGTCCTTCTGTGTGTCCTTTGCTGGTAAATCCTCCTCCTCATTGCCTCTATCTGTTGGTGTACCTCAAGGCTCTGTCCTTGGTCCTCTGCTCTTTTCCATCTACACCTCCTCCCTGGGCAAAATCATCAACAGCTTTGGCTTCAATTACCACCTCTACGCTGATGACACTCAGATCTACCTCTCTACCCCTGATTTCTCTCCCCCTGTCCTTTCAAAAGTCAGTGACTGTTTATCTGGCATCTCCTCCTGGATGGCCTCCCACCACCTAAAGATCAACATGTCAAAGACTGAACTCCTACTTATTCCTCCCTCCAATGCCTCCCCACCTCCTGACTTCTCTATCACGGTGGAGGGTATCACCATTTCCCCATCAAACCAAGTTCGCTGTCTTGGAGTTACACTTGACTCTGCTCTTTCCTTCATCCCCCACATCAAGTCTCTTTCCTCCTCCTGCCGATACCAACTGCGTAATATTTCCAGAATTCGGCCATTTCTTACCGCTGTCACCACAAAACAACTCATACACGCCCTGGTAATCTCCTGACTCGACTATTGCAATAATCTCTTATCTGGCCTCCCTCTGTCCCGCCTCTCCCCCCTACAATCCATCCTGAATGCCTCCGCCAGGCTAATTCACCTCACCCGCCGCTCTGTCTCTGCCGCTCCCCTCTACGAGTCCCTTCACTGGCTCCCCATCCACTGCAGAATTAAGTTCAAAATCCTTATCCTTACCTACAAAACCCTCACTAACTCAGCTCCCCACTACCTGTCCTCACTAATCACCAAATACACCCCGGCCCGCTCCCTAAGGTCAAACAGTGACCTGCGCCTAGCTTCTCCCCGCATCACCTCTTCCCATGATAGACTGCAGGACTTCACACGCGCAGCCCCCACTCTCTGGAACGCTCTCCCTCGTACTGTCAGACTTTCCCCTAACTTCTCTTCCTTCAAACGCTCCCTTAAAACGTTCCTATTTAGGGAAGCCTACCACCCAACTCACTGACGCAACCATCAATCACTCTCACCTTACAGTCCTCTCCTCCTGTTTCCAACCCCAACCCTCCCAGATTGTGAGTTCCTACGGGAATAGGGCCCTCATCTCCTCCTGTACTGTTTGTCAAATGTTGTTCAATGTATTGTAACCCTGTCTATACTGTGCTTATTGTACAGCGCTGCGGAATATGCTGGCGCTTTATAAATAAAGAATAATAATAATAATAATAATGTATAATTTATGCATGATAAAGCTATCAGTGCATGAAATATAAACCAAAAAGTCATGATTATCACATTTCATTCTAATATCTCCCAGAGTTTCAGAAGAAATTAACACTCCTGATTTTACATGGATCAAAAGTATTTTATCACCAATTAGTAAGGTGTTAGTTCATAGTACCCATACATTTCAAAAAATATTTAATTGGTGAACAAAAACATTGTGCGTATATAATAATAATAACAACCAACTGGACTTACTGTTTAAGTGACTGTTATTGTAGATTTTTTAAAACTCAAGGCAGTCGAGTAATTCTTTAAACAATAATAATTATAACGGAAATGTAAAACACTAGTTATTTTTAATGCATAATATACTGTAATCCATAAAACAAAAGTATCTTTTGTGCTTATTACTGTATGTTTGACATGATGTAATAACTGTTAAAAATTTGAGATTTACTACTTTATTTTATTTGTTTCTTAACAAAGAGTGTTTAGATCCATTAAAGTGTTTAATTCTTACTGACCTTTTATTGCAGAATTCTTCATTTCTCAAACAAAAGCAACACTGTTAATATTTGTGAATGACTCAGGATTGGGCTATTTTCCAGGTACTAGTGTTAAATCTTAAACATTAAAGGTCAAAAAACAGCATTAGGTCAAAAGGGTACAACTGGCATTGTAGCATAGATAATATGGTATTTAAACACAATTCTGCTATTGAACTTATATTGCAATTAGAAGGTTTTAAGTGACTCCATCATTTTATTTAGACTGTTTTTATGAGTCACTGAAGTCAAAGTATTTTCCATAACTTTTTCCCACAATTTTAAATACTCTGCCTAAGAGCAAAGGCCACATTCTCAACATGCATATCAATTTTCCCATGCTAAAGTGACTTTTCTGCAATGTGTCATTTAATAGTACATCTTTGAATGTAATCTATAAAAATATTAAACTTGTTACATTATTGTAATTTTATATTCACTCAGTATGAAATAAAGACATTGTTAGCGTAAAGTGTTACAAAAACATCTATATAAAGTAGATGAGAACATTAAACGGTTCTATTGTTTACATGAATGCTTCATTCTTTTCAATTGGTTTAATAGTGAAAAAATTCAAGTAAGTGGCTTGAAGAAAACTAGTATTTTTATCTATATTCATTTATTTGTGTTTTAATGTATTTTTCTCACTCATCTTCAGTGGTTTTCATTTCAGTTCAGAATGGAAGTGGTGACACTTCAGTACCCCTACATTCCTCACTCTGGACATGTGCCGGTTTTCAGAGAAAATTCCTAAGAAAAAGCTCAGAATTACATAATTCTACAATCTTTTCACAAAGGTAATCGCAAAACTACCCCAGATAAACAAAAATTTAATTTTTAGTACAGGAGAGGTGGGGTCGCGCCTATTCCCCGATGGGGCGGCTGCAACCACCAAATGCATCCAGCCCAACAACATGTGTAAAACATAACAAAGAAAAAAATGTCATCTGCGCTAATTCCCATTTTACCGTATGAAACTAAACACAATTAGAGGTTTGGTTTCTTAATAATGGCCATTATAAGATTAAGCTCGCCTGCCAGCGTCAATGCACCTCTAATGAGGGTGAGTCCTATCCAAAATTGAAACCACAGGCTGCTACATAGCAAACCATACCTGCTCATGCTGCTTGTCAAACATGAGGTAGACTGGTGGGCCTTTATTTATGCTCCCCCAGAAACAAAATCCACTTTGGGATCGAAAACAAAGACACGGAGCGGAACCTTGCTGTAGGGATGACTTGGCTGGAAGTACATTGAAACCTATAGTACAGGAGGGGTGGGGTCGCGCCTATTCCCCGATGGGGCGGCTGCAACCACCAAATGCACCAAATGCTGGTTTCAATTTTGGATAGGACTCGCCCTCATTAGATGTGCCTTGATGCTGGCGGGCGAGCTTAAATTATAATGGCCCTTAATAAGAAACCAAACCTCTAATTGTGTTTAGTTTCACACGGTATAATGGGAATTAGCGCAGGTGACATTTTTTTCATTGTTACGTTTTACACATGTTGTTGGGCTGGATGCATTTGATGGTTGCAGCCGCCCCATCGGGGAATAGGCGCGACCCCACCCCTCCTGTACTATATGTTTCAATGTACTTCCAGCCAGGTCATCCCTGCAGCAAGGTTCCGCTCCGTGTCTTTGTTTTCGATCCCATAGTGGATTTTGTTTCTGGGGAGCATAAATAAAGGCCCACCAGTCTACCTCATGTTTGACAAGCAGCATGAGCAGGTATGGTTTGCTATGTAGCAGCCTGTGGTTTCAATTTTGGATAGGACTCGCCCTCATTAGAGGTGCCTTGACGCTGGCGGGCGAGCTTAATCTTATAATGGCCATTAATAAGAAACCAAACCTCTAATTGTGTTTGTTTCACACGGTATAATGGGAATTAGCGCAGATGACATTTTTTTCTTTGTTATGTCTTAAAAATGTAATTTTGTACATATTGTATTCACAAATATCATTGCAAAGCAAATTTGTGATGACTGCGTTAAGTAAAAAAAAACGTTACTGTATCAATATAAACGGTTCCTAAGCTTTGTACTTTGGGTGGGAGGACTGCCATGTGAAGTTTGTAAGTGAGACATAACTTTTTGATTGATTTGTGACATAAACCTTTTGTAGTTCAGAATACTTGAAAAACTACCAACATCCACATATCTACATCTCTTTTGAGAAAAAGCAGAACTGCTAAAACACACCAAATGTGTAGCAAACAAAAGAAATGCAAAATATATACAGATTATTAAAATCTGATACAGTCTTCCAAGTGTACTGGTTTAGCTGCTCCATTGCATTGAGAGCCATTGGATTGACAGGACGCACCTAAACCCGAGTATTTTAAGGTTGCCTCTGAATTTTCAGTACTCTTGTTTAGGTGAGTGCAGCCATCGTGTTTTTGTTCATTACATATGGAGGGCTGACCATCCCTTTTTTGCATTTGCTCCATTCCCTGACACACCTGCCTCATTGCTGTTTCTAGTTAAAACTGTTATCTGCCTGGAACCCCATTGGGGTGCATGTTCCAAGTAAGTAAGTGTATATCAAAAAAGAGCAGACATTAGGATGGCATAGAGTAGGACCTGCTGACAGGGTGGCACCTGACGTGTGCCATGGTGGGACCCAAATTCAGGGCATCTGAGCCCAATGTGCAGGGATGCACATGTGGTACCTTTGGGTAGGCAGATACTGGGAGATCCAAGGCATAGTACAAAGTGGTAATCCAGATAATGGTCAGTGGGTGATCCATGGTCAAGTGGCTGGTACAGGGCGGTAGTCGGTAGGCAAGCAGGGTCTGGTACACTGTAGATCAGGAGTAAGCACAGCAAAAGGTCTGAATACAAACAGAGTTTGACTTGCAATGTAAAGCCAACTTGGATATGGGGGAGTGGACCTTTATTTCAGACAGGTCGCATGACCTCAGGTGTATGTGTTAGTGCTTGACTGTGTGCTGTTTTGCCAGTGCTGTGCATGAGGCAGCACTTTACATGTAATTGCCCAGGTTCAGGCATGGATCCTGGCACCTGGCAATGGTGGGGTACATTGGCGTTGTGGCAAGCTTATGCAATATATGTCCACATCCTGCAACCAAGCCTCCTTCAATGGTTTTACCTAATTAGGTGTTTTTAATATCTTTTTTCCTAAATTGTAATGGTGTGCTGTGAATTTTCTATAGACTGGATTGACTTGAGGCTGCCTGGAGCACCCGGCACTCCCCACAGACACGTGACAGACAAGCCGCAGCTTGCAGGAATCTGGCAGCATGTCAAGCTCTGAGAATTCCTTTAAACTCCAATCAGAAACTGTAAATCAGCTGTTATCAGCTTTGATGAATGAAAGAGATGCTAAATTGCTGCAGTATATAGAATTATTCACTGATCACCCTCTATTTAGAGCAGAACTCCTTGCAGACGCAGCAAGCCATAAAATGACGGATGAGAATATTTCTGTTTTTATTTTGAGTTACATTTAATACATAGCCTACATACTTCATGCAATTCTAGTTTGTGGTGATCTTTGAAAACTAGTTCATACACAGTATTTGTAAACATTGAGCCAAATGCATTATTCAGAAAAACAATCTCTAACCACATAGCACTATTTCCTTTCTCAACACATTTCTGTTAAAATTGTTCGCATTGTTTCTTTTTTTTTTGCTTCAGATTTCATGGTTAAGAACTAGGATTGGATTCCGTACAAGTTAAACAGATGTGTTTTCTGCAGCTGTACCAATGTGTGTGAAATAATGTAAAGACGTTGCAGCTGTTGAATACTGAGAACAGCAAGGAATGAGGAGACTTTGAGGAAACGTTATCTGCCTAATTCTTTTTTGTGTCTAGAAAGCAGTGTTGAAAAGTTAAACAAGGCATAAAATGTGTAGGTTTAAGAAATGCATTGTATGACTTATTACATGTGCCAAGAGAGAACACTATCAGGGTTATCCAAAGAGATCCGAATTGCTTGAGAGAGGTAACCGAACGCTGAAAATCAGTGTTCGGTTGCCTTTCCTGGCCATTCGGCTATCCAGAGAGCAGGCAATTCGCCAAATCCTAGCGAATTGCCTGAACATACGGTGCCTGTTCGGTGCCTGTTCGAGGGCAGTGAAATCCCCATGAAAAAGCACTGCTTCGGCTATTTAGAGAACACAAACCAGCAGTGAAAGGTTCGCCTAATGTCCTGCCATTCGGTGGTTTCATGCGGCAAATTTATTCAGGAGAATCCCATAGGCTTCAATGTTAAAAATATTCCCGTTTTAATTCAATATCTAATAAACCATTCATTTTAAAATTCTGCAGTAAAGAGTCTCTTTATTTATAGATTTTTTAGGATACTTTAATCATTTTTCAGATTTTTTTTTTTTTTTAAAAGTCCGATTTTTTTTTTAAAAAAAAAATTCAGTTTACTTATTTTTTTTTGTAACAGCCTTTTTTATTATCATTCCCTGGACCTCCTGTGTAAATTTCAGACATTTTCGCTCAGTAGTTTCTTTGCAAACAGCGTTTCATTTTCACATATTCATACAAATGGTTTTGCTAATTTATTCACTGCCTCCTCTGCGTCTCAGCTGCTTCGGCTCTGTGTGATTCGGCTCCTGGTCGGCTGCTTCGCTGCGTGTGATCGGCTCCTGCTCGGGTTTTTCGGAGGTTAATCCAGATGTTTTTGCTTGTTTTCAGCGTGCATTCGGTGGGTTTTGCGGTTAGTTTTCGTGAGGTTTACGGCAGCTTTTCCCTGCAATTCGGGGACCCTGTGCTGTTTGCTGAATACACCGCAGGGTCACCGAAATGCAATCGGCAAAAGGAACCGAAATGAAAGAGAACGAAAAGTCACTGAACGTGCGGTGACTTTTCGAATCTCTTTGGATAACCCTGTATATTTTCGATGTTAATGTCAGTAATATTAATTCAAAGACACTCTGACTAAAGACATACAAAATAAAGAAGTAAAAATAGTGTTTCACATAAAAACAACTCTTGAAGAAGTGAAATAAAAAGGGCTCATACATTTTTAATAGTATTAAAACATGAAAGGCTTCCTAAGGATGCTTAAGAAAAAGAAGTATCAAGTCTCCACAGTGAATAAAATATTAAAACCACTCTTAGTACAATAGCAACAAGAAAATATTCACATCAGTGTTGATACACTTGCCTGTTTCACCATACCTTCTTGGTGCCAGCAGATGTTCAATGATCTCCCATCAGCCACTGGAATCAAACCATAACCTTTCAGGTAGGGCAAATAAACCACTGTTCCCACATTGCATTAAAAACCTCCGGAGCGTTAAGATAAAAAGCCCTAAGGCATACCATGGTGCAGAAAAAAATTTGTTTGCTATTTTATTATAAGGGGGAATTTCAGATCTCTAATGTTTGGCGATACACAATTTTGTAGGCAGAATTATTTGTTGAAGGAGTTTGCTAGCCAATTGGTTAGTCTTGTAAACTTAATGCTTAATAAAGTAACTCCTGAATTGGGAGGGGTGTCGAAATCCATAATTCTTGACAAGAGTTGAAAGGTTTTCGGCCACAAGGGGCTTAAAAATAGACAGGACCAGAAGACATGCAATAGCCTTTCACAGACCCAGGCTGCAGGGGTTAAATATTTCTCCGGGAATCTGTTTTCTTTGGGGACGTTGGGAAAGTCTTCTAGGGGTCTAGGCATAATGGCCGGTTACCTCAGAAGCAACTATTTGGTCCATTAATGCCCTATCCCTTGATGTCTGTGTATTATTCCCTCTGTATTCACTCGCTTCAATCTCTATATAGTTTAGAAATATTCCTTTGTTTTACCTGCTTCCCCCTCTCCCTTCTCCTCCCAGGAGGTCCCATTGTCCATTGTTTGAAGGTCACATTCCCTGTGCAGTTATTTGATCTTTTGATCTAATCTGGTTGTATTCATGAAGGGGGTTGTTCCTTAACTGTATAGCTGTACGTTTTTCAAATAAAAGAGTTAGATCTGCTTTGCTGCTCTGAACACTGGTTGTGCCTGGTGATTTGGGGTAAATATTCATTATTTTGGGACTGAAGTTGCTGGGTTTCCGACGCCAGCTTGGAGAAAGCCAGAGTTTGACAGAAGCACACATTCAGTGTGCCTGGCGATCTGTCACATAGCCAATCTCTGCAAAGCCATGCTGTGATGGGGTGTATATAAGGTTCCCTGAGGATACGGTTAATTTGGCAGGGTTGATCAGCCCAGCAACACACACAATGGCTTGATGTTGTGATTGCTGGGGCTTTAAAAGAGACACGCCTATACAGGCACAGCAGGTTCATTTTTTGGTGGATCTCCCCTCAGACAGACACAGCTCATAAAGGCCTGTGATTTGAGGACACAATCTTTTGTTATTGTTACATTGATTGCTGGATAGAAGAGAAAGGTTTTCTTCTTTTGTTTATTTGGTTGAACCAAGCAGCTGTGCCTGTATACACCTATGCTACAAGGAATACAGACTGCTTGTTGAAACACTTACCCTGCTGTGGTGTTCATGTGACAAGGTCCACTCCATTACATTATGGTGGCAGCGGTGGGATCGATATAAACCGTGGAGTGGAGATGTGCCTGATTCACATTGGCAGTTGGTAAGAGAACCTCATTTGTGACATTAGCTGAGTGTGCGCAAAGTACAGGCAGTCTGCACTAGGATTGTGTTTCTGTTTCTTAGGAAAATGGATTCTGACAAGCTGTTAAAGTGGATGATGTAACAGCAACAGCAGAGGCAGTAACAGGAGTTCCAGCTTCAGCTACTGCAGCAGATGCAATCCATTCAGAAACAGCAACATGCCCAGCAGCAACAACTACAGACTGAGACGCAGCAGCAACAGCAGGAGTTCCAAGTTGCACTTATACAGCAGCTTCTGGAGTATACAAGGGAACAAGGTACAACAGACGGTTCTTCTAAGGAGTCCTTCTCCCATGCACTGACCAAGATGGGACCAGATGATGATCCTGAAGCCTACCTGACTGCATTTGAGAGACTTGCAACCCTGGCCCAGTGGAAGAAAGGTACCTGGGTTTTAAGACTGGCTCCCTTTTTAACCGGTGAAGCGCAGGCTGCTTATCAGTGTTTGGGAGAAGCAGGGGACTATGATATACTGAAATCTGCTATCCTGAATCGTCTTGGTCTTTCTGTTGCATGTTATAGAAATAAGTTCAGGAATAAGACATTTGTTTTGGGCACTCCCCCTAGGGCTTTTGCTCAGCAGTTTAAAGATTTGGCATATAAATGGTTAAAGCCTGCTACTCGCCCAGTCTCTGAAATTATGGATTTGCTAATCCTGGAACAATACATCAAACAACTCCCAAAGGGTCTATCCCAATGGGTTTCACTACACAAACGCAGTTCCTTGGATTATGCTGTCCAAATTTCAGAAGAGTTTCTGCAGGCAGAGGACACCCATGGGTATCCAGGTTGCTCAAAAGCAGAGTAAAAGAGAAAAGTGGGAAACATTATGGAAGCAACCTTCTGTTTTAAATGCCCCTCTATCAGGGAGGGAGAAAGTCTCTAAGGAGAACTCAACTCTAGCAGGTCCCTGGTCTAAGGCCAGTACAGAAAGGCCTTCTGGCAATAAAGTGAGGGCTTTAAGCAATGATCAGGTACAAGAAAGGCAGCTGGTATGCTTTAAGTGTGGAGAAAGTGGGCATATTGCTAAATTTTGTTCCTCTGTGGACTCTATGAAGTGTGACTATGTTGGCCAGTGTTATGCAGTTAACTCTGAAGTAAATGACCTGGAAGCTTTTGTAGTCCTAGCATGGGTGAATGGCATAGAAGTCAGGGCCCTTGTTGATTCAGGTTGTAGGAGAACTCTGGTACAACAGGATCTTGTTAACTTCAGCTTCTTGGACTCCCAAGAAGCTGTGCTCATAATGTGCATACATGGCGATGTAAAACCCTACCTCTCAGCAAAAATTAACCTTCAGATAGATGGATATGCATCCCAGGTTGTTGCAGGGGTGGCTGAAAAGTTGCCATATCCAGTGGTGGTTGGGAAATATTGGGAACACTTTGGCAGAGTCCTCAAAGTCCAGGTCAAATATGTGGAACTAAGAAAGGAAGAGGAATGCAGTGCAGACATAGGAAAACTCTTCCCTTTTAAGGACCCAGACTTGTTTTCTACAAGAGCTAGGGTTCATAAATTAAAAACACAGAGGAAACTGGAGAAAAGAGAATGGGCAGACATACAGGATGTGGAACATAAATGCCATGTTCAGCAGGTTATAGCTGGGGAAGACATGGGACAGCAAGCAGGGAATGCCAAACCTGATGATGCATTAGGGGACCCTGGGGACCCTATACCTGAGTTGGGGACAAGTGCTAGGGATGTGCGAAGGGCACAGAAAAACGACCCCACACTGAGGGGAGCATACGACAGTCTGGCTGTTGCAAACGGACATGTTTTGGATGCACTCAAACATAGTCAGTTCCCCCATTTTATGCTAAGGGATGAATTGCTATACAGAGTTTGCAAACACCCTAATACAGGAGACCTATGTGAGCAGATATTGGTACCAAAAGGCTATAGGAGACAACTGTTACAGCTGTCTCATTCTATTCCCCCTTGCAGGGCATTTGGGGAGAGAGAAGACTCTTGGCCGTTTATCGTACAGGTTTTTCTGGCCTGGTGTATCTAAGGAGGTAGACAATTTTTGTAAGTCCTGCCCAGAATGTCAGCTAGTGGCTCCAAAGGGACAAGTCAAAGCACCACTTATACCAATACCATTAGTGGAACTGCCATTTGAAAGGATTGGGGTTGATCTAGTTGGTCCTCTTGAGAAAACTGCAGCAGGTAACCATCATATCCTGGTAATAGTTGATTATGCAACCCGGTAACCAGAGGTGATTCCTCTCTGGAATACCTCAGCCTTGACAATAGCCAATGAATTGATAAAGTTGTTCTCGAAAGTGGGTATTCCTAAAGAGATACTGACAGACCAGGGTACAAACTTCACATCAAAGCTTATGAGGGAGGTTTGTGCTCTCTTAAACATACAGTCCCTTAAAACGTCAGTCTACCACCCTCAAACGGATGGGTTGGTAGAGAGATTTAATGGCACGCTCAAAAAAATTTTTTGCGGAAATTTGTGGATGGGGAGAACAGACACTGGGACAAATTGTTGCCATATCTATTATTTGCTATGCGTGAGGTTCCGCAGTCTTCAACTGGGTCTTCACCCTTTGAGTTGCTTTATGAGAGGAGACCTAGAGGCATACTTGACATAGTGAAGGAAGAGTGGGAGGCGCAGTCTAATTCAGACCAGAATATCCTACAGTACACTATGCAGTTGACAGAGAGACTTAAAAGGGTTGGGCAATTTGCTGCTAGTAACTTAGAAACTGCACAACAGGCGCAAGCTCTCAGCTATAACAGAAATGCAAAAGCTTGGGAGTTTAAGCCCGGAGATAGAGTGTTATTGCTTCTACCTAGTTCAGAAAGTAAGCTGTTGGTGAAATGGCAAGGACCTTATGCGGTAGTAAGAAGAACGGGGGATGTTGACTACGAAATCTTCCGCCCTGGACATAAGAAGGAAAAACAAATATACCATATTAATCTGTTAAAACTCTGGAGAGCCGATGAAAACTCGTTTATTGCTCCCAGAGTGGATAGGCTAGACGTGGGGCCAGATGTACGTGAAATTGAGGAGAACCCGATGGGCGTGACTTTGGGAAAACAATTAAGTCCAGCCCAGCAAAAGGGAGCACAGCGGCTACTGGAGGCCTTTACCGATGTGTTTTCTACATGTCCAGGAAATACACACTTAATTACACATCACATAAAGATGAAAAGTGATGAAGTTGTTAGATTGAGGCCATACTTGATACCAGAGAAATTGCGGAAGGTAGTACAAGAAGAAATAGAGAGCATGCTGAAGCTGGGGGTTATAGAGCCTTCAAACAGTGAGTGGTGCAGCCCAATAGTTCTTGTACCAAAACCCGATGGCTCGGTCAGGTTTTGCATTGATTTTAGGAAGGTAAATGCAATATCCAATTTCGATGCATATCCTATGCCACGAGTTGACGAAATGTTAAACCGACTGGGTAAAGCCAAATATATTACACACTGGATTTAACCAAAGGCTATTGGCAAATCCCTTTGACAGAAGCGTCAAAAGAGAAAACAGCCTTTGCTACACCTGTAGGTCTGTTCCAATTCCGTGTGCTGCAGTTTGGGCTTCATGGGGCCCCTGCAACGTTCCAGAGGCTCATGGATCATATTCTTCCCCTCACGAACAGTATGCCTCTGCCTATCTAGATGATGTGGTCATTTATAGCACTGACTGGAATGACCACCTTGACAAAGTGGCTGCGGTTTTGAGGTCATTGAGGTCAGCAGGTCTCACAGCAAACCCAGCGAAGTGTATATTAGGGAAAACAGAAACCAGATACTTGGGCTATGTTTTGGTCAATGACCTTATTAAGCCTTTGCAAGACAAGGTTGCAGCACTGGCTAAAATGCCTGTTCCTACCAATAAGAAGCAGGTCAGGGCATTTCTTGGCTTGGCTGGGTACTACAGAATATTTGTGCCACATTTTTATACCCTGGTAGCCCCTTTAACGGACTTGACCAAAAACTCTGTTCCAAACAAAGTGATTTGGAATTCCGAATGTACCAAAGCATTTACTGAATTAAAACATACGCTGTGTGATCAGCCGGTGCTGCGCAGTCCTGATTTTGACAAAGAGTCTGTACTATATATGGACGCCTCAGAGTCGGGCTTAGGGGCTGTATTGTCCCAAGAATTTGATGGAGCGGAACACCCCATCCTCTATTTAAGCAGGAAACTACTTCCCAGAGAGAAGAACTTTGCCATAATAGAGAAGGAATGTTTAGCAGTGAAATGGGCTATTGACTCTCTGCGCTACTATCTGTTCGGCAGGCACTTTCTCCTTGTGACCGACCATTCTCCTCTACGTTGGCTTCCCACCATGAAATCCAAGAATGCATGGCTCACTAGATGGTATTTGGAATTACAAACCTACTCCTTCAGTGTCTGGCATCGTTCCGGAAAGGAGCACCTGAATGGGGATTTCCTATCTAGGGATGTGTTTGGTGTGGGAGAGTGTACCTGGGGGTCCACTCTAAGGGGGGAGGTATGTGATGGGGTGTATATAAGGTTCCCTGAGGAAACGGTTAACTTGGCAGGGTTGATCAGCCCAGCAACACACACAATGGCTTGATGTTGTGATTGCTGGGGCTTTAAAAGAGACACGCCTATACAGGCACAGGAGGTTCATTTTTTGGACGATCTCCCCTCAGACAGACACAGCTCATAAAGGCCTGTGATTTGAGGACACAATCTTTTGTTATTGTTACATTGATTGCTGGATAGAAGAGAAAGGTTTTCTTCTTTTGTTTATTTGGTTGAACCAAGCAGCTGTGCCTGTATACACCTATGCTACAAGGAATACAGACTGCTTGTTGAAACACTTACCCTGCTGTGGTGTTCATGTGACAAGGTCCACTCCATTACACCTGCAAACACCTGTCAGGGGAGGATGGAAACATTTTAACAAGATGCATGGAGGTAGGTACAATCTCAAACACTTATATGAATTGTCCACTATGGAGACATAAAGAGATGTTGGGTGGCAATTGGAGCATAAGATCCCCCAAAGTTGATGTGAAAGATTTTTCTTTATATCTCTTCCCAAAGGGGAGATAAAGCAATCTAGGTTGGAGGTCTGGAAAGTCATTACCTGGGCCCTCACTTCAAAAAAAGATAGGATACTTTTAGTTTTTACACTTGCTATACAGTATATCCCGAGGTGTGCTACTTTGAAAACGTTAAAATGCACGTTAAAATGTCTACATCTCGGGGGCGTGGCTGGCTACCAGCGGAGGCAGACATGTTTTCGTGGAGCTCCACACTTCTGCCGCTTTTGGGGACCTCCAGCTGACATTTACAAGACGATTTTCATAAATTGAGGTACCACCACGGCTGGCCACCGGAGTTATACTGTCCGGAGCCCGTTTAGTCCCCCCTCCGGACCGGAGACGAGCCGTTTTGGGTCTCTGTTGCCTGCCGGGCCTGCTCTGTCGTCGGCCATCTTGGGGCCTAGGCTCCAGCACGAGTGCGACCCGATCCACCTGCAGCCTACATATTGGGGAACACAGCTGCGGCGAGCCGTGGGGATGGAGGGCCCCTGTCCCCTGGCTGCTGAGACTGTTCCTACAGCAGAGATTGTGGGGATGAACGTGGACCAGCGGCGGCTGGTTCACCCTTCCCCAGCCAGAAGTATGGAGACTGCCCTGGCAGAACTTGAAGCCTGCCTGGAGTTGCTGCTCGGGGCAGACGATGAGCGCCCGATGACACGCGGTACATGGCGCCGGTTGACGTCAGTGCTGGGGATTAATTCGCTGCAACATGCCGCGGTACCCTGTCCTGCTGCTGCTACGCCCGAGGAGAAGGGCGACAAGATTAACGGCCTAGATGGGATTCCGGTTTCTGAAGCTCGCCCCCTCCAGAGGTGCCTACCTGCTTGCGCTAGGATATCTACCCGCACCCCCCGGAGAGCAGTCAAGCTGGCGAGTTGGATGTCGATGGTGCCCCCTCGGGGACCCGGGACAGGAGGTCCCACTAGGTGGGCGCTCAGAAAAGCACGGCCGCACACGCGGCGACGTCAAGCAGCTCAACGGAGGAGATCCGGCGGAGGTGCCCACGGGCTGACCTGGTCTCCACAACGAGTCTTGTTTTCCGGCGGATCCGGGACACCGCTTCCCCCCAAGTTGACGGTAGGGAAGGCGCAGATACCTACATCGAAGTACCGGGGAGTTCTGCCCGGGAATCTTGGAGGCGGACATTACGGAACGGCACGAGCGTTGCAAGGCCCTGATTTTTTCTCTTATGCTGAGGGTCGGGGGGCTGTGGGGTGCCGTGGCCTACTGGCGGTCGCGCTACCTGCACCCTGCTCGACTTTATTTCTAGATGCGGGCTGAAGGGACAGTTGGACTGTATATCCGTGCTGCCCCGTGTTCTGACGCATTTTCTCTTGACCACCACTGCTGAGACTTTGAGTTTTGCCTATTAACCCATTCCCATTTCCTTGTTTTTCTGCGTTTCTTAGAGTTTTCTTTTTGAGACACCCCCCTTTTTTCTTTACGACCCCCCCACCTGCAAACGTATTGACCCTGCATGTGAAGATGCTATCGTCGGCCTTGTTCACACTATACCATGCCATACCCCTCTTCCCCTCCCCCATATTGAATCTTATTATATGCTGAGACCCTCCCTATCGGGAGCTGTTTGTTTGTTATTTTCCACACGTGGTAATTCTGCTGTAGTTGGCCCTGCATGGCCACTGCTTATATTTGTTTGATTTTCTGCTGACTTTATTTACAAAATAAAATCTTAAATACAAAAAAAAATAAAATGTCTACATCTCATCCCTTATTAGCAGGTATGCCATCCACTTTCCTATGCCAATGATCTGATGTTATTGTCTCCTTGTACTTGCACCCCCAAACTCCAGTGTTCTTGACATCTCCCGAGCTGCCCTCTTTTTATGGAGCTCCATCCTTCGAAAACATTAGACTCTACCTGTCTCTCCAGTCCTTCAAGAAGTCTCTGAAAACAGATTACGTTACAGAAGCCTATCGGCTCGCTCCATAATCGCCCACTGTACATTTCTTGATCTATCTTCCCACTCAGCCCACATGCACCCAGCTACCTTCATGTACTCTGCTATTTACCCTCACCTAGTGTGTCACCCCTCTCCTCTTAGATTGTAAGCTAACGAGCAGAGTCCTCTCTCCTACTGTTTTGTGTGTTTATGTTAGGTCCCTTGCCGCAGGAAGGTAAAATCCGGTGTTGCCACAACATGAGATGTGCTGCCTGGATTTCAGTTCCTGCCTCTTGGACTTCTATACAGGTGTCATCCGTTACCTGCAATCATCTCTCGTTAAAGAGAGATCACACCCTTCCTTCAATGCTTCTGCATTGATGTTACACCACTCAGTGTACCTGCTTGTCCTGCAAGAAGATTGCTACCTGGATCCCATGCTATACCTGATTTGTGTACCGAACCTCTGCCTTTGGCTACTGGACTCGCTGCCTTCATTTTACCTATGATTCCTTGGCTTCCCTCTGGACTTTGTTTATGGACTACCCCTTGATATTATGCCTCATTTCTGGGTTTACCAGTGTATGGTACCTGGTAATAAACCTCGCTTGTTAACCGTATCGTTGCCTCCTGCATGTCACTACATTCTGGGTTCATATCCTCACCTACAGGTTCAGATTCCTGACAGTTTATCCTGTAAGTATATTTGTTATTTTATCTCACTCATTGTGCAGCGCTATGGTACTTGTTAGTGCTCAATAAATACTTGTAACTGTACCTGTCTCTAAACATGCGCATATGACACATTTACTAGCGAAACGCATTTTGGTGAACTGTTTTAGTGCTTTACTATTTTTATTCAATAAATATTTTGTCTGATTTTACACCTATCCTGGGTCCTGGATACTTTCATTCACCATGGAGGCTAATAGATGAACCATTGCACCTTATGAAGTCACTGGCTGCCTGAACATCTTGTGCCTGATTGAGACACCAGCAAATGTGACTAATGTATTTTCTCCCTTTATACACGCTCTGCATATATGATATTACTCTGTGAGCTTCGTTTACTCTTTAAGGGCCACCAAAGAGTCCAACATTGCAAGGAACCACGTAGTGCACCACGAGGGAGGCCTCAATAGGACGAGAAGCGCCAACTCCACCAGGTTCTCCTTGCACACTGTCCATATAAGTATTAAACCCACGGGGTTCAAGAGATATATCACAGAACAAATACAAAGCCAGAGGTCAGTACAAGGAATCCGTATAATCACTCACCATACAGGGAATATAGAGGAAAACCAAAAGTCTGAATATCATTCAGTTGCTTCTGCTTAGAGCCCTCAGGCAAATCAAGAAATGACCGACAAAGATTACAAGACATGAAGGTCTATTCACTAAAAGGTGAAAGAACAATCTGGACCAAATAGCCGATTTGGAAAGTGAGATGATAAATGGGAGAATTTTCAGGATTGGCTATTTTAACCTAGAATTTTCACTTCTCCAGTCATTCTCCTGATTTACACCTTTAGTGAATAGACCAGATGGTATAATACAACCATCTCATGCCTTGAAGGGCAACTCCTGGATCTAAGCAATCATTATCCATGATACATGAAGAATAAATGCCTCCCATAGCAGGTACATAGTGTGCTCCACGAAGTGAATTTATTTTTAAATATGTGTATTTTCTCTCCAATTTCCCTGGCATGCTTTGAGTGATATTTGGTGATATTTATAATAAGACAAACCGGCTACTTTCTGGAACTTACAATTATCTAAGCTCTGAACCCATATCAAACCAAATTTCCATGTGTTGTCTTGCCTATGGCCAAAGTTTTATGTGTGTGAGCTCTGTGGCTGACACTCCTTACAAGTTGAATTAGCCCAGAATGATCGTGTTGGCCCTGACTGCAAAACCCCCATAATGCTCCATGTGCCAGCCATGCGAGGGAGAGCGGCGGTCCCAGAAAGTTTGTGTGCAAAGAAATCCCGAAAAAATCATCAGTCACTCGATTTGTTCTTTCATGTAAATTATCGATGTAGCGTTTCGTCCCTTTGCATATATATATATAGAAGACTGGCGTTCTTGCACAAAAATGAATGAACACCGTCTATCTCTGAATTATGTAGAAATGTGATACTCTGAGGGAAAGAAGTATAATGACCCGGCTCAGAGCTTTTTCCCATGCAGCCAGCATTTGGTGGCTTTCGGCCTGTCCGGACTTATTAATTAGACTGACGGTCCCAGTAAGCCTGTGTCAGAAATCCCAAATATCATCCATCACACGGTTTGTTTATGCATTGATATATTCAAAAGGATGAAACACCACATCGACAATACAGAAGGCTGGTGTTCTTGGACACAAACAATTGGTTTTGTACAACTCTGAATTCTATTACCTGGTTACTATACAGGGAATATAAACTTTCAGCCTAGACAACATCCTCCTTATACAAATTTTAGCCAGTCTGTGCCCTGATTATGCGAGGTTTTGGATAAATCTTCAGGATTAGCCAGTTATAAAACAAATAATATTTGCCTATGGTATAGTCTTCTTTGTAAAGGGATCATCGCGTTAAAACCTCATGGGACCTACAGGGCAAACCACATGTGCTGCTGCCCCGTTTCAGTGCTCTCTTAAACTTTGTTTTTGCTCTCTCTAAAATGGATAATTATTTATCCACAGCTATAGAGGCGTCTAACCGGCCCACTATTCATACATATATTAACACGCAGTGCTGATACATTGGTCTTTTCAGCTAGTAAAAGAGATACTCTTTAGTGGTCAAAGAACCTGGTAAATATCATGTGTCAGCTAGATATGCGTTCGATTTAGGACCCATGACTTCAGTGGGAGGGTAGGCTTTACTGCGCTTAATGGCTCTGAATTTACCCCTCATCTATCATCAATGAGTAGGGGAGCATGGGAAAACACATCATAGCCATCACAATGCATAGTGAATCTGGGCCAGTGGCACACATTAGATAACGAATACTTGAATAAACATTAATGCACAAATATTTGATGGCTCCAAATTATGAAAGGGTCTTTATTGTTGGGAATAGTGGCATGATGAGGAAAAAGCAGATAAAGCGCCCTGGGTGGATAGGGCTGCTTTATTTTTTGCGAAAAAAACCTCATCTTTGGCCTCTTGATTTTCGGTCTCTTAAAGAAGCGCTGCAGAAAACTGTTGGTGCTATATAAATGATGATAATAATAATAATAATAATAAAAATAATAATAATAATAAAATGGTGACAATTATTATTATTTGTTATAATAATGTTCTCTCGCTTCTTAAACTTCAGTTCCGTTTTCTTCAGTCTGAGCGTTTTGAACATTATTATTTTCTTTGGCTGTTTCTTTTGGAGCTTTATTATTCTGAGCCTTTTAATTTTCAGCTTCATCAAACTCTTCATTCTTTTCTTCGTGGCCACCTGGATCTTTTTGGAGGTCTTTTTAACCTTCTTTACCACTTTCTCTTTCTTAAGCCCCTTCATTTTCTTTTTGAGGTCTTGAAGCCGTTTTTTTGCCACTTTCCCTGTTTTCTTGACGCTTTTCCAGACTTTTTTCTTTTTGCCTTTCTCGACCACTTTCTTGATCTTTTTCTTTAGGCTTTCTGAGGTGTCACCTTCCTCGTCTGGAATTTCGGCACGCATTCTTTTCTGACCTTTAGGATGGTCATGATAAGAAGCCTCTCTTCCTTTCGGTTTCGAGGTCTTCTTATCTTCCTCATCCTCTTCATCGGGATTTTCCTCATCGCGTGCTTTTGGACGAGTTATTTTAAATAGCTTTTGAAGAGGATCCATCCATTGGTTGTCTCCGTTCTGGGATTCATCTTCATCGCTATTCTCGTCTTCGTCATCGCTTCAACTTGTTCTTCTCTTTCTACGAGCTAAAACGACAACATTGCAGAAAATTGAATTAAGTTAAAATATGCTTTTATTTTACTACTTTTACTCGTTATCTGAAATGCACATTATCTCATTCTACTGCTTCCCAATAAGCCATCACACGATGAATATTCCACTTAAGACCTCAGGGATCTATGTCAGATTTACACGGTGGTGGTAACTGCTACTTAAGTTTCTCGCACAGTTTACACTGGTGAGAATCCTGATCTTTTTATATTTTTAGTAAAAATTAAGGCTGAATGGATATGTTTTCATCGTAACCTTAACATATGTTTACTAATCTTTGGCAGATTAATCTTCATGGGCTGCATTGGAAATTACTGTTGGAATCTAATAGCCAATGGCGTTAAGCAAGGATGTGCTCGCATCGCCATTGGCTGTATACGTCCAGCTATTTTTTCAAAATTAGCCAATCACTGTGGTACTTTGTACATAAAATTATATGAAAAGGTTAATCCTAAATTTTAAATATAGACGATACTAAAAAATAAGGTATAAATCTTGTGCAAAGAATTAAATAGGTTGAAATATGTAATCTGTAATAATGGTGTCCCAGTGGTAAATACTGTTGGCCAAATTCATTCATTTGAACTTTAAAACTCGTCCAATGGCAGAGTTTTATATATTGGCTCGTCTTACAAATTTTAAATTTTGGTTCGATCGTAGCAGAAATTCATTTAAGTGCCTGTGTCCATTAATGATTGGTCAGTTTCATCAGCCAAAATTGTATTATTTTTGGGTTTAATTGTAATATACTTATGTAAGAACAGTTTTTCAAAAAAATTTAATATCATGTATAGAACAGCACAACTGGCAACATTTTTAACTCCATAGTTTTCTTCGCTTATAGCAGTTAATATGCCCTTAGTATGAACTCCACGCTGGACACACTGGCTCTCCACATACCTTATTTATTCATTTATGTTCGTGAAGACTTAGTTTAAATTCAATAACAACTAGAATATCCCATTATTACTAAAAATTATGCCAAGTTCAAACAATTTTTTTACAACATGCAGGAAATATTTTTTTGCAAGTTATTCCACAAAGCTTAAAAACCCCTTGATCTGGTAACTTTATACTTTGGTTCACTTTAATCTGTAATAAAATTCTCATTATTTTTCAATGGAACCTTACACCCTTTCATTCAAATCTATTCACCTTCACCTATACTTAACATAAAATGAGCAAGACACCAATAGTCCTCAAGGTAAATGTTATGATATGGACTAAAATGAGAATTTTATGTCACGTTATCAAAACAAGTTAAAACTTTAACATCTTATTGGAATTGTAAAGGAATAGAATTAAAAGTTACCGTAATCGCCAATATCCAGACAGGATTCAATGTCATCTCGCCGTGTTCGGGCACGCTTCATTAAACTGACCTTCTTCAGTAGTCTCAGGGTTTTGTTGCTATGCCAATAGCTAAAATAGAGAAATAGGCTTAATCAGTAAGATCCTGAGGTCAGACCTTGTATAATTAAGGAAGGAGAGTGGACAGTAATATTTACTTATCCTACTTCTATATTACATTTATACTCTTTCCAGTAAAGACATGGCAGCATTACTGGTACCGTATAGATATCGGCGCAACTTTATCTTATCATCTAGCGTTTGAAGAGCCTATGGAAAAGGGCTCCAAAGGCGCAACGTGATCAAGGCAACGGCACACATGAA